>OV884058.1:10000000-10465732 GCA_930367215.1 Pollenia angustigena
CTGTTTTCTGCAAGAATGAACTTTAAATTCTATACTTATTTAATATTTAAAACAATTTTTAACCTTAAACATTTAATATCCTAGCACGCCGTATATCCTTTTTTAGTCTATTTTCGAATTGTTTTTTTGTTAACATTTTCCTTCAATTGTTAAGTTTAATTTAGGAAAATTGATTTTCTTGTCTGTTAAAAATAAAAAGAAAAAAATTCTTTCCACTACATTATTGTTATATTTTCTTTACATTTGTCAGTCATTAAATGGCAATTTACATGTCAATGCTTACAGCAACACAGTAAATGTCAGAAAACAAGTTACTGGTGCTGCTGGTTTTTAACCATAGAAAAAAATGTTTCTTTTATTTTTGTTATTTCAGTTATTTTTGCTATTTTTTTTTATTTATTTAAAATACAATTACTTGTCTGGCATTTTTTTCTAGTTAATTTTGTTAAAAAAAAGAAGTAGAAAAAAACTTTACAATTAGCAAACTGTCTGTCTTTTGTTAACTCATGTTTTCTCTTGTTCTGCAGTTTCTTATCATATAGAAATATTGTTTTTTTTTTTTATTTATTCCTTTATTGCCAGTTTTCAGCTGTGTTGTTACATCATTTAAAGCAAAAGTCATGTTTTATATATTTTTCTAGGTTCTGACTGCTTTTTTTTCAAACCTGTAATTTTATGTGGTTAACAATTTCAATTTTACCCTAGAGTCAAGACTTTTTTCCGTTAGATACGTACATATGTGTATGTATATTGCATATATGTAGTCAGAAATTGCTTTTAACCACCAGCATCCTATTTGTGATGTAACTGTAGCTTGTTTTCGTTTTTGGTTTTTAATATCAGCCACACTATAAAAATTCAGAGATTTTTATAAGGGGAATAAGGGGAGGGCAAGAAATAACAGTTGAAAACTAAAAAAGACTTTATAGCGTTAATGACTTCTTTGGCGTGGCATTGGACTTTAACACAGCTGGAGCAAAGGAAGGCAGTTAAACATGCAATTATTATCCTTGTGTCGTTTATGTTTTCACAAACAACAACAGCAAAAAGTAGGAAAAAAAATGGAAAAGAGAACTCTTGAAAATAAGTCTAGGTAAAATGGCACAATGTAGCCACTTTAGTTGTCTATATATGAGCCTAATGGTCTTTAATATGTTCATTCAGTTTTATTATTTTGCTATATGATGGCAGCAGCAGCAGCATCCTGGCAATTTTTAACAACTGACAAAAATCTGCTAGTCCTTATTTTTTTTTTTTTTTGTATTGTTGCCATTTTAATAGTTCTTTGGGTTTCAGATTTGCCTTAAGCTTATCTTGGCGTGTTAAGGTACATGGTATGGCATGTTATGGTAATTGTAGAAAATTGTTGTGAAAATGTGTCTGTCTGTCTGTCCGTTTGCCTGTCTATCTATCTAAAATCCCGTTTCATTTTACTCTTTAGTCTGTATTGTCATTATAAACGGGCTCTAGCCACGTATTGTATGGCACTTAACTCTTAACTTTCCTTTTGAACTTTCTGGTGCACATAGGTGCACAAGTCACATGTGCTGTGCCATAGTCAAAAGAAACGTGCTTAACATTTTTATTATAAACTTAATGGTTAAAAGGTCCTTTTTTACAATTTGGCCATTCCTAATTTGTTCTTTGGGCTTTTGTTTTAAATAGAGGGCGGTTTTTCTGATTTGATTTTCCTTTTTTTGCAAAACACAAGGTGTTAAAGTTGCTTTTATATAAGGCTTTGGTTTAATGGCTTTATATATTTATAAAATACCATTGTCCTTAACGTTTTTCCAAAGGACTTTATGTAAAAAATCCTTTCTTTACTTTGTGGCTTATCTAGAAAACTACCTTTTGTCTTAACTGTTTTATAATATTTATTGTAAGTATTTTAGTTTACTTCCCTGTCTCAATTGACAATTATCTAGGCAATTTACGTTTGCTGTAAAGGTCTACTATTGGTAGCCACATATGTTGCCCTTACAAATGAAAAACTGTATTGTATTTCCTTTATTTCTTCCTTATTTTATTTAGTTGGCTAATATGTTTATTTGTTGTTGTTTTTTTTTTTTTTTGCCAATAAATGGTTTCCAATTTCATATCCTAAGGACATAAGGCTGTATTGACAGTGTTACGAAACTTTGTAAGATTATGGTAGATTTACTAGTTTCTTTCGAAAAAAAGGAGTGATGGAAAGTTATTTGTAGAAAGAATTTAAGCAAAACAAATGAGAAGGAAAACTATTTTTTATCAGATTTAAAAGAAAACAGGAAAACAAAGAACTTTGTTTAAAAACGGAAAATTTGGTCAAGCTCTAGAACAACTTTTTTTTAAATAACAAATGATCGATGTCTAGAAAAGTGGCTTGAACTCTAGATAATTTTTATGGAACAGCTAAATATCTAAAGATATCTTTTATATACAGTTTTGGAGTGATTTTACTTTTTTCAGAAAAGTTTAACGAATTTGGGCAATTTGCTATTAAAAAGTTGCTTTCTTTGTTTAGGCATTTTTTAAAAGGAAGCAATTTTAAACATAAAAATTGGCACTTTTATGAATTAGTTTTTTTAGAAGAGTTTGCCAAGCAATTTTCATGGGCAAAGTTGCTCTATTAGTAGATCAAGTTTCTTAAGAGCTATTGCTGTGTTTGTAAAGCAGAAAAATTGCCCTGTTTGAAGAGCTTCTTTAGAACTGTAGCTCTTGTCTTAAGCATTTTTATATAGAAAAGTTGTCTAATTTTAAAGCAATTTTCTATGAAACTGTTGCTCTTTTTGTGAAGCAGTTTTTAAGGGTTAAGTTATTCAATTTTCTATAGAGTTGTTGCTCCGAAGTTACCGAATTTATACACCCAGAGAAAAAACATATTTATTGTAACATTATTGTCACCGACAACAATATTGTGGCTAAAATACTCCTCCATTAAGAAGCCAAAACCATATTATGGTTGACTCGGAACATGTTATGAATAATAATAACTAAAATATAAAATGTTGCTCTTCGGAAAGAGAAAAATACTATTGTTAATTAAAAAAAAACTTTAACTGCCAGTTAACAATATGTTTTGACAACTATAACTGATATTTAATTATAACTGAACTTGGTGAAATTGGGGATTATTGTCATTACATGTTTAGAGGCAACCATAATATGGTTCCGGCTTCTAGATGATGGACTAATTTAACCATAATATGGTTGTTGGGGAAAATAATTTCGTTATATTAATCATTTTCTTTAAAATTGTTTTGCCTGTTTAAATATGATCAACATGTTTTTTCTCTGCGTGTTGAGTAATTTTCTTTAGAGCTATTGCTCTATTTCTGAAACAAATTTCGATAGAAAAATTACACAATTTATAGAGCAAGAAATTTTCGGCAGAAAAGTTGCCCTGTTTGTAGAGCTTCTTTAAAACTGTTATTGTTAATCAATTTTCTATCAAACTATTGTTTTCTTTGTGGTGCACTTTTCAATACAAAAGTTTCCCTATTATTAGAGCGATATTCTATTAAGCTATTGCTCTGTTTCTAATGCTGCGTACACACAGTGCAATCCACATGCAATCTGTTTCAATGCAACCTCAAAATATCAAAGCGTTTTGGTGTTGATGCAATCTGGAATGAATGAAAATGAATTAAATTCACTAGATTGCGTAAACGTGTTGCATAGTGTGTACCCAGCATAAAGCAATTTCAATAGAAAAGTTACACAATTTATAGAACAAGAAATTTTTAGCAGAAAAGTTGCCGTGTTTGAGACCTTCTCGAGAACTGAAGTCGACAAACAATTTTCTGTGGAGCAATTTTCAATGCAAAAGTTGCTTAATAGAGCAATTTTCTTTAGAGCTCATGCGTTGTTTCTGAAACATATTTCGTTGGAAAGGTTACTAAATACTGAATTTTCTGTAGAGCTGTTGTCTTGTACCTGAAACAATTTTCGCTCGAAAAGTTACCCTTTTTCTACAAAAATTTTTAGGACAGAAATTTTCAATAAAAAGTTGCAGAGCAAGTTTCTATAGAGATTTTGCTTTCCTCGCAGTACAGATTTCTGTAAAAAAGTTACTGTATATAGATG
Source organism: Pollenia angustigena (assembly GCA_930367215.1). Taxonomy (NCBI): domain Eukaryota; kingdom Metazoa; phylum Arthropoda; class Insecta; order Diptera; family Polleniidae; genus Pollenia; species Pollenia angustigena. The sequence continues at coordinate 10,004,066 of OV884058.1, forward strand.
GCAATCTTCTTTGGAAAAGTTGCGCAGTATAAAAAAACATTTTGATATTTTCCTATCGATGTTTTTAAATATAAATCTCATTGTTTAAAATTAAATCCTTTACCGGTTTTATTTATAGCTTATAAATTGTATGCAAATAAACTTTAAAAGACAAACATTTAATTAACAATTATTTTAATTTAATATTAAAATTTAAGAAAATCTATTAAGACTTCTTTAAGACAACCAGAATAAAAAGTGTTGAAACACTTTGTTGCCATGACATTCTCTTAAATATTTCCCTTTTAACAACAAAGTATTTTCACACAACCACATACACTTAGTTGTGTATGTATTTACTTTTAATGTAAAACTCTCGAAAATATAAATAATTAAAACTCAAATTACTTTACACGTTAAATTCACATTTTAAATAATATTCAGAGAAATGAATAATGTAATAGAAATCATTTTTATGGTTGGGTTTTGGTAGGTACTGGTTAATTTATGTATGCAAGTATAAATGTGTGTATATATATGTATATGTATGTGTATATGTAAGTGAAGATAGATATACCTGTGGCATTTCAAAATTTCAAGTTTTTCTTTATGTTTATTATAATGAAAATTTAATTACAAATGTTATTTTGTGGTTGATTAATTGAAATGAGGTTTCTTTAATAGTAAATGAAGTATGAGCAGTTCGTGTAGAGAAAGTGTGTGTGTGTGTTTGTATGCAAGGACTCTGTAAATGCTTATGAAGTCTATTAGTGTTTGTATTGAAATGAAAGATAGCTTAATACATATAGATAGTTGTATTATATAGAAATTGCGTGTTGTAGTTATTTGAATGAAAAGGACTTCTCTACGTTGTCGTTGTTATCATTTGTTTTGCTTTTTTTATATTTTTGTGTCTTTATTGGTTATGGCCAGCATACGTGTATTTTAGTTTTATGCACTTCAATTTGTTTAATTAATTAGAAAATGTTTTCAATAGATTGTATATCCCTCATTCTCTCTCTCGCTCTATTGTAATGGCAATATTTTGGGATAAAATCTAAGGTTTTCATATACTGCTGATTGAATTAAAACAAAGACATTTCTGTTTGTATTCTTTTATCTATGTTTACTAATTAATCAAATTAGACATGATTTTAGAAAGTCAGTGAAAGAAGTTATATAACACTAAAAGCATAACATTTATACTTCGATCAAGAATCTGTTCACTTAAGAGCGCTTTTTCGGTTTCCTCTAGAGACCTCATTTGAACAGAGCCCTAATGTTGACAACAGTTTTCGTTTTGTTTTTGTGAACTGTAAGGTTTTCTAATAAAAATTAAACATATAAAGGTTCTATAATTAGTTTTATGAAAGTAAATTGGAAATAAATTTAACAAATAAAGCTTTCTATTGAAGTTTAAGCATTTTTCCTAAAGTACCTTTTAAGTTTAATTAAATATTTATAAGGGTACTAAGACTGTAAGTGAAATAAGTTACGAATCTATTTAAAGATAAATGAACGGAGACCAAAAACTTTATATTATTTAAAAACAGCAAAATTTGTAAAGTGGGTACTGCTTTCTTAGTACTTGTCTGCCTAAAGATAGGCAACATAGGACGTGTTTCTTAGGCAATTTATAACTTTTAAGTAAATTTGTGTCGAAAATTAAATTATGTATTTTAAAAAGAGAATGATCTGTAAACAGGCAACAAACATAATTTATCCATGCACGCCAAGTTTTTGATATTAAAGGACTATTAATTAGATAAAAATAAGAAATAAGATATTTTATTTAAATTACTCTGTACAGGAACGGGAAACTTTTTTTTTGTAACAAGCGTTCACGTGGCTGACAAACCTAATTCGACTACGCGGAATTCAGTGTTGCCACCCGTTTTATAGGTTATCTCTTGTTTAAAAATAATAAAGATTGAAAATTATGATTAAAAGTTTGAAGTGTTCTACCATTTATGAATTTTTTTGTTCAATATACATATTTTTTTTAATTTGGGTCATCATTCAGCGGATGCCCCCTACTAATTGTGTTGATATTAGGAAAATAGGTTATGAGGAGAAGGAACGAGGGAGTAGTAGTGGTTGTAGACATTTTATTTGAATGTTTTCAAAGTAAAGCCGACTGGGAAGACTAGTTTCACCAAGGAACGAATTTTCTCTGTAATGCGTTGTGTGAATAATTGGAAATTCGACAAAGAATGGCTGTGCTCTGCTGAATAGCCGAGTACTACGGGCATGCACCCGAGTTTCAGGGATGAATTCGCCCATCTCAGCTATGCACTTACCGTGGTAATATCGATAGTACAATGACGCACAACCCAAATTCCTACGAAGCTCCAATGAGTCGATAGAGCTGGATGCCCTACTGGAAAGACTTCTGCCGAGAGTTGAATCCACATGCGGCATGTTCGACCGTAAAACGAATTTTCTCTGTAACGTGTTTGGCGATATACAGTCAAATCTCGATAATTCGTACCCCGATAAATCGTAATTCCCAATAATTCGTAATAAACTGTCGGTCCCTTGAAAAAATCTCGTTAATTCGTAAAATTTCCATACAATTTGGTCCCCTCGCTAATTCATAATTCTTTTTTCAAAATAAAATCTTCTTTACCTCTTATAAATCGTAATTTTTTGCTGACTACCACTTATAATTCGTAATAAAAAGAACAGAAACATGGAAAGAAAGATTTTGTCAGTTTTATTTTTATTTAATTGTTTTTTGTTGGCTATTAAAATTACACGTATTTGACGCTAAATAAATAAATTTGCTATTTTATTTTATGTATTTATTTTGTATTTTATTTTTAACAATTGTTTTTTATCGTTTTAGTAAATAAATCGAAAACCCCCGTTAATTCGTATTTATTTTATTTTAACCCCGTTAAATCGAAACCCCGCTAAATCGAAAACCCCTATAATTCGTAAGAAATGGCCGGTCCCTTGCGATTACGAGTTATCGTTATTTGACTGTTCGAAAGACCAGTACTACGGGTATGCACCCACGTCTCAGGGGTGAGTTCGCCCTCCTCTGCTGAATACTTATCGCGGCAATATCGATAGCACAATGACGCACAACCCACACTGTGTCGATAGAGCTGGATACACTACTGTCATTAATGAGGTTCAACGCCCTCCTATGCACCCGATCCAGAAGCTTTAAGGTAGACTTTTTAGCACCTGCCTAGATATGGGAGTTGTATTCCATTTTCTGTCGGATAAGGCGGTATAAATAGTGAGGACATCAGACGGAGTGAAGAAGTAAGGGGGAACTGTACATATATGTAGATCACTCAAAAATTTTTCTAGCCAATTATATTTTTTCCAAAAGTTTTTGAGGGCGCATGAACATGATATATATCGATATTCAAACAAAAAAATGGTAGAAAACTCATAATATAGGATAAGCCGTTCTCAGGTTACGATGAAATGTTTTAGCACAACCGCCTTGTTTCGGGCAAAACAATAGTCAAGCCCAAAAAAAAAAAAAAAAATCTAAGCCCGATAGAAAAATCTCAAAGCGCATTTAAACTTAGTGCTTTAAAATCTTTATATTCCACCTATTTTTGTTTTAAGGCGATTTTCGTGGTGAAGACCAGTGTAATTTTAAATATAGTTCAATATTTCTAATCCATAAATCAGGAGGTTTTCTTTTTTTATTAAAAAATTTCCCTTTCTTTATAAAGACACAAATTTTAAAACTTTACTGCCTGTTTAACGATGTCGAACGTCAACGTTCGCATAGAAAACTACATTTAAAACAAAAACAAATTTTCGAATATTGTTTTTGTTTTACATATAATTTTCTATGCGAACGTTAACGTTCGAAATCGATGAACTGGATGTTAATAATGTTTTGCCTTTTTCTACAGTCAATATTTCGTCATCCTTGAACTATGCTTTACTTTTTGAATTGATGCAATAACATAAATTTTTATTTTTATTATCATTTCATTTTTCAATTTTTCGCATACTTTTATAATAAGTTCAAGCCATAAAAATTCCTTACAATATTTTTCGAGTTCCCCCATCATGCACTTAGTTTCATTTCGTTATTGCCTACAATTTAGCTTAAATGGCACAAGCATACAAACAAATTTATTGTTTTGTCATTTCATAACCTTCACAAGTTTAAATTTTCCTAAAATTTTATATTTCTTTTTAGATTTTTTATGCTCTTTTAGATATACGTGAATTCTTAGATGACATTTTTAAGATGCCAAGCTCACACAAACACACACACTTGCACTCTCTAGAAGGGCACAGACACCAACCAATTCAATAGACATGTTTGGCAATGAAGAAAGAGTTTTCGTGGAAGAAAAGTAGGGAGGAGGTTTTTCTTAAAATTATCCTTTTGCTTAATATAAATGAGCTTTATTTTCTTTTTATTCCCTTAAGGGAGTTAAATATGTATTACCAACGAGGTAAGTTGGAAGGAAGCAAGAGACAGAGTTTGTGAATGAGTGATTTTGACTAAAAACAATTGTGGTACTTTAAGACAATTGTCAAAAGTTCAAACAAAAGTTTTCCTTCCAAGGCAATGAGGTTGCTGTAGTAAATTGTAGAGTATACTTTGTGCTGTCTATATACATACATATAAACAAGTTGCGATAATTCACTGACACCATAATACCAACGTTATTGCTGGCTGTTAGCTCCTGCTGCTGCTACTCATGTGCTCCTGTTGTTGTCATTTAAACAATTTTTCTGTTCATTTTATTTATTTGGATGACTGTAATATTTTTTTTTTTTTAATATTATTTTTGTTAAACATTTAAAGAAATGACTAAAAAGAAAAACGTTGGCGTTTAGAGTTTTACACGAACATACGCTTAATCCTTTGGGGTTCTATTTTTATTATGCATTGTTTGTAGTATAGTTAGTTTCTGGGGGAACTAAGTATTTGCCATTAAAGATTTTTGACATTTGTCAGCGCATTTCTCTGTTTCAATAAGCTCAAGTGGTTGTCAGTAAAATTACACAAGATGAGTTTTAAAACCAGCCAGGCAGCCAACCAGCCAGCAAACAGTTATGCATGTATATAATTGGAAGTTTGTTAAAGTGGCTGAAACTCTACGGAATTGTAAAAATGTTAAAGGGTTAACTAAATTAGCTATTAGTCCTGTAAATAGGCCTGTTTAGTCTTAAGCATTTTTATTTCATTTTCGTTTATGTTTTCTACACAAACTACAGCTAATTGTTAATTAGTGTCGTCAGCATCAGTTATTCTCTTTAAAGTAATCTAAAAACAGTGCAGTCTATTTTTAGGCTAAGCAAAGTTTTACGATGTTAAAACCCATTACCACTGTGTAAGGAAAATAAAAAAACAACTACAACAAAATTTAAATGTTTATAATATATAAAAAAAACTTTTTTCTTTTATATTTACAGTATTCATGATAAACATACTTTTTTTTAGCTTTTCGTAAACGTCTTTTAAGCGTAATGAACAAAATGTATGACTGTGAGGTTTCATAGCCGGAAACCAAGCGTCAAAAGTTTTCTTATGCCTTATGGAATTGAAGTGTTAATTAATATTGAAAAGGATAAAAGTTTTTGACTTTCGTTCTTTGTTTTTTTTTACCACTCTTCCCCTTTTCCTTGCTTGTCTCTTACTTAAGAAAATTAAAAAGGTTTCAGGCGAGTTATATATAAAGAATGTATACACTCAGTTTTTGAATAGTAACCGGATATTAAAAAAAAAAAAAATAAGAAAAAGTGTTAATAGATTTTCCTTTACAATTTTCAAGAATGGTAATTATCCTTTATCAAATTAGGTAAAAAAAAAATTCTTTTATTTTAATAAGTATGAAAATCTATTGTCAACATTTTTTTTTTATTTTTTACAGAAAAGGTCAATGGTTTTAAAGTATGATAGGAAAGCAAAAAAAAAAGAAAAAAGAGGAGAAATTTAGTAAAGGAAAAATAACTTAGTCGATTTTATGTATGTAGATGGCTAAGTAGCGACGCGTCAGGGATAATGTTAATGGTTTAAGTGTGATTATTTTTTATATTTATACATTTGCTACGTTTTTCTTAAACTCAAGCAAAAGGTGAGACTATGAATAGCTGAAAATTCGAAAGAGAGAAAGAGAACGGCATACTTTAAGGCGAATAGCAGTTCCAAATACTCGTTTCTAAAGAGTTAAAATAGACAAGTTTTTAACGTTCAAAATAAGAAAATTAAAAATATATCTTAAATTCTAAAAAAAACTTTAAACATTTGATTGATACTAAAAAATTTTGAACAAATTAATAAAAAGGATGTTAAATCGCGAAATTTCCAATTTTTTTTTAATTTAAGTATTTTCGTTAAGTAAGTAAGCTATTAAAAAAGTTCACAAAAAAGGATATGGCTATTTCCAAAAAAACGTCAACCACAAAAAATGGAAAAAAAAAATTTTTCTTTTCAAGATTTATTTAGAGAATTGCTTATATTTTTTTAATATATGCGTATAAATTAATTGATTCGAAAAAAAAAAAAAAATAAATGGTAAACGAAGTACTACAACTTTTAGCACATACTTGTGTATATTAGAAAATATGCATTTGGAACAACAATACTCTAATCTAAGGCATATTTATGATCTGAAAAACATTTTTTATTAAGTTTCTTATATAAAGGATTATAAATAGCAACATAAAAAAATTTTAAATCATGGTGGAAAAATTGTCCCGTTTACAATGTCCCGTTTACAATTTCTTTAACAATTTAGGGCACACTAGAACGCAACATTTTAAAATTAATCCCAATAAAATATTGTGTCAGGTTTCGCAGAAATCACTGTTTAAACGGTTACCCCTTAAAACCCACTTCCGTTTTTTGTCCCGTTTACAATCACTGGTTTTAGGCAATTATCTCGGAAACCACGACAGTAAGCGAAACATTTCATTTGCGGAAATTAAAAAGCTAATTGAGAGTTAAAGAATCATTAATTTAAAAATTAAAATCAGGTTGTTTTTTACAGTTTTGTCAATATAAACGTGTGCGGATGTCCCGTTTACAATCTTGGAAGTGCCCATATATCACAAACTCCTACTTAACGAAATATTTTGTAAAATTTCTTATATCGGGTGATATTTTAGCTACTTTTTTTTGGCAACACTGGTTTAGACAGCTGACGCACGTTTCGTGTTATGTTTCACTGTCAAACATCTTCAGTTTGGTCTATAATTTAACCATGAATCGTCTTACAAACAAACAACGCTTGCAAATGATTGAATTTTTTTATCAAAATGCGTGCTCTGTTAAGAAAGTTCATCGCGCGCTTCTTCCACTTTATGGTCAGCTCATTTTTGGCACAATGGGTACGTTAATAAGCAGAATTGTCGATTTTGGAGTGAAGATCAGCCAGAAGCATTGCAAGAGCTACCAATGCATCCAGAAAAAGTCACAGTTTGGTGCGGTTTATGGGCTGGTGGCATCATTGGACAGTACTTTTTCAAAGATGATGCGAATCGTAACGTAACTGTGAATGGTGAGCGCTACCGTGAGATGATATCCAACTTTTTTTGCCTAAAATGGAAGAGCTTGACTTGCATGACATGTGGTTTCAACAAGACGGTGCCACATGCCACACAGCACGCTTAACATTGGACTTATTGAGAGGCGAGTTCGGTGAACATTTTATTTCATGTTCGCGACCGGTCAATTGGACGCCTAGATCGTGCGATTTAACGCTTTTAGACTATTTTTTGTGGGGCTATGTTAAAGCTCATGTCTATACACACATGCCCGCATGACGCATTGGAAGACAATATTGAAGCATTTTTTCATGAGATACCGGCCTAAATGTTAGAAAGAGTATGCCAAAATTGGACTAAGCGGATGGACCATTTGAGGCGCAGTCACGGTCAACATATGCATGAAATAATCTTCATGGACCGTACTATCGTACTATCGATTCAAATAAAGATTTCATGCATTTTTTTTGAATTTTATTTGTTTTTTTTTAACTTTCCTACAGCTCTTAAAAAAGCATCCATTATTTTTTAATAAATCAGATAAAACTACAATTTGTAAAATAGAAATATTAAAAAAAATTATTAATTATAAAAAGTACATTAATAGACAAGCTCACTAGCAACTTGTGTACCAGGGCACCCGATTAAAAGATTATATAGGACAAGTTTGAACCAAATCCACTCCAACGTTTAGGAATGTGCAATGGCTATATTTGTTTTAATCAGTACTTTTTGACTAAAGATTTAAGGTCGATAACCGTTTTTTTGCTTTTACTAAAATGGCACATTTCCAGAATTATGAAATATATTATATGAAAATATAAATAAAAACTTTAAAGTATTAAAAAATTTGTACTTCAATTTTTTTTAATTTGTTAATAAAAAGGATATAAGGAACACATTTTTCCAATTAAATATTTTGCAAAATTTTTCGAGGTGTTTAATAAATCATATTCGAATGCAAATTGTGGGAAACAATATTTTAAAAATATTAGTATTTATCCACCAGCAAACATTTAAAAAAAAATTTTGTCACACTTTGAATTAAAAAATTTTTAAAATAAACATTTTCAAATCATATATATTTTTTTTTACTTTGAGCTAACATTTAGGGGAATCCCTCTACTAATGCAATGCATTGTGTTGGTATTAGGAAAAAAGGTAATGAGGAGAAGCAAAGAGGGATTAGGGTTTGTGGACACATAATTTGAATTTTTTGCAAATTGTAGCCGACTGGGAAGACTTCCTGGAAGTTTATTGCACATACGGCTAGTTCGACTGAGAAACGAGTTTTCTCTGTAATGCGTTGTGCGGATGTGATCTGCTGGAAAGGCGAGTTCTACAGGCATGCACTCGTGTCTCATGGGTGATATCGCCCATCTCAGCTGAACACTTATCTTGGTAATATAGATAGAACAATGAAGCACAACCCATATCCCGACGCTGCTCCAATGAGTCGATAGCACTGGATGCCTTTCTGTGAAGCTCAAGATTTAGGCGGTATAAATAGTGAGATCAGACGGAATGAAGTAGTTATTGCACCATCTTAAGAAACCAAGACACTTGAACTCTTCTTTCGAGACTTGAAAAACATGTTTTGTTCCAACCAACATCACATACGATTTTCATGCTTAGAACATCAAGAGTGTCTGATTCCTCGACAGTTATACCAACCGTGGATACAAATGACGCGACCCAACAAGACGTCTGTGGGTCAACAAACAACATTGGCAAGACCCCACTCGGAGCAGTTTTTTGTAAGATTTTAAAAAAAGTATGCAGTTATGTATGTCATATGTATAAATCTACAATACAATGTAAATTTATGAAATTTGTACAAAATCAAGTGCTGTTAGAAGTTTTTAAAATAGGATGTATGTATAAGAAAATTTTCGTAAATATATTTTTAATTGAAATTTTGTTTCAATTTATATTGTAAAATTAGGCAATATACGTATTTTTAGCTTGTTTTTTTAATTTAAAGCAAAAAGGATATATGACACAATCCTTTATAGAAAGTCCTACTTAAAATTAAAAATAACATAATGAAAATTCAAATAGAACTACTACTTGTAAGCTAGTTTTATATATAATACCTTTATAACTAATATTTTTGTATGCTTACTTTTTTGTTTGGAGGGTTGATTTTGTCTTAGAAACGTTAAATACCGCACTCGTAATTTTTCGTTTTATTAAACTTAATTTTTTTGTGTTTTATCTAGTAGTTAATTATCCTTGTAGTAGTTGTTGTTTATTTTTTAAGATCCCTGTAGTATTATTGTTGTTGGTTTTTGTTTTTTATTTTATTAATCATACATTTAAGTAAAATCACAAAATTACTTTGTCTTAAGCATAAATAATTGAACGAGTTTTAAGCAATAAAAAGCTCCTTACTACTTTAGGCACCCTTTTGTTTTAAATATTTCTTTAAATTTAAATCTTTTTTAATATTTACACTTTAATTTAAACTTAATAATGTTATTTGAAATGGTCCTTTCTTGGCGATATTTTTTTGTTACTTTTTATGTGAGTTTTTTTTAAAGTAAATTAAATTTTATTTAATAAAAGTATTTAATATATTTTTATTGTTGTTGCTGTTTTTTTTTATAGATGTGGTGGTCATGTGCATCCTGGTCTCAGCTGCCTAAGTTTGCACTTGTGCTTTATATTTGTTGTTAACGTATTTTATTTTTTATATTTTTATGTTTGTAAGTACATATATTTATTATGTTGGCATGCGTAACATATCATTTAATTTCATTTCATTGACATTGTTTGCGTGTATTTGTAAAAATAATCAAGAGCAAGATTTTTTTCTTTATATGTCCTTGCATATATTAAAAATTGCAGTTGCATGACTTAATGTAGCAGTGGTCTTGGTGCAGCGGCAGTTCAAAGTTGACAGAGCATCGTCATCATCATTTAAGCTGCACGTTTTTTTACAGTCTGTAAAAGTACAGAGAATTGGTAAAAAAAGAAAGATTTTGGTTAAATATCAATTTCAATTTTCTTTATTTTTTTGTAATACAGTTCATGAGACATGTAGTAGTAGTAGTAGTAGTAGTAGTATGTATGTAGTAGAGTAAGGAATACAGAGAACAAAATTTTAAATTACTACAGCAAACTGCACGAAAAACACACATTTAAAAAGTTGGTAAATTGTTTGATTCATCGGTTCTTGGGTGAGAGCACACAACACTGAAAAAAATTATTTTTTTATACATTCTATTTTTTTTAAACACATAACAACTTATTTTAATAAACAGTTTTTTTGAAATAAATTTGTTAAACAAATTTTTGAATTTTTTTCGTGTTATAGGACTGTGGCCAATAGTAACAAACATCATTTTGTGGTAGATAATATTTTTCATTAAAAAAAAAATATATATAGATATAACGCACAACATCGAAAAATAACAACAACATTTAAAAATATATTAATTACTCTATTATTTATGGTTTTATTATGAGTTTTTTTTTTAATAATACTTAAAATATTTAAATATAGAACACAACTGAATATATAATCACCGTAAGCACCAAAATTAATAAATGTATTAAATATTATTATTAAAATAACTAAATTAAACAAAATACAACATTCATAAATTAACACAAAAAGAGGCAATAAAGCTAAACAACTGATTATGTTTTAAATAAATCAATAACACATTTCAAAATATTTATCTCATTAATGACTTTTAAAGGCTAAAAAATAACTCTATTTGTAAAATTTCTAAAAAAAAGAAGACATAAATAATTTTTTTTTTTAAATTGCAAAATACTGAACCATTCTTTAAAATCTTCAACAAAATCTTAAAAACTGCATATATTCGAAACACTGTTCGGATTTGACAATTCTTAAATTGTACTGTCTCAATGGCAAAATTGTACCAAATTGACATAAATTGTACCAAATTTTGGCTATAAAATAGATAGTAAAAATTTATAACACCTTTTTATACCCTACAACACAGTTTATAAGGAAAAAATTTCTAGAGTATACTCTTTTTCGGACCCATGGGTAATCATCGACCTGCCAGAGCAAAATTATTTCAAGAGGTAAAGATTCATTTGAAAGTTTTTTGTGTGTAATATTATCGTGGAAGTTATTGTCGCCAATTTTTAAGTCAATATCAACATTTATAAGAAAGTTAGGTTTAAAAGCTTTATTCGGGAGTTGTATTTGTATTAGAGTATCCAACTTTTTTTGACTTTTGGTTTTGTTCGAGTAAGGAATTAATCGATTTTTGAATTTAAAAATTGCTCGATTAATCGAATAGAGGTTTTAAATTGTTCGAGTTACTCGAATAGCTGGAATAATTCAAGTAATTTTATCCAATGGGAAAAAACATACTTATATCTCTATTTGAATTGTTTAAAGCATTAAAATAAAATAAAGAAATTTAAAAATCAAAAACCCGACAGCAAAAATTCAGTTTTTAATTCAATAAAAAGATTGAAAGAAGATTAAGGAAAGCAAAATTAATACAAATTTTAAGCAAAGTAAACACTTCTTCGGTTTAACAAACTGTAAAATAATTTGAAAGCCAAAGTTTAATACAGTGGTGCTTAAAGCTAGTTTACACTATCTCGCAAGTCTTACGTATTCCATATTACTTTGTGAGATAGAAATCTAATGAGTTTTGTTGCGACTGTTAAAAAATCTTATTTAAAATGACAGTTTGTGATCATACCATCACACAAAGTATAAACACTCCCACATGAAATAAAATGCAACCCTGATCCAATGAAAAGTATTATTGAGCTGGCCTAAGCAACCAGTAAAATGTACATAGAAGCTAGCTTTCCCTCAACAATAAATTTCAGTGTTTTTATCAAATATGAAAAGTTGGGAATTTAGCACGTCATACGGAAATCGTATTAATAATAAACTTTGTATTCCCGAAAATATCGTTTTTTAAAAAACGATGAAGTCGTATTGGATGTCAAACTTTTTTCATAATACTTGTCATTTTCGTGACACATTGTATTCACACTATTACACTTTGTCATATTAGTTGAGTTTTTGACATGTATTAATGCTAAGTATAAACGTGTTATCTAGCCTTTAGCAGCAGGCGGGACCCAATAATTATTGAAGTTTATTATTCGCAATCTGTCCCGCCTTGTTAACAAAATGAGGGTTCATATATATTTATAAAAAAGAATAAAAACTGGGAATTAAGCACGAATAACAAGATCTTTTGAAATTAAAATTTTGTATTCCCAAAAATTGAAATTACTTTTTGATAATAAACAGGCAAGTACACGGCCAAAAAAAAACTCTATTGACAACATCTTTTGTAAGTTGTTGTTGTTTTTATTCAACTAATTGTAGTGGGGAATGTAAGATGAGATAAACCCACTGTTGTTTATTGTTGATGTGTTTTGTTTAAACTTTGATATTATTACAAGTAGAACTGTTGCTATAAGTCTTAGGCCGAGGCCACGCAATGAACGGCTAAGCGTCAAGCGGATGAGCGACGAGCGTCAAAAAATTAAAACATATGTAATATTACTGAAGTGGCCACGAAATGAGCGGCATGTGAGCGAAATTTTTGAGCGGCTAAGCGGCGTCGCTCAGGAATAAAACTTGTTCTAATTTTTAGTTGTTTTCTGAGCGTCAAAAAATAAACTTGGCAAAAGTGAATATGGAGCTTATAATTTAATCCGTACAAAGCTGACCCAATTATGGCAAGACAGATTACCAAATTTTAAAAATAAAAATATGACCGAGAAATGATTTTTTTGTTTTGTCAATTGTCAACACAAATGCATAATACCCTCTCCACTATTGTGGTGTGGGTATAAATATATTGTATTGGGTAGATTTGTATATAAATGGTTTAATTCCTTTTGCTTGATTTATAGGATTGGTGTTCATCCTATAAATCAAGCAACATAGTGGAGAGGGTATTATGCATTTGTGTTGATGTGTGTAACGCCTTAAAATATTGGTCCCAGACCACCCTTAAAGTATACCGATCGACTAAGTAGCACTTTCTGAATCGAACTAACGATGTCCGTCCGGCTGGTTGGCTGTCCATGTAACCTTGTGCGCAAAGTACAGGTCGCAATTTTGAAAATAATTTGATAAACATAAGTTCTTATTGGCACAAGGATCTAGCTTACTGAAAATGGGCCGAATAGTAGGACCACCAGGGAAGATAGGGGGGGGGGGGGGGGGAATTTCTGCCTCTCAGAAAATATCAAACCGATTTTAATGAAATTTAAATCATACGTAGAAATATATTTATATGGACACATAAGCTATGTAGTTTTTGAAAAATAGGACCACAAGGGGAGGTAGGGGGCAATCTTTGCCTCTCACAAACTTTCAACCCGATTTTAATGAAGTATGTAAACATAGATAAATTCCTTTTTTTTCTATGGACACATAAGCATGATGTGTTTTTAAATACTATGGTGCTGGGTATCATATGGTCGGGCTTTACCGACTATACTTTCTTACTTGTTTATAATTTGTTTTTGTTTTAAATGTAAGTTAAGCGAACGAAGTCTTATCTCGAAATCTTTAAAAACGCAATAAATTTGTATGAATATGATATTCGCGTAATAACATTAAACAAGCCACTCTTTACAATGGCATTTTAACAACTAACCGCTCAGAAGTGACGCTCAGTAATAAGCCACTTGCCGCTCAAACTTGTCGCTTTGACGCTCATCGCTCAGCCGATTGACGCTTAGACGCTCATTGCGTGGCCTCGGCCTTATACGTTTAACAGTTTTATTTGGTTTAATATCTTTAGTTTTTCTAAAATCTTTATGGATGAAGTTTCCTGATGATCTGGCCTAAGCAACCAGTGAAATGCGCATAGGAATAGCTTATCCCATCAACAATAAATTTCAAGTGTTTTTATCAAGAATAAAAACTGGGAATTAAGCACGAATAACAAGATCTTTTGAAATTAAAGAAATTAGTTTTAATCGATTAATTGACATAAATTGTTCGAGTTATTCGTTAATCGAAATTGGCTATTTTAATTATTCGATCAAACAATGGCGGAAAAATTTCTCGATTAATCGAACAACAATTACTCGAGTGGATACTCTAATTTGTATGCACCAATTTTAAAAAATTTAGTAAGAAGATTTGTTCAAAATAAATCTTAATAACAACATTATAAGATTGTTTATAGGCACAAACACTATTCCGGAAATAAGTTTGTTTGAAGACCATGTGTTATTATGGACCGATTCTCACCATTTCAGGAGGCTTAGCGCTTATAAATTGAAACCTATTTACAAAATTTCATTAAAATTTCTTTAAAATTGTGACCTGTACTTTGCGAACAGGGCTACATGGACAGACATCCAGCCAGCCGGACTAAGGGATATCGTTAAATCGACTCAGAAAGTGATATTGAGTCGATCGGTATACTAAACATCGTCACCAAAAAATTAACAAGAACTGACCAAAGATTTCCAACTCAGCAACACCTGTTCTTCAGGTTTCGCTGCTACAAAAACAAAAAAAAATAAAATCGACTTGAAGACACTTGATTGATACGGGATACGAGTACATATACAGCCGAACTCCCATAGCTCGAACTTCTCTAACTCGAATTTTCTCTTACTCGAACCAATTTGATTGGCAGTAGCTCTAAAACAATAAACAACATACAATTCTCCATCCGTAACTCGAACTTCCATAACTCGAAATTCTCCATAACTCGAACCAAATACTCAAATTTGTATTCTATAACTCGAAGTTTTTTGCTTGTTTTGTTTATTTTGTTTATTTATTTCGCTTTCTTTACCTTGTTTAGCAGGTTTGATATTTTACTTTGCTCTTTTTTTTTCGGGGAAATCCCTTTTTGTACATTACGTGTGTCTTTTGGTTTGCCTAAATATGTTAAAATTATTTGTATGTGTTTATTTCATGGCAACTAAACGTGTTTTATAATGTTTGTCGATGGAGGGAAATATAAGTTTATAAAAGAAGTCGAGTGTGGATTCAAGAAAAAGGAAGCAGACAATAAATGTGGTGTCCCAGCTAGTACGGTCTCATAGATTTAAAAAAAAAGAATTAATTATCAACTCGTTTGAGTCAGTATCTCATCTCTTTAGTAAAATGATTAAGACCCAAATATACAAAATTATCGACATAGCAGTCCTCAATTGGTTTACAGCAGCTAGAAGTCAAACCATGCCGATATTTTACTTCATTGTAACTTGTTTATTACAAATACATACCTACATGCTTAGGTATGAAGCTTTCAAATAGTGCCTGTTTTAAACAAAAAATACAAAATGTACACAAGTTTGCAATTTATTCTCTTTTCAACAAGAAAATTCTGTAACTCGAAGTCTCCATAAGTCGAAGTTTTTTTGGGATAATGGTGATTCGAGTTATGGAAGTTCGACTGTACTTATGTATGAACTAAACATGTTATTATAACATCATGAACAATTATACAATTTTTGGTAGTTCTGGTCAGGGCTGGAAATATGTATGTAATTAGAAATTTTATTATTGAAAAGAATGAAATTAAGAATCCACTGCAAAGATATGATGAACTTCTTCGGTATTTGTTTTTGTTTTTAAATTGCACCAAAAAAGGATGAATTGTACCAATGTACCAATAAAGTTTCGATTGTACCAAATTTGGTACAATTGTACCACAAGTCCCATCAGTGATTCGAAAAACGTATTGAAAAGGATATATGGCCAGCTTTGTTAATTAGTAAGATATTCAAGCAATTCTTACAACCTGGACTAGTTGACACTTAGTATTAAGTTCTAGTGCAATTTGCTTTACTAAAAAGTCCTTGCAACTCCTTTTAAAAGTAAAAAAAAAATTGAAAATTATTTTTCTTACTAAATATTAAAATTATCTATATTTCACAGTTATTTTAATTATAAAGAAAGAGTTTAGGAAAATTTTTAAATTACGTATTTCAAAATTTTTAAGACTTCTTAAAAAAGGGTGTATAAACAACTTTGTTAATTATTAAGATATTCAAAGAATTCTTACTGACTAGATTAGTTCACACTTAGTATCAAATTGAAGTTCAATTTGATTTACAAAAAGTCCTTGCAACTCTTTTTAAAAGTGAAAAAAAAAATTTTTTTTTAATTATTTTTTTTCTAAGTATAGAATTTAATTTCAAAAGATTTTGCTATTCGTGTTTAATTCCCAGTTTTTATTCTTGATAAAAACACTTGAAATTTATTGTTGATGGGATAAGCTATTCCTATGCATTTCACTGGTTGCTTAGGCCAGATCATCAGGAAACTTCATCCATAAAGACTTTAGACAAACTAAAGATATTAAACCAAATAAAACTGTTAAACGTATAAGAATTATAGCAACAGTTCTATTTGTAATAATATCAAATCTTGAACAAAACACATCAACAATAAACAACAGTGGGTTCATCCCATCTTACATTCCCCACAGAATTTATTTATATTTCACAGTTATTTAAAATATAAAAAAATAAAAGTCTAGTTAAAGTTTGAAATTATGTATTTCCAAAATTCTTAAAAAAGGATATAAGCACAGCTTTGTTATTTACTAAAATATAAAAAATATTCTTATGGAATGTTATAGAATAGAACTGAAATCAAATTGTAGAGCAAGTTGTTTTAGCAAAAAGTCCTTTCAACTCTTCACAAAATAAACATTTTGTGATTGACTATTTTTTGATAAGAAAAAAAGTACTTAACAAGACAAGATTTAGGCAAAATATTACAAGGTTTTGCGTTCTCGAATATTTCACAAAAAAAGTATACTGAGCTAGTTCGTTTATTTTTAAATTCATACCAAAATGTTGGCCATATTTTATACAATCCATTAAAAACACAAATTGCTGCATAATTTGATAATAAATATCAAAGATGTTTTATAAAATAAAAGCATTTGAAGTAGAAAAAATGCTGAAAAAACCCCCGTATTATTGATTGTACTTAAAGAAAAACCCTTAGCAAATTAAATTTCTTATTCCTTTTTTTTAATTTAATTATTTCTTTAGCTGGCAGTTCTGTTCGCTCTTTTTTCCTTTATTAATTTTGGTGTGTACTTCTTTTCATTTACCCTGAAAACCTCAACCCCTATAGTTTGGTTGGTTTTACATTAAATGTTAAAGTCTTAACACTTGTCATTCACATTACGTGCTTCGCTTCATTTTCGCTTTGTTGCCTTCATTCATTTATCCAATACATACACACACATACACATATAATTTCTTTATAATACACAAACTTATGTATGTATGTGTGTGAATATCTGTGTGTTAGTAAATAAAACCCAGTTCTTATTCTTTTTGTTGTGTAAATTTTAATTTAATTTTTGTGGTTTATATATGTGTGTGTTTAAATGTGAGTGGGTATGTTGATTTTTTTTTTTATATTCTGTTAGTTCAGCGCAATTAATTGAACTTTGCAGCTTAATATTGATGTTAAAGAAGCCCTGTGTTTTATTTTTATTATTATTTTTTTCTTTTTGGTACTTTCTTCTCGCTCATCAGTTTCTGTTTTAGAAATTTTTCCCTTCCGTTGTTTCTTTACGCCTTATATTTCATGGCTTGTATGTATTTATAGTGTTTTTCATTTAATACACAAATTTACACACACACACATACATTCTCTAGTTACAATTGACATGCTTTTGCCTTGAGTTCCGTTGAGTTGTGGTAATTTTTTTTTTGCATTTTCGATGTTACGTTGAACTATTGGCATGTTATTTAAGTTATATTGTTTTCTTGAATAGATGAACGAGGGTGGATTAAGGGGATTTAGGTTATGACCTACGATCAGGAGATACTGCAGGGAAACACTTGTTCGAGGTTGTGGAATATTTGCTCATTTCAAAGCTTAAAAATCATATGACCAATTTTAGTAGAGAACTTTAAATGCACCAGAAATCTTCTTAGGTTGAAGCAATTTTTTTTTTAAATTCCAGGACTAAAACGCAACATTGTTTAATCTGTAATTTCAAAAACTTGTCAGTAGTATTCATAAGCCTTATTCATTCTGATTCTTATTCATTCTGAGCTCCTTCAAAATTTGGCCAAAAAGTATATAAATTTTGACTATAACCAAATTTTTGCTTGCTTCCTTTTCTAAGTAGTTTTAAACAAATTAAATTTTGCTGCAAAACCAATCACAAACTTAGAAATACTCATGAGGGAAACCCTCTAATGTTTTTTGGGGTACTCCATTGGAATTCAAAAAGAGAACTCACTTAATTCAAGAAATCTAGCTTAACTTTGATTTAAAAAGGAATCCTAGAAGCTGTTTTTAAAATTAAACAACTTATTTAATTTTTTTGGTTCAAGAAATGTTTAGAGAATGTGTGTGTAACATAACTCTCTTTTAAGAGTTTGTATTGAGGTTTCAGTATCCTTGAAAAACACCATTGAAACCTTAAAGAAACAAGATATTTTAGAAGATACCAGAAAAAAACTTATAGCAAACTTGCGTCAACAATGCCAGAAAGTATTTCTTAAAGCAAACATTAATAAAGATTTCTGTTTTAAAAGACTAGAGCTGCCTTTTAGCTTTTATTATAAATGAAAGTGTAACATGTTTTTATGCAAGAATATACCAAAATCGGAGTTGGGAAGCTGGCATTTTATTAATTGCAAGAATAGGACATCAGTAACAGACACTAAATCCTTATAATTTTGTGATTAAAGGGCTAAGGATGCAACAGAAGAGGAAGCAGCAAGAGTAAATTTGGTTTTTCTGGGCTATAAAGTTTTTAATCGAAAATCCAGAAGACCAAGCTTTCGCATTTAGTTCTAAAATAGCTCCTAGAGAAAAACCTCCCCCTTCTCTTAAAATGCATTAACCACTTTGCGAGCTTCCCTCGTATTTTCAAGACATAAGCATTTGTTAGTTAGTGGGAAAGTGTTTGTGAAAATGAATTGTTTAAAAGAATTTGTTGCTTTTGGTATTATGTTGGCTTAACAGCAGCAACTTGTTATATGTTCCAAGAACAGTATAAACAACAACTATAGCAATGAAAACAATAACAACAACACAAACAATAGTCATAACAAGATTTTCCAACAATTTATGCAATAGAAAAAATACTAAACCAAACTAACACTACAAAAGCTTTGCACACACCAACATACACTTAGTCATGTTGAAAAAAAGAAGGAAATTCGCGTCTCGTCTGTTGTTGATTAATTTCGATTGTGTATGTTTTTCACTTTATACCCCCTCCTCTAAGCATTTACTAACTTTGAAATAACTGCATGGAAATGTAGAACTAAGCGGGTGTTAAAGAAGGATGAAGTTTATTTCTCTTCTTTTTTTATAATGAAATTCAATATCTTATGGCCAAATAGACGAAATCCGTATGAGAAAAGTAAATAGAAAGCAACAACAAAATAAAACCACTAGTACAAAGTTAAGCAGCAACAATCTAACAGAGTATGATATTTAGTTTAGAGGGTTTTTTTTTTAATTTGCCAAGTTGAGGTCTGGCATAGTTGGGTTGGTCTGTTTTGTTTTGGTTTCGTTACGAATGTTTGGCTTATATAAGCTTTTGGTTTTATTTTACCATTTCAACATTTTCAAAACATAATGTGCTGCAGCCAAAGCTTAACGAGTTTATTGTCCTCTCTAGAATTTAGTTGTTGTTTTTTTCTTCTTCTATTTGTATAGGGAAGAGAAATAAAAAGTTTTAGAGGAAAATAGAATTAGTAAGAACTACACTCATCCATCAGAACAGTCAAAAAAAAAAAAAAAAGATATGAAATGCAAACATCAAGTTTGTTGTTTTTGTTTGTCTACAATAAAACAGCAACAGTTTTTTTTCCCCTTAAATTAATTGTAAACATCATGTACAGCACAAAAAGTTGTTTTCTTTATAAAAATATTTTTAAATAATCATCATTAGTACAGAAAAGCAGAAACAAAAGGAAAGTTAACTAAACAAGGGAATATTTGGAAAATTAAGTTTAACAAATTAAAAAAAAAAAAAATTAAAATAAATACAACCTTTTAAAAGATTAAAGCATATTGAAAACTAATAAAGTTTTTTTTCCAAGAAAAATTTTGTTTAAATTAAAATAATTATGTAATTCGCCCTAAAATATTTTAGAACAAATGAATCTCCATAGAATAGTGTATTTGAATGTTTAATAGTGTAAGAAAAAATTATACAAAAAAGTTATGGAATTTCCTAGAAAAATATAAAAGTGCACAATATATCCTTTTTTTGGAATCTGGTCAAAAAATAAAAAAAAAAACATAAGAAAAAAACTAAAATTTTAATTTTATTTTCCAGAAAAATTTGTATTCCTTTTTTATATACATTTATATCTTTGGTCTCATGTAGATTTCGAGGCCAGAAAGTTCTGGATCTGGAAGGACTATGTAGCAGAGCGTTTCACTGATAATGGTAGATCGGCGTGGGAACATAATATAAAAAACCCAATGCCAGAAGCACCAACAACAAGAAACGAAGTGGAATATGCTATCAAATACTTAAAAGACAAAAAAGCAACAGGACCAGACGAAATCCCCTCTGAAGTTTTAAAACTAATAGACAGCAATAACGCACAACTTCTAGTGAAACTATTCCATCATATAACCGACACAGATCTTTATCCAGAAGATTGGCTAAAATCAACATTAAAATCAACATGATGAGTCATGCGCTGAAAATATTTCTACAAATTATTCACAAAAGTATTTATACCGAATGCGAAGCTGCTACGGGAGAATCGCAATTTGGATTTAAAGAATGTATGAATAAGCGTTGTTTGGTGTACAAATATTAATTCAGAACTGTCATTTTGTCATTTGTCATTTTGATGCCCAGAAAGATGTTCTCATGCGTTTTGTCGATTATGAGAAAACTTTCGATACGATCAAACATGACAAGATAATGCAAATCCTAATCTCTATTGGAACACATGAGAAAGAACTATGCTGCATTTAAAACCTAAATTGGAATCAGACGGCACGAATTGATGTCTGTGGAGAAGAAACTGACGAAATTGCCATTACAAGAGGAGTCAGACAGGGATGCATAACATCCCCATTATTATTCAATATATCTTCGCAGGAATTAAAGAACGCTGTAACTGACAAAAAATCTAAAATACGTTTTTTTTGCATAATTTTTATCAGAAAAAATACTGCGTCGATTGGTCCCGGTCCCATATTTGTATGATAAAAAAAAAAATTCACTTACACAAAAAAAAAAAAAAAAAAATCGTTTGCTGTAAGTTGCCGGTAATAATAGACATGAGAGGAAATGTTAAGAGCCAATATGTTAAGCGAGAATATATAAAAAAAAACCTTTAAAAATCATGTTCCTAATTTGTATAGTTTTTGTGATATGAACTTTTTTTCTACTTTCTTTCATACAGGTTTCTTGGCTCTGGTAAACATTTTATGTTTTGTCAGTTACAGCGCTCTTTAATTCCTACGACGATATATTCTAAAAAAAAATATTCCAAGAAACACTTGAAGTAGAAACTTCCGAAATAAAAGTTAATGGGAAATACATTAATAATATAAGATGAGGTAGTTTATCTGCAGCCGTATTCTGTAAGACGCTAAAGCTAATTCTCTATCGCTAAAAATCTATAAAGTTGATTTAGCGATTTTTGGCTACGAATGCAATCCTGTAACGTGCATTGCTAAATTTCATAATGACATAAAAATTTAATTCGCCGCAATTTTAGCTTTTAATGTCATCGCTAAATTTTTTAAATTTTGTATTCTCTAAGGCATTTTAGCGATCGAGATTTAGCCTTCGCTTAGCGAGTTACAGAATACGGCTGCTGGTCTACAGAAGCTGATGGAAAAACTTGCAAAAATCAATATGAAAAAGACGAAATACATGATTATGAATAAGTAAGAAAAATTCCCATCCCAATACAATGTTGAAAATACAAAATAAAGAAATTGAACGAGTAACGAATTTTAAATTTCTGGGAGTCTTAATAAATAAACAGTGGGACCCAGTGGGAAATTAAATGCCCCATAGATATGGCGAGAGATGGCTTTTCTAAATACAACAAAGTTGTGTCCAGTGAAGACATGAATGTAGCAACAAAAGTACGCTTCATTAAATGCTACATTTGGTATGTGCTATTGTACGTTGTAGAAGTTTGAAAAACTAAACTCCCGGATGAACGAAAATTGGAATATAACGCCGGGTACTGAAAATACCAAAGATTCTCCAATGATGAAGTATTAAGAAGGATGAAAAAAGGAAAAATTTTTAGCTAGCACACGTATTTAGAAACAATAAATGCAAAATTTTACAACGAATCCTCAAAAGAAAATTGAGGGTAGAAGTAGAGGGAGAAGAGAAACAAGAAAAACATCTAGGACTGTACAAAATATAGCGATGAAAATACCCTCCTACACGCAGCTAAGAAGCGGGAGCTAACTATTTTAGCATACCATTAAACTATAAAGTGTTAACATATACATATTTATAAACTTTAAATTGTACGATCACCGAATAAGGGATGGATATATAAAGAAGAAGAAGAAATAGACGTACAGCAATCTTATTGGTAAATATACCAAAATCTACTGAATTTGCTTTTATAACAAAAAGAAGTCAGTCTTTAATCTATTTTTGGTTATAAGTCAAAAATAGTTGTATGTATATTTAAAATTCTTGGTAAAAAATTTTATATTCTTTCTCAATAAATTTGTTTTTTTAAACCACATATCATTTTTTTAAGACCAACACAAACAAAACTTTTGCAAATTAAAATCAAAACAAAACTTGCTTTAAATATTATAATGTGTAGTTGCTTCAATAAGATCCACACACTTTCAGATCTATTCTTGCTCTTTCTCAGTTAAGCAAAAGAACGTCCTAGGATCTAATAAGCCAATATAAAAAGATTCATGGAATTTTGTTCTGCATATCGCAACCGCAATATTATTTGTTGAAGGTAGTCAACATTTTTATTTTAAGCAATTATTTATCTTTAATATGTTTTCCTTAGTTGAATATTCACAATTTCTTTAGATGTATTAAAATTCCGCAAATTAACGTTAAACAAAGCCATAAATATTTAGTTTTAAACAATTTTCTAAATGCCTTCAGCATATACTGAAGTCATAGGAAGAGGCTTCAGTATAGTTTCATCTTTTAAGAAATTTATAGAAACTCTTAAAAAAAAGTTTTAAATTTTTGTAAGAAATAAGTTTTTCAATATTAAGACAAATAAACTAGAAAACTCTTTAAAAATCAAAATATATATTTCTAAAATCGTCAGGAAACACACCAAAACGTTAAGAACATAAAATATTGACAGCGAGCTAAGTTTAAATTGGCGTTATAAACAATAAATCATTTGTTACTAGATGTTTTAAAAATTATAATTTTTATTAAGCATTTCCTTAAACAAGTACTAAATGAGTTGTCCGATTGATTTTTAATTAGGTACACGAATGTAGCTTAGATCGATTATTGTTTCTACCAAAGTTAAATTAAATTTTTATCCTTAATACAAAAGCTTGTCATACATCCTTTTTCAGTAGTCGCTTAAAATTAATAAAAATTTTTTAAAACTTTGTTCTATTAATAATAAACTGTAAAGAATTGGAAAAAACCCTAGGAATTTAAAAAAAAAAATAACTTTTTTTTTTTTTTTTTGGCACAATTGTCTTAATATTTATTAAAGGCGTTTTTTCAAACGAGTTGATAATACGTACACGAACGTGGCGTACTGTTGCTATAACTCATACTAAAATTCAAGAAATTCCTTTACATAATACGCGAGTTCCCCATATATCCTTTTTTTGGGAATAATCTTAAAAAATCTACAATAATTCTTTAATTTCTTTTCGAAATTTTTTTTATTAAAATATACTGCCAATTACTATAAATAAAACACGATTAATGTCTTTCTAATGTTAATCACAATTTTAATACAATAATTTTTTTGTATAACGTTAGTAAAATTTATGGATTTTTTACTATTCTAACCTACACTTTCAGCAATATTCTTTTTTGTTATCAAAACGTTATATATTTTATTAAAAATATCTATAATGTTTAACCCAACTTTGGTGGGTAAATGTTTAGTAATAAGAATTTATAGTCACTTACTTTTATCTATAATAATATTTTTGTATTATTTTTGCACCTTTGCTTTTAATTTATTATTAGACTTGATGTAAAAAGAGAGGAAGAGCATTGTGAAAGTGAACTGCCAGTTATTAGCCTTAAGAACAGGGGTAGGTGTTTAGAAAACAAACAAAAAAAATCTATAAAGGCCCACCAATCATCTGCAAGGTTGTCTATAATTTTTTTCTACTCTTTTAGTTTTTTTCTCGTTTATAGGGATGTGTTTGTTACATCGTGTAATAGTCACGTGTTGTGCTTGCAGCGCGTGTTAGCTTTACCAGTTGAAAGCTTATTGCATTTACAGTGAATTTCTCGAACATGTTCTTAAAGCGTTTATCATACTTCTAGTAACAGGCCGCTGCCTTTCATTTGAGCCTTAACTCTTGCCTTACACAGCTTTTGCAACACATGCGCTGTCTAACTGGGACTTATATACATACACATACGTTTTTTTTCTTCGCGACTACGTTAGTTATAGTAATGCAACGTGCTGTATTTTGTTTTTGTTGGCAATCAAGCCACTGTATTTTAACTACATACACTCGTTTAATATATACCAGGTTTTAGCAGGTAGAAATTCTTAACAAAATTTGATTGAATAATACTTTTTTGTGCTGCTTCTCATCTTGTTTTCGCCTTTTGTATGGCATACAACATATGATCGCTTTTGTACGTGTTATGTTTCCTTCTGTTTCCAGAAAACTCAAGCACATGTTGCCTTTTTGTATTATTGTGATGGTATGTTGCATATTGCTACAATGTTTCAAAAACAATTTTCAAACATTGTTTAGGATTCTTAGGAGTTTTTGCCAACTCCCCTTTAAGGAAAAAAAAAAAAACTGATGATTGCCAACAATTGCCATGAAAAGGTAAATAGCAGTTCTATAAATATACAACTGCTTTCTGCTGACGTCTGATTGAATTGTAGATTTGTCTGTCTGTCTGTATGTTTGTCTCTTTGTCTATGTGTGCTTCTGTGTAAGAGTATAAATATTGTAGTTTTGGTTTTTGTGGTTACGAAACCAATTTATTTACTCTTGTGTTTTATTTAGATTTACTTATTTTTTTCTTCTTATACTTCTTTCAATAGTTGCAACAATTTGTAACAATAACCGAGAAGGGGTAGAATGTCTAGCAGTGGAAATGTTTTCATAAGATATTCTGTAAAATTTTTAGTGAAAGAATTTCTGCAAGAAAATATAAAAGGGGTATGTGGAAGTATTAGCAAAAAAGTTATTAAAAAAATATTAATTTGTTATGCTTTCAGCCATAAGAGGAATAAAAATTCTTGAAATGTTTTTGTCATTTTAAAAGTAAGCTTTAAGACTGACATTTTACATCACCTTTAAATAGGCAATTCAAATTGTTTTCAACTTTCTAACAATAAAATTGCTAAATCGATCGTACAGATTCCTTGTATGCTTTAGAGTAATTATTCTTGGAGCCACTAATAAAACTTTGCTTTGAATAAAGATAGAATTTTTCCGCACGTATAAAAAGTTTCATTATTACAACCTTTCTTTATCCTTCTCGGTAGTATCATTTCGCCTTTACTTTATCGCTTTCTTTAGGTTCAAGTAAAGTTGAAATGCAGAAAACCTTTTTATACGTCCGATAAAATCCTATCTTTTACTATGCCAAGATCTAATAATCGCTTTAGATCTATGAAAAAGGCTGATCTTCCTTAAAATATGCTTAACATTTTATAAAAAAATGCATTAAACTTACTTTGGGCCTCAAAAAATGGTAAATAAATTTTTTTAATGCGTTTATTCAGTTTTTTCCAAGATAAACATTAACGAAAATATATATTTATACTTTTTTACACCGCCTCAAAGTATGTTGTAAAAAATAGCACGACAGATTTGTTAAAAATTTTTATAATATGAACTATTTTTTTTTATGTTTGAACCGAAATGTATCTTAATGCTAATTAATTAAGGCAGGATCTATAAATTTTATAATTCAAGATTATTTTTAAAGCTCATAAGCCCCTAAAAGCATGATTTAGTTTTTGGCTTTAACTATTAAAAATATTTAGAATTCATTAATTGAAATTGCATAACTTAGAAGTTACAAATTTTATAGCTTTTAAAAGGTATGCCTGAAATTTCTGTTAAAAACTTGCAAAGAACCCTTAAAGTGTACTTTTATTTTTAATTAAACCATTTTTGATTAGCATTGCGTATAATTAATATTTTTACGTATTTTATTTTTTCTATCATTATCTACGTATTAATTTAACATGAATTAAACATTAACAAAATTTCAGCTTTTTTCGTACCTCAAATATACTTATATTTTTTGAATTCTTAACGAAATCTAAAAGTATGTGCTTAAATTACTAACAGGATTTTTAGACATTATTAATATGTTCTATAAATATTGTAAAATCTAATTGAAAATTTTACTAAAGTTCTGTCAACCGATTTACACACGCACTAGATGTATGTACAAAGCACACATGTGCCAGGATAATAAAAATAACACGCGAGCAAGTGTTGCGTTAGAAAGAAGGGAATGACAAGTCACTTAGAATTTCAATTTAAAGCTAAGTTCAATACACACATAACAAATCTTACTATGCATGACAAAAGTTTGCCTACTGCGTGTGTGACGATAAAAAAAAAACAAAAAACCCTTATCAATTTTAGTAAAAACAGCAAAAAAAAAAAAATTAATAACAGGGCACAACACAAGAAAGTAAATCATTTAAGCACTCACATGAACATAAAGCTCTAAATTGTCACCTTCACACAAACAACCAAACAAGGACACGCTCCAAATTTAAAACTTGCACATATGAAGAATAAAAGAAGAAAAAATTAAATCTTATTAAAGCCAAGGCATTTACTAAGACAAGGGTAGCTTATGACTTTACAAAAAATATGACTTTTTCTTACAAACAAAAAAATACTGCCTGTTTTTAGGCTTAAGCAAAAAAAAAAAAAAAACAAAAAATTATATATGTGTTTTTTATCTTCTAACATTGTTGCTTGTTTGTTGTTTAAAAAAGCCAAACATAAACAATTCATAACAAGTAAATGTTGGCTTGGCTGTCCTTTGCATATTTAATATTTTATAATACAAATTCTTTTTATACACAATATATGAGGGTTTAAAGTAAATGTCCCTGAATTAAACACACATAATTTGTTACATAAAGTTCAATATTTATGTTACTGGATTTTACTTTTTCAGAGTTTTGTTGCTTGTATTTATGATCATTTTTTAGAAATGTTTGTTGCTTCCTAGAAACGAGCCTCAACGAGTTTATGGGTTAATGGTGCGAAAACGTGACTTAATTGTGGCCCATCTTTTAGCTGTAAACAGACCTACAGACAATACATAAATACAAAGTTATGTGAAATAAATTTTAAAAGGTCAAAGCAATTTACGCTGGATTAAATAAACATGTCAAAAATTTTGTGTACGAAAAACTTTTATGTATTGATATTCATAACAAAAGCAAGTTAAGAAGATAAGTTTGCCTAAAGTATTAATAAGAAGATAAATCGAGGCATATTTTAAGGGGTAGTTTTTAAAGCAGTGAATTTAAATTTGTAATAAATCATAAATTTAAAGACGAAAAAGGTATAAATAAGGCCAATTGTATTGAAAACTTAAGAGCTTAAACTTAAATATGTTTAGGTTTAAACTAAATAATTTGCTGGAATTTTAAAAAATTTATTAAAATATCATTGTATTCACTTAAAGTAAAACAGTTTGCCTTCTTTTGGGATAATTTGAGAATTAAAATCAAAAGAGATTTAAATACAAAGTAAAATGTTTGCGTATATTTTTTAATACTTACTGCCAGTTTAACGATATCGAACGTCATCGTTCGCATAGAAAATTACATTTAAAACAAAAACAAAATTCGGACATTGTTCGAAGGAATTTTACAACATGAAATTAATTAAAATTCATTGATAATTTTTCATGTTTGACTGACCCGGGAATCGAAAGAAACCAGACTTCACGGACAGGTTGCCCTAACATGTTTCGATAGTATCTCTTCAGAAGGGTTTGCTTTTTAGCACTTACCGCCATTGACGACGGCTAATAGTCAATAGTTAAACATCAATCTTTAAACTAAATATTTAGCCTTATTGTGTTTGGCGTATTTAAAATACGCCTACGACTGTTTGGGAATAGATTAAAGAGAACGTGAACTTTTTTCCCTTAATCTATTACCAAATAGTCGTAGGCGTATTTTAAAAACGCCAAACAAAATAAGGGTGATTATTCCACTAATTAAAAATGTGTTGTGTATGATTATCTTTTTTAATTGATTAATGAAAATAAAATTTGATAAACTTTAGCCTGATTAAAATTATTAAAATATTGAGTTCAAATTTAGATTTTTAATCGGACCCAGAATCTGTTGTATATAGTTATGCCTACAATATGGATGATTCCATTAACAAAAGGTTAAGAATCAAAATGGAAAATAGTTCATGAATTTTTGTTTATAATTACAACGAATAGATTTGAATTTTTTGCGTCTTTCTTTATCATGATGCCGGTAGTAGCTTTTAAATCATTGCCTACCTTAAGGAGGCTTTTTAATTAAAACCCAGCAAGACTCTTTTTACAAATAACAATTTCTTTTAAATGCACATTTAAAACATTGCCTATTTTTAGGAAAATATTAAAATAATTGCCTATTTCTAGGAAGTGTTTTCATTATAAATCTTAAAATTTTACGAATAAGTTAAGTTCGCTGTACCCGAAATTTTGTTTTAATTAAGTAAAAAAATTGATTTGGAAAAAAACTTATATGTAATTTCACGTGGCGTTTTTCAGAGGTATGTAAATCCTAAAAAATTGCTTTATTCTTTACATTGCTAATCAGAAATATTTAAACACATTAGATTTATCTAAGAATTATATCGCGAACTTAGGACAGCAAAGTTCTATTTAACATAAGAGAACCTTGTTGAATAGTTAAAAGTTATCTTGAAAGTTGTATTAGTACAAAATTGTTATGCATAATTGCTTTGAAGCTCCGTTGTACGGAATTTTCTAGAGACAAAAACATGTCGGTGTGCCTAAAAGCCGACTTTAAATTTTAATATATAACAGTTATAGTGTAATTATTAGTACAGAAAGGTTGAAGAAGCTACTAGAAATAAAATTAAGTATAAATGCAGGCTGACACACGAGTTATTTATTAAATCAGTTCATTACAAACTGTATTGGAAAACATTCGTGAAGTTAACAATATTTTACAATATAGATGGTTAAAGTGGAAAGTGTGTTAATTTTTATTTTAATTTGCATTTAAAAGTACTTAAAGGATCCTTAAAAGGGCATCACCCAAAACGAGCTTTAAAAAGATTAACCGTAACACTATTTAAAAAATATTTTATATATTGTCAAAAGCATTTATTTTCTTAAAGAAAGGATTTTAAATGTGTTAACACCTTCATAAAGATGTTGCCTACTTAAGGGATTTTTATGCAAAGTTATTGCTTACTTTAGTTAATATAAATCCTTTGTTCTTTGCAAGTATCTTCTTAAATTTTCAAAATTTTCAATTTATCTACTTTGTTCTTTTGTGTTAACAGTTTTTTTTTTTTGTAAAACTGTTAATCCGTTTAAGCTTGTAATATGATAGCATGCTACTATAAACAACTCAGTTAAAAAAATTATTATTTTGTTTTATTTTGGAATTTTATACCTTTTTTTTTGTGCCTTAACATTTGCTGGTAATTCACTTAATATCCTGCTTAAATACATGCATGTTATAGCGTTTAATAAGAAACCAAATTACCGGTTAAAACTACAAGTAAGTAGTAGTTGAATATAATAAAGACTATAGCAGCACGAGCAGCATATTATTAAATTATGCCAGCTTTAACATATCGTATATGGTTGTGTATTTGGTGATGATGCTGTAGCCGTTGTATAGTTGTCGTTATTTGTGCAGTATAATGACAAATCCTTTTGCTAAATATGCTTAATACGCTGTAAAGTACCTTAGAATCTTAAAATTTTGTATGCATATATAAATAACTGTTTTAAGTATTACAAGAGTATAACAAACATATGCTTAATGAAGCTTATAGTCGACATACACCTTTTTGTAATAAAATGACACGCCCATTTTCATTTTACTTCTACTGCTTTTATACTTTCGGTTTTTTAAAGGACTCAGCTAACAAAAGTTGTATTTTAGTTTGTTCAAAAATTTACCAGGCACAACTAAAAGTCTCTCTAGTGTTGTTATAATCATAATTATTAAGAGCTTGCAGACGGATACGGAAATATTTACCATATAGTCAAGGTATTGCATTAAAAACCATAAAGAGTTGCTTTTATTCTGTTGCACTGCAAACTATACGGAGAAAACTAAAGTTTTTCTAGAAATTGTTGAGGTGATGTTGGTGTTTGAGGGAAAAAGGTAAAATCTACTACATACTTAAACTAATTGTATTTTTGTGACTAACTAAGTAGCAGATAATGTAGAACACAACCACTCTGGTATGGTTTTAACTGTTAATAACTCAGAACTTTTAGTTTGTGTGTTCAAGCAGAAATGAAAGTGTCTATATCCAGACAGACTAGACTTCCTGTATGGAGTGGAAATCACACCTTTTCCAAAAACAAAAAAAAAATTTCTAAACACAATATGTTTTGGCTTAAATAGTTTAAATGCTATTTAACATTTTTGTTTCTAAGTCTTAATGATTTAATAAAGTTTCTCTACTACTAATAATAATAATATAATAAAAAAACGATAGACTTACTATACAAAAACATAGAAACTGTGCTACTTCATTCTTCATATAAGCATGTGCATATATAAAGACATTATCTAAATACATTTTATACGAATATTAGTATAATGCATAAGTTTATGAATAATAAGTTTTTGTAGTGTTTTCTCTTCAAACATACTTCCAAAACACACATTTATAGTACGTATATACCAAAATATATAAAAATATTTTCCTTATAATACACAAACCATTAACATTATTGTTTAAATGCTGTTGTTTGTGGTTCTTTTCTTTTTTTGAGATAAAATTGTCTGGTTAGTTTTAGCTCCATGTTTTCTTAATGATTCCATATCTAGACAAAGTGCTACAAAATGTTTTGGTATATAAATAAGTGTTTTTGTTTAAGGCCCGTTTAGAGAAATATTAAAATTTATATGAATGAACACTTAAGCTTTAACGATAAATTTTAATTTATTGAAAATTTTTCTACTAATTATTCATTAGAAAAACATACACTGTTTAAGCAAATGTTCCTTTTCTGCAAAGTCCTATACATATTTACACATAAACTTGTATTTTAAATACATATTTTTGTTTATTAAACCATACATCGTCATCATTGTTATTAATTATAAGTGTTATTGTTTTAATTAATAGATATGTAACATTGTAGAATTTATTTAGTTAGGAAAGATATTTGCAAAAATCAAAGAGAAAATATTAAAGAAAATTAAATTAAAAAAATCATATAAAATGTATTCAGATTTCTAGCTAACATATCATTAAGGATGGTCAGCAATTTATAAACCAAATTTGAAAAATATATGTATGTTTGGAAAAAAAGTCATTTATCTTTCCTTTTTTTTGGAAACAAATTATAATTATTTTTTAAAATTCTTTGTCTAGAAGTCTGTAAATGTGGTCTACAATGTTTAAACAAAATTACAAAAAATTAGGTTTGTACACCAAATAGTTTCCCGTATATCCTTTTTTCTAACCTTAATATTTCGGTAAAAAAAAAACTTGAGAAGCCAAAGCTGAATAAATAATTAAAGAACTTCACAGAATTATCGAATTAATACTGACTCCAACTAATTTAAAAGCAAAATTAAAAAAAAAAATTTTTTTCCAAATATATACAAATACATAGTAAATATTTTATTTAAACTTTAAATTTTTTTAGCTTACAAGTTGTCAAATATAGTCAGTTATCTAGAATTGAAATTTCCTTTAAAAAGCCTTAAAAAGAAAAGAGTTTTCCATATATCCTTAATTTAAGCCTTGATATTTCAAAAACAAAAACTTGAGTAAACATAGTTTAAATTCCAAAACAATAAATAATGTATTTTTTTATTCAAACCGAACTGTTAAATAAATAATCACTGCAACAAATTTAAACGACAATTTAAAAAAATTAGGAATATATAGATTTATAATATGAGGACATTAATTAAAATTTTCTTCTTACAAGTCGTTAAATATGATCGGTAATTTAGAAGCAAAATTATACCAAGCTAGGTTTAAAAACACAAAAGTTTTGCATATATCCTTTTTAAAAATCGTTATTTTTTAATAAATACTATAACGATTACAGCGTATTTTTTAACTTATAAAAAAGTTTCTGCTTTTTTTTCTAAAAATTTAAGAAAATAGAAGAAATATAAGGCTTGCAATAATTTTTTCAACATCAAATTTAGAAATTTTTTAAATGCTTTTGTGCAAATATGATTTTCTAAAAATTTCTTGTCCTTATCTTATATTGTATGAGTAAGTTTTCAGCTAATTAGGTTTGGAAATAAAACAGTTGTGTACATTTATATTTCTTTTGCCAGAAACATAAAAAAAAATTTTATTTAAAAAAACAAAAACTTAAAATAAATACGTACAAATTTTTTTTAAAACTGAGGGTGTGTGTGAAACGGTAGCAAAGTACTCATGGAAATAAAATATTGACACTATTGAGGTGAATAAAATTTCACTAGCCCTAGGGGCTAGTATAAATTTTGACATAAGTGTAGAAATTTTTGACAACCACAAAATTATTTTTTTTCATCAAATTTGTTTAAACAAAATAAAAAATAATATGGAAGCAGGACCAGTGGCAAAAAAAATTAAAAAGAAGTATACATGATTTAAATATTTAAATATGTATAAGCTTTTTGCCCAAACTTTTTGTAAAAATTTTTAAAATATCAGAACGAATTCATCAAATAGTTGGGACGATCTCATTTCCAACATAATTGAAATGATTATTGGTAAACGTTTGTTTAATTTATTAATTTTCACAAAACTATTAGTAATTGCTTTTTTCTTTATGTCAAAATTTTACGTTGTCAAAAATGTTACAATTTTACACAGCACAAATATGAAAATTTTCTACCACAAACAAATTTCATTTCACCATAGAACTTTGCTACCGTTTCACACACACCCTTAAAAAAAAACTGATTTCATTTAAAATGTAATTCTATAGAAATTTTTAAATATTTGAATAATTTTTTTTTAATTTCTAATTTGGAATAAAGACAGCCAGATGACAGCAGTGCCTTGCAGACGGAAATTTCCATCGAAAAGCGGTCGGCGAATTGGCAGAGGTATTATTGTCAGCGTTTAAAAATCGGCAGTCAAAGTAAAAAAAAACTGCCATTTCTTCCACCGCTTCATTTGTCATTGGCTTTTACCTCTGATTCATTAACTGTAAACAGTTGCTATAAAACCAACTCAAAAATCGATAAGTTGTATACGAAATTTTCTTTTTTTGTTCGACAGTTTTTGGTTTCGACTGCAGTTTTTTAAACCCTGATTATTGTGTATCGAGAGACATATGCATATTTTGCGGACATCAAGGCTGCCATTCCATTGATGCCACTGATGTCTTCACGACATCAAAGTTAACTGTGAAATGCCAGATGTTTCTAAATGAGATGGCGAAACATTCTTGGGTAACTTAAGCATGTGTAGCAGGGCCTAGTATAAGCCTGAGAAACATGGGAAAAGGACATGTTTGTCGACCGCCTAATCAGCATTTCGATGGCTCGCTTTAGAGTCGCTTTTTAAACGTGAGTCGATCAGAAAGGCTCAGGAGATGGCAGGGTGAGAATACCAGCCTGATAGTCGAGCTATGGTGCGGGGAAAACCCGCGTGCTGCATGGGTTTGTTAGGGAGCAGATGAGGACGTTGATGTACGTCATTAGGGGTCACTGGATGATTGGGACCCATGCGATGAGGATTTTAATGACTACTGCAGAAGTGTTCATGATAAGGAGAAGGAGGAGAAGAAAACGATGATTCGCTTTTTCTGCCAATGCTCCGGCCTCGGGGTTGGAAGGATGAGGCATTTTGGGAGACCAAATTTTGCCGCGCTTGGATTCTTTATCTAATCTAGAGCTAAGGTCGGTCTCTCTCTTTTCTGTAGGGATGTCTGGGGAATTATCTGGTGAACACTAGATCGACTCTGATCACTGGTGAAGGGTTTCTGAAATGCGCCGCCATAAGGATCTAAATGGCCGTCTTTTTGTCGGCTGCCCTTTGAAACTAACCTTACCATTAAGACAAAATTATAACAACCCAAACTTTTGAAAATCTTAAAAGTTTTATATTGATGCATATTCTCAAAGTTAAAAATTTGTTGAATACAATTTGTAAAAAAGAAACCACCAGCTGTGAAATAGTTGGGCATGTTCTGGCAATCGCAAAACGCTTAAAATTTGCGATTCTGACTTGAAATCGTATTATAGGTGTTCTTTAAATCGCAACAAGTATGGCGCTTTCAAATTGCAATGCTCACGGGAACTGGAATATTTTTAAGAAATTTTTGGCAGATTGCAAGCAAAACGCTCGAGTTTTATTACACCAAAAAATAAATCTGGCGATTTAAGATTCCATATCGTGCGATTGTCAGAGGATTATCGTATGCAATTTGACGAAAATAGAACTCACACAGTATTTTCCAAATGTTTTTTTTTTTGTATAATCTTTTAATACAATTTATTATTTTAACTTTAACATTTTAAGGAAAAAATTTTTTAAAGACATTTGATACTTTTAAGTTTTATTTTATATATACATATTTATATTTGAAATTACAAAGTTATTTATGAATATTAATTATTCAAATAATAACAACTAATGAAGTTCTTAGAGATTCCAAGAATGTCGTTATTCACACATAAATTCTATGCCTCAGAATTGTTTGTTAACTAAATAAAATATTTTATGGCTCAGAATTGTTTGTAAGCTAAATAAAATAATAGGAAAATATAAAATAAATTATGTAATTAAATATATTTAGTACTAAGAGAAGAATGTTTTTTTTTTTTTTTAATTTGGAAAAATAATATCCTTAAATTTTAATAAAGTTATTCTAAGAAATTAATGAATGAAATATCTAAAATATTTTAATGAATCAAATATGGGTAATTCCAAAGTGTTGAACGTGACAGTCGTACGCATCAAAAATGCAATAAAATTTTAAACAAAAAATATTTTTACGTTCTCTTAACCCTTAAATTTTAGCACTAAGAAAGCACTGTTATCTATGCTAAAGTTTATGGAGGGCGCGATTCTAGGTCAAAGATAATGGCAAAAGAAGTAGCGGTTCGAACGTGAAAAAAACAGAAGTAGTTTTTGTGGCCATGTATAAAAAGGCGTAATTCAGCGAAACCTGGCACAGGTTTTTAGTCAAACTACTTTCAGAATTTTATGTAGCAATGTAACATAAAAATGTCTAGGTTTAATTCCAAAATCTTCTGTATTTTCTTTTTTTTAAGCCAAAATCTGGGTCGATACGTGACATTTCGAACGTGAAATTTTTTCCATAATAATTTAACTGAATAATTCTTAAAAATAAAATAAAAATTTACCGTTAATCCGAATAACATATTTCTCTTTGAACTCTTCCTTAGATTACAGACCACGTAAGAAAATTTTTTGGAATAATTTTTATCAAATATCACTTCTTTTAAGAAAAATAAATATTAAAGAAAACATACAATAAAAAATTCTCACAAATAAGAAATTCCACAACTTTGCAGTCTGATTGTTCATCAAAGTGAACAAATTTATGGGTAAATTTATAAAATTAGTAAAATCTAAATATTTCTTTATAACAATATCGTAAAATAATCAGCTTTTAATAACTTAAAAATTTTAGGCCACGGTGGACCTTTTGACGGAAATGGCCATATATTATTTGTGTATATTGCAAAACTCATTAGTTTATTATGTAAATGGTTTTTCAGATATCCTTTAAAACAAATTTATATTTTCCAAGAATTAAACAGCAAATAATTTTTAATTATATTTTAATTGAACATATTTATTAAAACTTTTATATACATAAATGAAAAATTTAGAAATTTTTATGTGTGAATTTTGGTTTTATTTTAATTATATAATACAATAAACACGATTATGTAATCCGACAGTCACGTTTGAGTAGCTAGGAATTCAATTCCTTTGAATTGAAAAAAATTCCCTCTACAACACGCCGTGGTTCTTTTTATATACCTTTTATATTCCTTACTCTATCTCCTTTATATACCCACTTCCCCATATGTCCTTTTTTTCTTAATGAAAAAAAATTATGTTCTTTTATAATTATCTTTAAAAAAACCATTCTTTTCTTTAGCCATAATTGACATTTTATTGCTTTTGACATGTTTAATGTTATTAAAACAAGTGTTTGTAAATAAATTTTACAATGTTTACACACATAAACACTTACTTTCACTCATACACACGCACACACTTTTAAAAACAGCAAAAAGAGATGAAGCAGCAAGCGAAGTAGCATCAATAAACTATAAATTGTAGTAAATATTGATGTGTGTGTGTGTGTGTGTGTGTGTGTGTTGTTTTTGTAAGTAAACAATATAAACAAACGTTAATTTATTTCACCTTAGTTTTTAATACGAATAAATGTAAACTTTTATACTTTTTGGCATGTTTTGGATTGACAGCTTAAACAATGGCTGTTGTATTAAGTGATGGCTCGTTTGTGTTGGTAGATTGTTTATTTTTACTGTATATTTTTTTTTATCCTTTTACTTTATTTTGTGGCACTGAGTTTGATTAAGAGGTTGCACTGGCTGAAATTTTTCTACATAGATAAATTAATGAGAATGAAATTGAAGAAAAAAAAAATTGTATAGTATATGTTTATAAGAGTTCTGTTTGTGAGTGTGTTTTCTTTTATAGAAAAAAAAAAACGAACATTATCTACAGTTAACAACACACTTGATCATCAATTTCAAACAAAGGACGTTCGAATACAACAATAACTAAACTTTTTTTGTAAAAAAATGTCTTTCAATCTTATATTTCATATAAAATTGTGGGTGTAGAACAGTGAGAAGGGTATTGTGAAGAAGGTGTTTGCATTAGTCACATATATTTAGGTCAATATGTTTTTGTTACAGTTCATGTATAGAGAGGTAAAAGAACCCAACAAACTTTCTTATTGCAGACTTTTGATACAGTTCTCCGTAGTTTTTAACCCTTGAATTTACATTAGAAATATCAGTTGACATTTTAAGTAGTTTTGAGAAAAAACTTAAAAAAAGTACGATTAAATACGTTTTACGTTAAATCTTTCTTAATAGTTTTAACATAAGAAAAATATTACAAATTAAATAAGGGTTTACACAACAATTTTTCTATGTAAATTTTCCTTAATAAACGTTTGTTAAACTTACTAATTGTTTATGAATACGGGGGTTGAATTCCAATCTCTCGCTATATAAGTTCATTTGTTAATGTTTGTTGGGCATTTCTGAGTATTTAAAAATAACATTTGAATGTTGTTAATTTACTTTTTTCTCTTTACATTTTGTTGTCATTTCGATTTTTTTTTTCATTTTATACATTTTGTGGAAAATTTTATATCAAGTCCTTTTTTCTTGTTATTTGTTGTCTATTACGAGCGCGGTTTGTATGTCTTCGTTTAAGGATATTTATTTGTTTATACACACACAAGTTGTTGTCAGCCATTCACTTATTCATTTATTGAAACTTGAAAAAAGCACAGAAAAGAAAAATTGTCTAACAAAAGTATAAAAAAAACAACATTAAAAGAGGGTGTTATTTGAAGGATATGCTTTAGACAGATTGACAGTATTTGTTTTTATTTTATTCATTTACTTAATGAATTCAATTATTTATTTACCTTTAATTTATCTTTACGTTTTAATATTTACGTATGTTCGTTAAGGTTTCTTATTTTAATTTCTTGGTATTGGAGCTTGTTAAAATGTAATTTGATTTGCGTGCAACTATGCTCGTTATTAGTTTTCCTGCTTTCCTTGAGATGTTTTGTTTCTTTTTTCCAAGAGTTTTCATTTCAAATTGCTTACAAGCTGGCCAAGTTTTCTGGGGGCTGTAATTAATTCTTATCAATTTTCTGCTAAAGTCTTATAAGAACAAGATATTTATTTTTATATAAAAACAAAAAACAGACGCACATACACACAGACACATTCAAACTAATTTTATTGATGGGTATGAAATTGAAGCCTTTCAGAACTGGCCACTGGTGGCGGTGGCGTTGGCGTTATTTACGTAAATAACAAATGGAAATTTAATTATGGCAAAAAGGGATTGATGTTGTGTTTTTGCCATAATCCTTGATTTTAATTAAGGATTAAATGTATGCTCTATGAAGAAGGAGAATACATATAATAAAAGAGAGGGTGTGTGGATGATAGAGTTTAAGAGCTGCTGGCCGTATTTTAATCACATAAACTTTATGCATTTTATAACTGTATAATGGTATCTAATAAATACCAAAATAAAGTTTATGCGAAAAGTTCAAGTATTTAAAATTTAATTTACTTTTAAATAAATAGAAAAAGTTTCGATACTTATACCCACACCACAATAGTGGAGAGGGTATTATGCATTTGTGCTGATGTGTGTAACGCCTTAAAATATTGGTCCTAGACCCACCTTAAAGTATACCGATCGACTCAGAATCACTTTCTGATTCGAACTAACGATGGCCGTCCTGCTGGCTGGCAGCTGGCTGGCTGGCTGTCCATGTAACCTTGTGCGCAAAGTACAGGTCGCAATTTTGGAGTTTATTTGATCAAATTTGAGACGTAGGTTCTAATTGGCACAAGGACCAAGCCTATTGAGGGAAGATAGGGGGAAATTTCTTCCTCTCAGAAACTATCAAACCGATTTTAATGAAATTTAAGACATACATAGAACCATAACTTTATGGACCTAAAAGGGATGCATTTTT
Source organism: Pollenia angustigena (assembly GCA_930367215.1). Taxonomy (NCBI): domain Eukaryota; kingdom Metazoa; phylum Arthropoda; class Insecta; order Diptera; family Polleniidae; genus Pollenia; species Pollenia angustigena. The sequence continues at coordinate 10,043,590 of OV884058.1, forward strand.
CAAAACATAGGACCACGAGGGGAGATAGGGGCAGTTTTTGCTTCTCAAACCGATTTTAATGAAATTTAAAACATAGATATTTCCATATCTATATGGACACATAAGCTATACAGTTTTTCAAAAATAGGACCACAAGGTCCTTACTAAACACAAAGCTGTACAAAAACTATATATCTAATATGAAACAAAATTTTAACTGTGACCCGAAATCTTTTTATAAATTTGTTAATACTAAAAAGAAATCTGGTGGCTTCCCAAAAACAATGAAGTACGGAGCTAACGAATCTAGTGACGATCAGATAATAAGTAACTTGTTTGCTGATTTTTTTTCCACCACTTACTCTGATTTCCAATATGATTTAAATGAATACCCACATCCAATTGCATGCCACCAAATGATACACTTCTATCCAATCCACACAAACCAGATTTTAGACACTTTAAAATCTGTTAAGTCCTCATACCACATGGGTCCAGATGGTGTTCCCAGTTGTGTTCTGAAGAATTGCGCACATGCAATAGCTACTCCACTAAGCATAATATTTAATTTATCCTTAAAATATGGTTACTTTCCTCAGTTGTGGAAAGACTCATTCATTATTCCGCTATTTAAATCTGGCAGTAAGTCATGTGTCATAAACTATAGAGGCATAGCAAAGTTAAGTGCAATCCCTAAACTTTTTGAAAAGTGTGTTACCGATAATCTCCTTCATCAAATCTCGTCCCTACTATCTTCGTGGCAACATGGTTTTAGAAAAGGTCGTTCACCAATTACTAATCTCATGCAGCTGACTACTATAGTAAATCGTGGATTTATTAAAAGGAAATTTACAGATTGTATATACACGGACTTTAGTAAAGCTTTTGATAAAGTCAATCATAAATTACTTCTGATAAAGCTTCATGCAATGGGCTTTACACTCGGGAGTTTAAATTGGATTACATCATATTTAACAAACCGAAAACAAAATGTTGTTTTTAATAATACTATATCAAAAAACATTATCGTAAGTTCTGGAGTGCCCCAAGGAAGCCATATTGGTCCAATTTTATTTTCCTTATTCATCAATGACTTGCCGTGCGTAATTAAATATTGTAACGTCTTAATGTATGCTGATGATGTAAAGATATTTCATAGTTATGACAATAACACTGACAAAAATTTGCTGCAACATGATTTGGATGAACTATTTAAATGGTGCGTGCTTAATTTAATGGAACTCAATTTAAACAAATGTAAGCATATGCGTTTTTCGAGAAACGATAACGCTTTATTTAACTTTTCACTGGGTGGACATCAACTTGAACTGGTTAAGGAATTCTCAGATCTTGGAATACTTTTAGATCCTAAATTAAATCTCAAGAAACACATTTATATGATGGTAAACAAAGCTCGAGGTATGTTAGCTTTTATAAAACGATGGGCTAAGGAGTTTACTGAACCAATCATTACTAAGCGGTTATATACATCTTTAGTCAGACCAATCTTGGAATATGGATCTGTTATATGGGATCCAAGTGCGGATTATCTGAAAAACATTATTGAATCAGTCCAAAAACAATTCCTTCTTTTTTGCTTGGGTTATTCAACATGGAATCCTAACGTCATTATTCCTCCTTATACTACAAGGCTTGCATTTATAAAATTACCAACGTTGGAGAGCAGAAGAACTATGCTTAGCGTTTCATTTTTATTCAACCTAATAAACGGTGCAGTCTGTTCTGACTTCCTACTCAGCAACATAAATTTTAATGTACCTCATCGATCAACTCGTTTCTACATTCCAATATATTTACAAGTTTTACAAACTAATTATGCTAATTCTGATCCTCTAAGAAAATTGTGCAAACATTATAATGATTTTTATTTTCTTATTGATTTTTCTGTTAATGTTAATGTCATTAAACGTAATATTGTTATGAACCTAAATCAGTGTAATTAAATGGATGTATAAATCCTTTTTTTTTTATTATTTTGTATATTATGTAAAAATTTTTTTTTAATTCGGTCTGTAAGGATTTATTCCGTAGACCTTAAATAATAAATAAATAAATAAATAAAAAAGGGGAGGTAGGGGGCAATTTCTGCCTCTCACAAACTTTTAAACCCATTTTAACATAGATAAATCCATATTTATATGGACATATAAGTATGATGTGTTTTTAATACTGTGGTGTAGGGTATCATATGGTCGGGCTTGACCGACTATACTTTCTTACTTGTTTTTGTTTCAAAAACAAATGTTTTAAAGAAAAACTTCAGTTTAATCGAAAGGTATTGTAACCCTTGTACCACCTTAAAATATAAGGCCTAGAACCACATTTGAATTGATCTAACTATGTTCTTCCGTCCATCCAGATGGCTGGCTGTCCACGAAAAATAAAGGTCGCAATTTTTGAGATAATTTTATGAAATTTGGTACATAGTCTGGGCCCTAGAAATAAATTTGTCTAAAAAGTATTTCCTCGCATATGCTTTTTATCTAGTTTTTAACTCTTTCCTTTTTTTTTACATATTTTGAATATTTCTTTTACATTGAAACTATTTTTTGTAAAAGTTGTTTTTGTATCTAATATGGATTTCAAAATTAAAGAAACAGAAATATATGGCAGGGATATTAACATTACTACCGATAGCAAGGAGGCCTTATATCCCTGGAGAATGTGATTATCACATCGAGAATTGTCCAAGAATGCGCGATGTGTCTAGAGGAGATGGCGAGACATTCAGTGGTTACCCTTAAGTGGGTCCGCGGACACAAGAACATACATGCAAACTGCATGGCAAACTCGCTGGCGTATGCAGGTACCAGCTTTAATCGAGAAGGTTGAACTGTGTTTCACTCCCAAGAAGTAAGCAACTAATTGCGCACAAGTTTCACCTTATTGCCAGCTAGAGATAATTTGATGAAACTACCTGTGGGGAAACCACGAAAATCTGGCCAATAGTATATGAAAAAAGGACTTGGTGGGAATTACAGCTATCCAGACATCACCTCAGAAACCTAATTGCGGTTATAACCGGCCACTGGTATAATGGGAGGCACGCCAAATGCCTAGAGTTCCCTTACAATGACATATGTTGAAGTTGTGGCGACCAGGTGAAGGAAGAGTCAACGAAACATTTTCTCTGTCATTGTCCGGCATTTGGAGATTTAAGACTTAAACTGTTGGGTCACAGAACCCTTGGGGAAAACTTTTCTATCTAATGTTGATTTGGGCTGTAGGAAATATCGCCCAAAGAAAAATGGCCCAAAAAAAAAAATGAAAAATCGCCCAAATGAAGAATCGCCCAAGCGAACATGAAAAATGACCCAAAAAGGTAAATATGAAATTTAGCCCAAAAAAAACGAAAAAGGGCCCAAAAAGAAAATGAAAAATGACCCAAAAAGCAAAAACGAATTCTTTCCCAAAAAAAAAAAAAAAAAAAATTACTCAATTTGCAAAAAAGTGTTTATTATTCATATAAATTTAGGTGACATGTCATAACGTCCAGTGTCGTAGTGTCCTTGGACTTTATGACACTTTTAAAAGTGTCATAACGTCCGCAACTTAACTTATAATCAAAAATGTGTAAATTATTTTTTAAAATACCGTTAAAATTTCAAGTGATTTTTTTAAAGATACTAATTTAACCATAATATGGTTGTCGGTGACAATGATTTGGTTAAATTAAACATAATATGGATAAACTATTTTTATAGCTTTTACTCCGGGTGTATATATTAAATATATATATCCAAAATAAGGATTTCATCTTGTATGGTATAACAAATACTGGCTTCGCTAACTAAAGCTTCTCGGTATAGCCGGCCTTCGGCCGGGCGCAAGGATTTTCTCCTCTATGGTATAACAAAGACCGGCTTCGCTAACTAAAGCTTCTATGTATAGCCGGCCTTTGGGCGCAAGGATTTTCTCCTTTATGGTCTAACAAAAACCGGTTTCGCTAAGTAAAGCTTCGAAAAACTGCCTTGTTTACGAACAAGGCCGACTACGCAGAGAAGCTTTAGTTAGCGAAGCCGGTCTTTGTTAGACCATAGAGGAGAAAATCCTTGCGCCCGGCCGAAGGCCGGCTATACAGAGAAGCTTTAGTTAGCGAAGCCAGTATTAGTTATACCATAGAAGAGAAAATCCTTATTTTCGATATATATACTTATATTTAATATATACACCCAGAGAAAAAGCTACAAATCCATTTTTAAAAAAATTCTACCCATATTATGTTTAATTTAACCAAATCATTGTCGCCGACAACCATATTATGGTTAAATTAGTTTCTTGAAAAATAGTTTTGTTGTTTGCAACCATAATAAAACATGGTTTTCTCTGCTATGTAAGATTATGGTAGAATTTTAAAAATGAAAAATGGCCCAAAAAAATGGGCTATTTTTCATATGAAAAATCACCCAAATTTAAAAAACGAAAAATCACCCAACAATAACGAAAAATAGCCCAAAAATTTTGGGCCATTTTTCATATGAAATCAGGCCCAATTTTACATGCAATTTTTTTGGGCGATTTTTCATATTTTTTTTTGGGCGATTTTTCTTTGGGCGATATTTCCTACAGCCGTTGATTTGAACAGTTCTTAATTGAATCAACCGGGTGGCTGACCGAGAACATTAGCAGCCAGGTAACATAGGACACTTGGGAGACGGTTTAACATCGCAAAACAACAGGAACTAATTAATGGACCCACGTTAGCTTTGCTTGTCAATGGAACCTTACCTTACCTAAGCTGCTTAACGATTTTTTTCAATAATATTTATAAGACTAAAGGGTGTTTTTTAAGCCGAAATGGATTTACGAAAGGGTTACCTTTCAAACGAACTGTGCTCACTTTTTGACATTTATTTTCAAGTATACTCTGGCAAATCATCATAAATAGATTTATGCTTAAACACCGCTGCCAAGTTACTTTCAAAATCTGTCATCGTTTAGTGCAACTTGTACGCGACAAAATGGTGTTGAGTGGTGAGGCTCATTTTTTGATTAACAAACTTGCTAATAAACCAAATTACGACATATGGAGTAAACCAACCCACAACACACCCTAGAGGCTCCATTATATCAAGATAAATGCACCATTTTGTCCGCTTTACATTTCGGTGGCATCGCTGTACCTTTATTCCTTTAAAACGATGCCAGTGCTCGCGTTACTGTCACTGGATATCGTTACCGCACCATCATTTAAAAATTGTTCGCTTAAAAATAATGTTCACATTGTTTCAGACGGGATGTGGCTTCATCAGGATGGCGTTACGAACCAAACGCCGCTTGGAGCCATTGGTCTTTTAAATAAAAATTTGGGTTTCTGTTGCGATCGGGAAATGGACGTGTCAATTGACCTTTAAGGTCGTGCTTCCTTAACACTTCTCGGTTAATGTGTGGTGGCATGTCATAACGTCCAGTGTCATAGTGTCCATGGACGTTATGACACTCCAAAAAGTGTCATAGTGTCCATGGACTTTATGACACTTTCAAAAGTGTCATAACGTCCATGGACACTATGACACTTTGCAAATGGACATTATGACACTTTCAAAAGTGTCATTAGGTCCATAATTACTAAAGAAGTTGAATACAAAAAAATTATCTGCATACACGCAGAGAAAAACATGTTTCATTATGGTCCCAACCAACAAAGCTATTTTTAAAGAAACTAATTTAACCATAATATGGTTGTCGGTGACAATGATTTGGTTAAATGAAACATAATATGGTAAAACAAATTTTAAAAATGGTTTTGCTGCTTTTTCTCTGGGTGTATATATTAAATATATAACGAAAACACTTTTGGGCGCAAGGATATTCTCCTCTATGGTATAACAAATACCGGCTTCGACAACTAAAGCTTCTCTGCACAGCCGGCCTTTGGCCGGGCGCAAGGATTTTCTCCTCTATGGTGTAACAAACACCGGCTTCTCTAACTAAAGCTTCTCTGCACAGCCGGCCTTCGGCCGGGCGCAAGGATTTTCTCCTCTATGGTATAACAAACACCGGCTTCGCTAACTAAAGCTTCTCTGCATAGTCGGCTTTCGTTCGGAACAAGGCAGATTTTAGAAGCTTTACTTAGCGAAGCCGGTGTTTGTTATACCATAGAGGAGAAAATCCTTGCGCCCGGCCGAAGGCCGGCTGTGCAGAGAAGCTTTAGTTAGCGAAGCCGGTATTTGTTATACCATAGAGAAGAAAATCCTTGCGCCCGGCCGAAGGCCGGCTATGATCCCAAATTTGTTAACATTCTTGCTTGTAAGAATTTTTGGCATTATACTTACTTATTTAAAATGTGTAAAACAAATTTTACACATTTTAAAATTTTTCATTATAAGTTAAGTTGCGGACATTATGACACTTTGCAAAGTGTCATAACGTCCGCGGACGCTATGACATTTCTCTGATGGACGTTATGACACTTTTGAAAGTGTCATAATGTCCATGGACACTATGACACTTTCAAAAGTGTCATAACGTCCATGGACACTATGACACTGGACGTTATGACATGCCACCGTGTGGTTCTACGCGAAGTAACTGGTTTATGGTGATAGAGGGGGTATTCGCGAAATACAACAAGGAATGATAAAAAATACTGACCCAAAAGCTTTTCCTCGTCAGTAAATTTCAGTGAACATATTTATCAAAAATAAAAATTTAGCACGTCATAGAGAAATCTTATGAATAATAATATTTATAAATTTATTGATGTATTGATCTTACGAATAAAGAAACATCTTTGATTCAAATTTTACTTTTTGTATTAAAATTTTACAATTTGAAATTTTATCGTGCTTTAAAGAACTCCCGTTACATGTAATAGTTTTGCTTAAGCAGCTTGTAATTAAACACATTTTTTTCTAATTCTTGTTTTTAAGAAGCAGCTTATATATCCTTTATATATGCATGTTTTTTTTACCACTCTTAATTATTTCTCCAACAACATGTTGGAGTTTTTTTTTTAATTATTGTAAAAAAGTTTTTAAAATCTTCCTTTTAAAAAAGCTATCGATATATCCTTTATTTTAAATATGAAATTTTTGTAAAATTCCTTGTTTTTTTCATAACAATAAATACTTTTTTAATTATCAATCTCTCAAAGATTTTATTAGAACAATACTTTTTGCCACTATTTAAGGAAAAGAAAAATTAACAAAAAAGATGTTTTTTTGTATTATTATTTTATTTTATCTGGCTTAAATATTTTTTCTTTAATATAAATATTTGATAAAAAAATTTCTCTAAGCAAATTTACAAATTCACTAGAGCATTAGCAGCAAACAAAGATATATAGTTTTAAGGCTTTTAAATAAAAAAGAAAATAGAAAATAGTTTTAAATCAGGAAGCTCATGTTGTGATTGAAGTGTTTTCTACAAAATCCTCTTATATGTTGAGAAAAAATATAATTAAAAGTTTATATAACCATAAAATCTTAAAGTTCGATTGTTTTTTAAAAAACAAAGTGAAAGGAGAACAAATTTCAAAAATTCAAATAAATAAAATTTGTTTGTAGTTTTTCTTTTTTTTCTTTTCATATTTTGTTTATTTGTTGTTATGCATAAAATATTTACATTATATGGTATATTACTTTATGCATACAAATACACATGTACATGGACGTACATATGTAGAAAGGGAAAAATAATATAGATATATAAATAATACAACAATATAATAAATACACATTGACAGTAGAGAGAACCAATCAAAAATCCAATTAAAATTGAGGAAAATTCGATTTGTATGTAAAATATTCAAATACATAAAATGTATTTGTAAAGGAGTTATGGAATATACACTGTTGCCATCATTTGCAATATATACTTTATTTGCTTACACATACATAAGCACACCTTTATGCTATACACTTTCAGAGTATTCAACAAGGATAATTTGTAATATCTGCCTATAAGTCTGTGTGTATGTGATTTTACCACTACCATTGCATTGAAAGTATAAATTGATGAATTTGTTATGTATAAAATGTTGTTATTTTTTTTTATTTTTAAAAATGTGATTGTATGTTTTTCATTTAATATTTTTTTTTATTTTATTTTATGATTGATTATTTTTTATATTTTTTTTTTTACCAAAAAAACAAACTCTCTAAATAAATGAAAACCCAAGTGTTGGTTACACCACTTCATGTGTGTGTTTGTGTAGGAAATAATAAAAAATATAACAAATATTTATGAAATTTTAATAAAAGTTTATACTTTTTGGCAAAAAGGATTACATTTGTTAAAGATTTTTTTTTCAAAAAAAAAAAAAAAAAATAAAAAAATAAATACCCATATAATTGGTTTTTGTTTAAATCAAAAATAGAAAAATGGTAGTAAATGAAATATTTACAGAACAAGCTCTTTAAGGATTTAATAAAAAAAAAACAAAAAATATTGAAAGGTAAAATTGAAAAACGAATATTTTCTATCATCTTTTAAACTTATAAAGAAATATGCGAGCAAGCTTTGGACTGTAATCCTCAAAGCAAAAACTTGTGGAAGAGATTCTTTGCGAAAGATATAGAGATCACCCAAAAGAGTTGGAGCGAAATAAAGCCGTTAGTAAATGACAGAATTCCTTGGAAAAGAGGAATAAAACCAATGACATTTTGTGTAAACTTTAAGCTAACAATTTGCAGTTTTATATAATAAAAAATTAGTTTTCGAATCAAGTATTTCTATACAGAGCGAAAAAAAGAAGTTAAAAAATTGTCAACCACTAATTTAAAACAATAATAAAAAAGTATTGGCAATACTTCGAGAACATCGTCAAATTTATAACAAAACTTTGTCAGATTGAAACCAAAGACGTGAAACATACCATTTGCATCAAATTGATTACACTTTGTTGTCAAATAGATAACACCCTGTTATCATTGTTAATTGCGTACATACTTATGTTGTTAAATTCACCTTATTGCTTGAAGTTTAATAAAAAATAGTTTGCAAATTGTCTAAAAGTCCAAAATAAATTAGTTAATAAACAAATAAAAAAAAATGAGACTTGGAAGGCGAAAAAATACATTTAAATGTGATAAATTAATTATGTTAAATATTTAAGAATTCGACAACGATGTTTTTAAGAAAATTTAAAAGTCGTTGTGACAACAAGTGCAATTATCTGCCTGTTAAACGATTTTGAACGTCAACGTTCGCATAGAAAATTATATTTAAAACAAAAACAAAATTCTTAAATTAAGGTTTAAGCTTTCCTTAATACATTTTATATGTTTGACGTTAGGCAAAAATGAATTAAGTAAAAAAATGCCTGTTTAAGTTTTTGATTGGGTTTTACTCAATTTTAGTTTGGTATCAATAACTTAAGTGTAGGAAAACTTCTTCCAGTCGTAATCGTAAGTTTTTAAACAATAAGCCAGTATCATTAGGCAATTAAATTATTTTCAATTTATGAAAAATTATAGTTTCTGACTTAAGACCTTTATGTCTAACTTTAAAGTCATCCTTATCTTTGTTCATTTTCGATTTTCCAAAAACGAAGGACACTTTTGTTTGAGATTAGAATAAAACATTTCTTGCCGTACCGCTGGAGGGTTAATGTCTTATAACTTAAAGGTAGGCCATATATCCCTTTTTTAAATTTTTGTACCAAAATCTTATTTGTATTAAAATTTTCGCAATTTACAAAAGAACCAAACCAGTTCAATTAATTGACATAATAATGCAAAGAATCTACATTTATAACACAATTATTGTAAAATTCTAACTTTAAGCAATAAATTCCATTCAACATTCTTCATAACCAACTCTTATTAACAACCACACTTTAGCTTTAAAAGTTAAGGAAATTTTAATGAGTTGCTTTATATGCAACAGAGTAGTTTAAAAATTGTTTTCTTTTATTTTTTACTTTTACAATTTTATCTCTTCGTTTGCCCTGGTTTTTAGGGTTATTTTAAGGGCAATTAATATTTGTGCACGAGTAATTCAATACTTTTAACATTATTCTGCTGATGATAATGATGTTGTTGTTAACCACTTAATACAATAATGCCATGGCAACCCCATGCCATTTGCTCTTATATTACTTTCAGTTGCCTTTGCTATTAATTTCTACACTTTTTTTTATGTACTTATTATTATTTCGGTTACCTGGTATCATATTATCTCGAGATTCAGTTAGAAAACTCTAGCTACCACTTAATAAATGGTAATAATGTAGAAGTATGTCTATATGTAGTTAAAAGAAAAACCAGCAAACCAAAAAGATAATGGTTTGAAAACTGATGCCATTAAATAATTCTCAAATCTATTTCAAACCTAAAACGAATGTTTGAGTTTAAGCTTTGAAAAAAAATTTGACATTTTAATGCTTCTCTTATGTAAAAAAAAAGAGAATTAAAGAAAGGAAATGCTTGACAGATATTTTAATTCTCGAATGTTTATCAAACCTTTGATTTACAATTGATGTCGATTTGAGAAAAAAATTTTGGATTTTTTCATTTTGTTATAATTTGAGAAAATGGCTTTAATAAATAAAGTTTGAACAGTTTTGGAAAAAATTCGTTTCTCGATTTTGTATCACAAATTATCCTCAAGTTATTCTCAAATCTAAAAATTGGAAGGGCTTATATGAAATACACCCAGAAAATCCTGGAGAAATATATTTATATAAAAATGTATTCGTCTCTGTTAAACATTTTAGACATGTGTTTCAAATAAAAAAAAAGGATTAAATGGAATTAGCATATAAACCGGATTCGAGAAACCCTTGAGATAAACACTTTGCTGAATTTGTGAAAATTTTCCTTATTTCATAGTAAAATGGATTATCATGAATGAATTTTAAATATTTTTCATATGTTGAGACATTTGAGAAAATGTTTAAGTGGTTCTTCGCTGGGTTATAGTCAATTACATGAATATCTGTAATGTTCTGTTCATATATACTATATTACATTTTTAGTATTATAAGCACAATTTGTTAAAAAGTTTTTTAATTGAAGTTGCTATCAACTACAACTATGTAATATTACTTTATATTACAATACATAGTTTAACATTTTACACACTTCAAAGGCTTGAGGGTATTTTCTCTCAAAAACCTACATACACACTTACCTACACATCTATAAACGCATACAATTATAAGCTAGTTTTTGTTTGTAGTAGTACATATTTGCTATATCCTTAACATGAACTCATTAACATCTATATTCTAAATGTGTTCATGTATGAGTACAACAACTACAATAAGATCTACAGAAAAGAAAAAAAAGCTCAGCAACAAATGCTGAGTAACCTAAAGTTGCCGTAACCATAGCATTAGCATTATAATTACTATGAATATACATATTATATTTCTCTCATAAATATAAAAAAAAAAATGATTATAATTACGTGATTGCTCATAGTTAGAACATTTTTTCTTTTGTTTATAAAGAATAAAAAAAAACACAGAGTATTATTATAATGAGGGATGTTACTTGTTTCTAGTTCACCTTTATACTTCTTTGTTTTATTTACTCCCCCTGGGTTTAAAAAAATTTCCAAAAATAATTTCCATTTTTTTTGTCATTTTAGTTTAAAAAAAAAGTTCAACTGAAATGTCATTTTAATTTTCTGTCTGAGAGTAAATTAAGGTGAGCTCTTTAAATAATGATTTATTTGCTTTTAGGATTTGTTCAGTTTAGTTAAACGTCTATCGAGAAAAAAACCACAAAGATGTTAAAGAGAGAGGGAAAGAAATAGAGATATAAAAGGAGCGAATAAAAATATTTTTCATATTTTAATTGCTTCATTACGCTGGCAGACAAGTTTACTTAAAGAATTTTCCCCTGAGAGTAAAATATTTTATAATTTTGTATAAAAATGAAATCTCATTTTGATTCGCTTTGATGTGTCATAGTAGTAATAAACAATTGCTTGAAGTAAAATATATTTTAATAGGCAAATGGAACTTGGTTGAAAGAAGAAAAGATTAATTAGATTTTTGATAAATTCTAATAAAAATTGTATTTATTCCATAGAAAACAAATTACAAAGCTGAATGTCAAAAACAGTTAAAAATAAAAAAAAATTTCTAAATATCCTTTCTAAAGGATAATAATTGTAAGAAATTTGTTTACTACAATTCGTAGTTATTCCACAGTTAACTGAAGAACCTTTATTTGAAAACACACTACTTATAGTTTTGAAATTCGCTATATATCCTTTATTTCTTTATTTTAAAGTTATTAAAACTTCGGTGATAAAACACCTAAAAATTCATTTTGTTGTTTAGTAATTGCTTTAGTTATGACATTTCTTAATTATTTTTTCTCAAGAATATAATCGTGAAAAAATTTAATTGACGAAGAATCTTTTTTCTTAATTTTACTTTTGAAAATATAAAAATGAATGAAATTATTTAAAAACGATTTATATTTTTCCTGTAGAATAATAAACTTTGCAAAAATTTTGTTGTAAAAGAGTCAATACTTAAGGGGTTTGATCAACTAATGTTTGTTTATCTACGTTGTATGTTTGAAAACTTTGCCATGTTGTTTTGTTTAAGATATTAAAATTATATAGGATTTTTTTGACGAAATAATGCAAATGTATGTTATTTATGTTTGCCAAGTTGTACTTAATTTTGAAGAATATTTAGTTTTTATTTTATAGTTGTCCTTTGCTACAATTTAAATAGACTATTTTCGTTGATTTTTAATTTATGGTTTAACAGTTTATCATAAACAGCTTCATCTCCTTTAATCAACACCTTTTTTAAGCGGAAATGCCCTTTAGGCGTAAACTGCCCCTTGTCCCTTCTAGACTTCTAAACTAAAGAAATCATTTATTTTAAAAGGTAATTCCTCTTGTACGAAACATTTTAATGGTCCTTTCGTTGTCTGGCCATGAGAGATTTCACTGTTGTTTTAATGTAAACTTTAAACAATTAAAGACAAATTTCTATGTTTGAAACTTCAAAAAACCCCATTTTTAAGAATTTTTTTTATGAATAACAAGTAAGAAAGTATAGTCGGTCAAGCCCGACCATATGATACCCTACACCACAGTATTAAAAAACACATAATGCTTATATGTCCATATAAATATGGATTTATCTACGTTTATAAACTTCATTAAAATCGATTTGAAAGTTTATGAGAGGCAGAAATTGCCCCCTACCTCCCCTTGTTGTCCTATTTTTGAACAGCTGTATAGCTTATGTGTCCATATAGATATGGATCTATCTATGTTTTAAATTTCATTAAAATCGGTTTGAGAGGCATAAATTGCCCCTATCTCCCCTCGTGGTCCTATTTTTTGAAAAATGCATCCCTTTTAGGTCCATAAAGTTGTGGTTCTATATTTGTTTTAAATATCATTAAAATCGGTTTGATAGTTTCTGAGAGGAATAAATTTCCCCCTATCTTCCCTCGTGGTCCTACGATTTGGCCATTTTCAATAGGATTGGTCCTTGTGCCAATAATAACCTATGTCCCTAACTTTATCAAATTATATCCAAAATTGCGACCTATACTTTGCGCACAAGGTTACATGGACAGCCTGCCAGCTTCAGAAAGTGATTCTGAGTCGATCGGTATACTTTAAGGTGGGTCTAGGACCAATATTTTAAGTTACACACATGAGCACAAATGCATAATACCCTCTCCACTATTGTGGTGTGGGTATAAAAATTTATATTTTTTCTTTTCAAGAATTTTTTGGTTTTCTAGAAGATTTAAGCTTAAAACTTTAGTTGACATAAGCTTAATGATTTAAAAGTTTGTCATATCCCTGCAGGAAATGTCACTAGTGAATCTGTACTGATTCACTATTGACACATTCACAAGTACTAGTGGCTTATTATACCCCAGGCAATGTAATTTACAATAGACATTTAACATGTGCGTGTCATTGGATATCTACTATTGACGTTGGTACTACTGACCAGGTAGTTCCTTTACGAACATATCGCTCATTTGCTGCAAGACCGGCATAACTCAAAAACTGAAATTTTGGAGTTAGAGATGCAGAATTATTCGCTTTGGGTTTCTTTATATTGTATTAAATTCATCTTTATATCTTTTATACTTTCCCAGTTTGAAGAGAATGTGTATTCTTTTTTTCTAAGTAGTTAGAACAAATCAAAAACTTTAAATGCGTTTATCTCGAAATGGAGTTTTTTGAGCTATGCCGGTCTTGCAGCAAATGTTAGATATGTAGAAATTGGAACCAGAGAATCGCTAGTACATTTTAGTAAAAGTAGACTACACTTTTTGTAAGAATACGAAATCATAACAATCTTTTTTTATTATTTCTTCAACTTTAATAGGAATTGTACTTCCAAATTGTTATTGATAAAATCTTTTTCGTATTAAAGCCAAATATAGTGGCAAATTTAGACAAGTGTAGACAATTCGTTGACAATGCCACCAATATAGTCGACAAAACTGGTGACTTGGAGACACTTGCACATAGGTTTCCTTTAGGGATATTCTTTATATAAAAATTAAAAAGTTTAGCTAAGTTGAAAGTTAAGTTTATTTTCGTTGGTTAAATCTAATTATAATCGAATTGAAAGGTTTTATTTTAAAATTTCTTAAAAATTTAAAGAAAAGTTTACCACAATACATATAAAGCGTGTTGCAATTGATACTCCCGAACTTAAACAGTTAATAGCGGTCAGATTATTAAAGCTGCATTTGTTAAATAGGCAGTCATTTATTTAGTCTGCTCTGCCAAATTGCATTGAACAAGACGTGCAGTAATAAAATTTTAAATATTTAAAAAAAATTTTAAGTGCTCTTAATTTTCTTTAAAAAAAATCATTTTCAGCGAAAGACCCATTTCTGGATGAATATGGTTTGACAAACAATAACGTCAAATTCGGGACGATATTAATCCACATTAGATTTAAAAGTTTCCTATGAATCCCTAAGAAGTGACTGTTTGCTGTAGATTTTATTCTGACAGCGTCATCGGTTCACATGTCTTTGGTAATGATGTTGGGCACACTTTCATATTCTTCGGGGAGCAATATAGGTCATTGCAAGTAAGAAAATTGGGTATTTCGAATGTGCGCCACTTAGGAGAGCCGTGCTGGGTATTTTCACATTGTTTACGTCATATGTAATAGTATCGATAGGGCTTTCAAATAAATATAAAAGTTCGTTTTACTTTAATTTAAAAATGGGAATTTAAAGATAGGGGGGAAAAATATTTTTTTTTTGTTATATTTTTTTAATGTTAGTCTTATTCTTATGTTTATCTTTTTGTTATTTTTTAAACCAAAAATGGCAAAAAAAAAATTAATAATTAAAAAAATAAAAGCATATTTTTTACAATTTGTTATGGTTTCCAGTCGATTTTTTATTTTATGTTTCATTTGGTTATTTTGAACCTTTTAAGTGTTCTTCATATATCCTTTTTTTTTTTTTTTTTTGATAATTTTTAAATTCTTTATTTCGCTTTATTTAATACATCTGATTTTGTTATTTTTCAAACAAAAGAACAAAAAAGGTATTTGTCAAAATATTTTATAATATTTTTGGGTTTTTTTTTAATTTTGATATTTTTGACTTATTATCCTTTAAAAGTGTTTAGTAATTAAAATTTTTTTTTTGCAACAATTTGTAGTTTTTTACTGGCTTTAAAATGCTGTGGCCCTAATTTAAATACCTATAACATTTAAGGACTAGCTCATATATCCTTTTCTGTTAATTTTTTTTTTTTAATTATTTTTTCTTGGTTGTAATATTTATGATTTGATGTCCAGGCTGTATATGCCAATAAATTTAAAGAATTAATAGTTTTTTTAAATAACTTTTGAGTTTATGACTTAATATTATTAAAAAAATTTTTTGACAGGATTTTTATTGCAATGGCTTTAATTAAAATATCTACAACATTTTAGGACTAGCTCATATATCCTTTTCAGTTATTATTATTTTTTTTTTGGTTGTAATATTTACGATTTGATGGCCTTTTAGAATTTTTCTGTTGCAGTTTTGTTTTTCTTTTTCTTTTGCTATATTCTAACTTAATTCTAAAGTTTTTATTTTCTGCGAATATCCTGTTTACGAAAACTCATTTGTTTGGTATTGTATTGCTATAAATTAACAATTTTTTCGTGGTAGCTATATAAACTATAAATATTTCGAAATATTTTTGTAAAGGTATGGCAGCCATGTATACAGAAAGCATTTTCCTATAAGCTGCTAATATAAATAACAAAAATTTCTGCAACCACAAAAAGTAATTTTATAATTTTACACTGTGGTCGCAATTAGTCGTCATAAAATTTGTCTGACTGTGTGTGTATGTTTGTTTTTAACGTTCCTTTATTTTTATTAATTTGTCCGTAAAATATTTTGCAATTTATATACAATAACACTTACACATAGACAAATGTAAACAAACATTTTAAAAGAGAAGAAAATTATTGTTATTGTGTTTATAGTCATAAAGGCGCCGCCAAACGCTTCAGTTCTGTTTTGTGGTTTTTGGGAGGCTAGTATACCTTTTTTTTAGTGTATTTTAATGTTATTGTTGTGTATACAATTTATGGGTTAATATTTTTGTCTTCTTTATTTTTCTTTTTGGCTTTTTGCTTATGTGTGTGTGTGTGTGTGTGTAAATGGTAGAATTTAATATTTACTTCAGTTATTGTGGTAACTGTTTCTGTTTGCTTTTTTCTTCCATGTTTTTTAAGTCCCTAGAGAAGTAATCAATTACTTAATAAATTACTTTGAACTACCTAACTCTCCCGTTAAGTTTTTATTTCTTTCTCCTTCTTCTTGTGGCTTCGCCTGGCCACTTCTGTTGTATAAGAAAAATACGTTTTTCGCCGGTCCTTGGCGTTGCTATTAAAGTTTTAATAATTCCATAAAGATTCAAGTCTTTATACATCATATTTCAGTATTCTTCATTATTGTTTTAATTTTATCTATATTTTTGTTTTGTTGTTTTCAAAAGTTTTTAGGTAGAGGAGTGACATATTGTAAGTCTTGTTTCGCTGTTAGTTTGTTCGTAGTGTTTTTCTTTTAAGCTTTTTATATGATTATACCCTCAAAAAACGCCATTCCCAAGAGATTAACGTGCAAAAGGCTTTTTGTTCTGGTTCAAGTACTATACATTACTTTAGACGTCTATTAGTATCAATAGCA
Source organism: Pollenia angustigena (assembly GCA_930367215.1). Taxonomy (NCBI): domain Eukaryota; kingdom Metazoa; phylum Arthropoda; class Insecta; order Diptera; family Polleniidae; genus Pollenia; species Pollenia angustigena. The sequence continues at coordinate 10,060,698 of OV884058.1, forward strand.
CGCCTTTTAAAACGTTTGTTTTTAGTTTTATTGCATTAAAGTAGACATTTTCTAATGGCTTTTTGATCAATTTTTTTTTAAAATTTTTGTTATTGTTGTTGTTTGAAAAATGTTTATGACTGCTTGAAATAAAAACTTGTAACAGTTTTGTTATAAAATATTAATGGTTGTTTAGGAAAAAGAAAAACATAAAACATGAAAAACAAAAACATTGGACGTTTAATTTTTATAGCTGAAGCTCTTAAGGCTAGTGTCCTTGCTACAACTTAAATTTACCGGATATGAGCAAACATGCCATGCTAAAACTACAAATATAGTTAAATAAAATAGCTAACAGTGAATACAAATGGTTAGTAGAAGGAGCCAAAGATAGTGGAATAACTCATATACACTCTTCAAAAAAAAGTAGAAAAAAACTTGTCAAAATAGGATGCTTGCTTAATGGAAATCACAAAAACGAAAGAAAAATAATAAAAGCAAAGGCGAAAAAAGGCAATTTCCGTACTATAAAAACTTAAAAGCTTTAAAGGCAATTTATACACAAGTCAGGGAGAAAATGAACTAGAAAAAAACTTAACTTAAGCCTTTTACGTTAAAGTTTTAAAGCAAACGAAAACTAAAACAAAAATATATATGTATGTATGTATTTTAGGCTTTTAAGCAAATTTGTTCTATTCTTGAAAATTTTTTCAAAAATTTCATATTCAAAAAACTTTGGTTTTTCGCTTACAATTCATAAAACCATAATTTTTTTTTAAAGTTTATAATGTGTAAAAAAAACTTATAAAAGCCACAGAAAACTTTTCATAAGCCAAGGCAAAATTTAAGCTAAACTACAGCACAACCCAGCAAAACTAAAAACAACCAAAAATTTTAATAAAATTTAGAAAAAAAAAACATATTCTCTAATAAATGAATTTAAGCAAGAAAAGTTTTGACAACTACAACAAATTTGTTAGAGTTTATGAGCGTTTAGAGGGCTGTAAATTTAATTTGCTAGCAAATTTGGCAATGTTGGTAATAAATTAATAAATATACGTACATATACATACATACATACACATTTTTATTTACATTTATATTCTTAAATATTTTTAGCATTATTTGTTTTACAAACTATTTTTTATAAAAATTAGTTCTACACAAACAGCAAGAAGCTTTTTATTTATTAAAAGTTAAAAGCCTGACATTATCAAAAACTTTTTTAATTTTATAGAAAACCTTAAAGTAGTTTTAGGCTGTTTTTTTAATAAAGAAAAAAAAAAGGATATATGCAAAGCAACAAAATGCTTAGATGTATGAATAAAAATTCTTTTAAATATTAAAAAACACATTTAAACACAAATTGTAGTTCAATCAAAAATATCCTGACAAGGTCCTTTAGAGATAACATTGCATTAAAAAAATATTTTAATGTTCTTTTTATCATAACCTTTTATTAGCAAGTTCATAATTAACTTTAAAAAATAAAAAAAAATTGCAAACAATTTTAAAATTAAAAAAAAGGATATTTGACGAGCTTGTTAATGTATTACAAAATCGATACAAATTTAAAAGAAGCTTAAAATCTATAAGTAAATACAAATTGTGTACGAGTAGAAAATGTATTTTAGTACATCATTCTAAAGAATTTCTTTTACAATTCTTCAATTGGATTTTTTTGTTTCTTAAATCTTGCGTTTAAAAAATGTTTAGTATTAAAAATTTATATTTTTTTTTACTTCAAAAAAAAAAAAGGTATATGAAATACTTTGAATTGCCTAGATATATTCGTATAGTTTCTTTTAAATAATAAAGTAGACGAATAAAAATAAATTAAAAACCAAAAACAGTTACTAGAAATTAAATTTCCCTATTGTATTATTAATTTAAAATTTTCGCACTAAAAACTAATAAAATGAGGCTGACAAATTCAACTTATTGTTAGTGTAATAGTAGTATATAAAAGAAACTCGCAAGGAATTAAATAAATGGCTAAGAGCTTATAAGTACATAATTGAAAAAAATTGAGCGTGAATTCATTCCTTGGTTTTAAAAACTGTGTACATGTGAATGATATTACGTTAAATAGCCATCTTAGTCATAAGAAGAAAGGATATATAAGAAATTTAAAAATGCTTAGACGTATCGGTTAAGGTTCTTTAAGATATTGTTGTACCAATAAAACATAAACTGTTATTAAAAGTCCCTTTAGCATAGCTCATTTAATATTGTAAAAAGGCACAATCAGAAATTTTATAAATAATATTTTTATGCTATTTGCAATTTTCTTTATATTTGCTTTTTATATAAACAATACAGCAATTTTGCTCAACTCTTTAAAGCTTTTTTTAAATTTAGAGTTTTATTATTATAATCTTTACCACTTGTGTTGCTAGATAATATGAAATAAGTCACAACCTTGAGCTCGACATACTTCTTAAAGACAAAAGCTCAAAGCTTGGGCTTATGGAAGGGATGAATAAAGAAAAAACAACCAAACAAGATTTTATTACAATACAATAGGCGCAATAAATTTAGGGCGTCGAGGGAAAAGATGGTTCGGCGCAGTTCTAGCTGATTAACAAACAATGCGAATAGAGAACTGGGGCCTTAAAGCTAAAAAGATGTCAATATGCAAATCTATAGTTTAGGAAGCCCTGGTACGCCAAGGATTGCTATGCTAAGAAAGAATACATGTGTTGAATCATTTTTACACTAATAGGTTTAAACTTTTCCTTAAAAGCTTAAATTTGTTAGTTTTAAGTTTGACTTAAAGCTGTAGTTTAATTTCTTCAAAGCTTTTTCTAAAAGACTTTTAAACTTCTATATAAAAGATAAAACAATTTAAAATTAACTTTTCTTATTCTGTTTCTGTTTAAATAACAAAAGCTTTTAGGTCAAAAAATACAGTGAGATCTTAAAAGCTGTTTCCCAGAAAGTATATATCTGGAAAGCTCTTTAAAGCTGTCAGATTGACAAAATTTTAACCCTCTCTAGCTCTATTTATACCCATACCACAATAGTGGAGAGGGTATAATGCATTTGTGCTGATGTGTGTAACGCATTAAAATGTCCTAGACCCGCCTTAAAGTATACCGATCGACTCAGAATCACTTTCTGAGTCGAACTAACGATGTCCGTCCGGCTGGCAGGCTGGTAGGCTGGCCCTCCTGAAAGTATACCGATCGACTCAGAATCACTTTCTGAGTCGAACTAACGATGTCCATCCGGCTGGCAGGCTGGTAGGCTGGCTGTCCATGTAACCTTGTGCGCAAAGTACAGGTCGCACTTTTGGAGATAATTTGATAAAATTTAGGACATCGGTTCTTATTGGCACAAGGACCAAGCCTATTGAAAACGGGCCAAATCGTAGGACCACGAGGGGAGATAGGGGGAAATTTCTTCCTCTCAGAAACTATCAAACCGATTTTAATGAAATTAAAAACATACATAGAACAATATCTTTATGGACACAAAAGGGATGCATTTTTTAAAAAATAGAACCACGAGGGGAGATTGGGCCAATTTCTGCCTCTCAAACCGATTTTAATGAAATTTAAAACATAGATATTTCCATATCTATATGGACACAAAAGCTATACAGTTTTTCAAAAATAGGACCACAAGGGGAGGTAGGGGGCAATTTCTGCCTCTCACAAGCTTTTAAACCCATTTTAACATAGATAAATCCATATTTATATGGACATATAAGCATGATGTGTTTTTTAATACTGTGGTGTAGGGTATCATATGGTCAGGCTTGACCGACTATACTTTCTTACTTGTTGTATTTGAGTTTGCTGTACATTCAAGGGTTTTACTTTTTGGTCATTTAAAAAAAGCTGTTTTAATCTATTTAATTCTCGAACTAGTTAAATTATCAAAGAACTATCAAGTTCTCTTATAGTAGTAGTTATTTTTATATTAAGAAAGTTTTTATAGTTTTATTTTTAGAGCTTGCGCTTGAAGATTTAATGCTTTTTAGGCATAAGAATACTTTTATAAATGTGCCATAAGTGGTTCGCAAAAACGTAAATTTTTTTATTGGGTTATAACTTAATTTCAACAAAAGCTTAAAAGCTTTTAACAATATTTGAAACATAAAATTTTTGGAAGACGTACATTATTTTGCAATTATATAGATTATTTAAAAAATGTCTTTAATTTTTATAGAACTTTGCTACTACGAAGCTTTTTAAAATTTTTTTTGTAACTTTATTTTTCTACAATTTTCTTCATTATTAGAATTTAATTTTTAAAAGGGCTTTTCTTTATATTATTTGCTATGAACAAATTTTTAGCTCAATTTTTGCATATTTGTGGCATGACTTTTTTTGTTTACAATTATTTTTCCTTCTTAACCTTTATTTTTTAACATTTCTATAAAAGTTAATTAAATTTTCTTTGTAGATTTGTAGCGTTTCTTTCTTTGTTTTAATTAATAACCATTTTGTATAACATTTTCCTTTTTTTCTTTTGCTGCTACTGTTTCTGATCCTTTTTTTTTCTTTTGTTTTAATAACAGTTTATACTTTTTTACTACAAGATTTAAACATCAACACGTCTGCAAAACTCGGTAGAATGTAAAAGTCTTTGTTGTTATTTCTTATTTAAAAAAGAAAAAAAAAAACAAAATTTTAATTTGCCCTGTAGTGGTTGGGTTAAATTAAAAAATTTCTATAAAAAAAATTCTCATGTATGCATATAATGCATTAAGCTTTAAGCTTACACAGACACATAGCTTTCCTATACTAATCACCGTTGCCTTGCAAGCCAGCTAGAGAGGAGTTGTTTCCAAGGCACTCAGGCAGAAGTGTATACATCAGGAATAGTGTTTTGGATTTAAGTTTTATTTTTTTTTCGTTTCATTTTTGTTAAATTTTACAACACGTTTCCTCTTCTTTTGCTTTTCTAGCTGGGAATTTAAACATTAAAACCTCTTTGGCAAACACAGTCTTGTAAATTAAAACATTTTGTACAAAAAAAAATAAAAAAATGCACAATAAAAAACGTGAACAAGAGCAACAGTTTTTTTGCACTTGTTCTTTTTTTCAGTTTGTATGTTTAAAATTTAAAAGCATGAAAGTATTAACACAAACTGTAATCCGCTTGTGAGTTTTAATATTATGGTCAGGGTTTTCGTTGCTCTTGTTGTTGGGTCAAATTTTACAACAATACATTACCAACATCATCATCGTAGCTATCAACAAATAACATACACTTCTTGTAGCTGTCAGAAGTCTTATGAATTAGTCCAAATGGAAACAGAGATTTAAAATTGATTTCAGTAGATTTAAATTGGAAGGAATGAGGCTGCAGCTTAATGCAAGAATTTTTGATGATATTTCAACGAAATGTCAGCAATCTCCAAGAGTCTTTTTAGTACCCAATAAAAAGTTGAGCTTCAAACGAAGCAGGTTTGTAAGGGTTTGGCTTACATTCTCCCTTACGGAAGGCATACATTTTATATGGTGAGTTCCCACTTTGAAGCAATACGTTTTTGACACAAAAAGCTTTATATTCAACGCATATAAAAACTAGTGAATGTAGAAATCAACTTTGCACGCATAATCAGCCTTATTCCGGTTGTCGTTATCGTAATCGATCAAGTCGATTTTTGTAAGAGATTAAAGTAACACACAACCAGTGTTCTTTAATCTCTTACAAAAAACTTCTTGATCGATTACGACAACCGAATTAAGGCTGAATGTTTTCTACAGTTATTATTTAGTATTCTCCCTTACAAACCTGCTTCGTGGTAAGGGAATGCCGTAGCACTTAAAATGTTATATATTTTGTTTTATGTTAACAGTTCCTTCACTTACTCTACCGCATCTCTGTATGTCTTATTGCGTAGCGCATAATTGTGCGCTTATTGTTATAAATGTACCACTAGTGCTTTGTAAAATGATAAATTTTTGTATTGGGTATTGTCGTAACGATATATTTGCATATTGTAGGCAGTTAATGCCCTTCTAAATCATAACCCGACTGAAGTTCCACTATGTGATCCCCCCATACTAAACTGAAGATTTGGAATTGCCTTTCTACACTTCATAACAATACAGTTTAATCAGTTTTTTCAATATTTTATAATATCGTCGGGTTTTTTTTAAGACATTTGCCTAATTTTCAAGCTCGAAGTGTCGTCGTCTGGTTATACTGTTGTATTGTTGTTGGTAATTTTCAAACAAAAGTGTTGTCTCACGATACGATTGATTTTTATGTGTTCTCAAAAATATTGTATTAATGCCAGTCCGGTAAATTGTCGATTTGGTTGGTAAATTTGTTAAAATCTTTTCATTATGTGACAACTACCAACACAAATTTAATTTTTCTGAATGTTTCATATGTTTTTGATTCATTTAATTTTTTTTAAACTACTTTTTTTTTTAAATAAAAACTGCTTCTTAAATATTATTAGTTCCATTTCAACTCAAACTGGTTTAATTGCACGGTATTTACCACCGTGAGTGGCAAGTTTTATTAATGAAGAAGAAGCTTTAGTTAGCGAAGCCGGTGTTCGGTATACCATAGAGGAAAAAATCAATGCACCCGGCCGAAGGCCGGCTATGCTGAAAAGCCTTAGTTGGCGAAGCTTGTGTTTGGTATATCATATCATGATATCTATCGCGTGATTCTTAATAGCGAAACTGTGTAATTAATTGTATTACAAATATTGGGCCCTTATTTCATTTCAGAAATTGGGGTATTATTTCATATGAAATAAGCCCCCAAAAAGTAGGGAATTATTTAATATATATTCGGGGCGTTATTTCATATCGTTGGGGGCTAATTTCATTTTCAAAATTGGGGCTTTATTGCATCTGAAGTAAGGCCCACGCTTTAAGGGGTTATTGCATTATTTTTTTGGGGGGTTATTTCATGCCGCCGTTTTTTATTACTTCGTAAAAAGGAATTTGGTTGTCTTCTTTACTTAATTGATATTTTTTAATATTTATATTTGATATTTATATATTGATATTTACCATTTTTTGTCACTTAAGCCACGGTCACACTTGGCAAATATTTGACATAAAAAACGAGACCAACACGCAAACTTAAATATAACTTCCTTTAATTCCAATATTTATTTTGATTATAATACCACATCTAGCAGTTTAATTAGTTTTATTTTGTGATATTAAGACAGTGATGGCAAATGTAGGAAATTTTTCGTTTCTTATTTTTGCTATTTGCATTCGCACTCACATTCTCTAAAATGTATGCGAATATTAAAAGCGAATATGTATCTAATAAATGAAATTTCTGCATAGAAATTTATTTGTAAAAAAACAATTTAACATTTTTAAAAAATTGTAAATGAAATGATATGAATAATTGACTTTTAAAAGGACCTTTTTTACAGTTTAAGTTCAGGGGAACTGAAGAAAAAATTTTTTTTTAAATTTAACGGGCCCCCTTTTTGGTACCAAGTTTGCTAAAAATTATAAGATACAAAAGAGATAAACCCACTTTTTTATTGTTGATGTATTTTGTTCAAGCTTTGATATTGTTACAAGTAAAACTGTTGCTATAAGTCTTATACGTTTAACAGTTTTATTTGGTTTAATATCTTTAGTTTGTCTAAAATCTTTATGGATGAAGTTTCCTGATGATCTGGCCTAAGCAACCAGTGAAATGCATAGGAATAGCTTATCCCATCAACAATAAATTTCAAGTGTTTTTATCAAGAATAAAAACTGGGAATTAAGCACGAATAACAAAATCTTTTGAAATTAAAATTTTGTATTCCCAAAAATTGAAATTACTTTTTGATAATAAACAGGCAAGTGCACGGCCTAAAAAAACACTTAATTGACAACATCTTTTGTAAGTTGTTGTTTGTTTTTTATTTTGTTTTTCTTAACCTACTTACAACTACAATTAATGTTGAGAGAATTTCAACTGATTGTAGTGGGGAGTGTAAGACGAGATAAACCCACTTTTTTATTGTTGATGTATTTTGTTCAAGCTTTGATATTGTTACAAGTAAAACTGTTGCTATAAGTCTTATACGTTTAACAGTTTTATTTGGTTTAATATCTTTAGTTTGTCTAAAATCTTTATGGATGAAGTTTCCTGATGATCTGGCCTAAGCAACCAGTGAAATGCATAGGAATAGCTTATCCCATCAACAATAAATTTCAAGTGTTTTTATCAAGAATAAAAACTGGGAATTAAGCACGAATAACAAAATCTTTTGAAATTAAAATTTTGTATTCCCAAAAATTGAAATTACTTTTTGATAATAAACAGGCAAGTGCACGGCCTAAAAAAACACTTAATTGACAACATCTTTTGTAAGTTGTTGTTTGTTTTTTATTTTGTTTTTCTTAACCTACTTACAACTACAATTAATGTTGAGAGAATTTCAACTGATTGTAGTGGGGAGTGTAAGACGAGATAAACCCACTTTTTTATTGTTGATGTATTTTGTTCAAGCTTTGATATTGTTACAAGTAAAACTGTTGCTATAAGTCTTATACGTTTAACAGTTTTATTTGGTTTAATATCTTTAGTTTGTCTAAAATCTTTATGGATGAAGTTTCCTGATGATCTGGCCTAAGCAACCAGTGAAATGCATAGGAATAGCTTATCCCATCAACAATAAATTTCAAGTGTTTTTATCAAGAATAAAAACTGGGAATTAAGCACGAATAACAAAATCTTTTGAAATTAATTATAAGATACTTATGTTAAAAAAAAGTATTAAAAATCAGCAAAAGATGAGGAAATGATAAATCAAATACGAAGTTTGACTCTGTTTTGTTCTAGGTTAAAGGATTTATAGAGGCGTTTCTGTCAAAATGAAAAAAATTAAATTTGTTACACAGTGTAATTTTTGAAATTAATTTTTTTTTTTAACAAATAAATTTTATTTTAATAAATATGTACAAAATGTTAACAAAATAAATATGTATTTGCTTGCTTGTCGCTTAAACAATAAATTTTTAACCTGTAGGGAATTTTTTTTTTGGTTGTAGGGAAAAAGGGATTTTTTTGGACACACGTAGGTATTTTCTGAAATTTTTTCTGGCATCACTGTACTAAGACCATGTTAAATCTCAGCCACTATGAACAAAAGTAGTGGTTACGCTGTTTTGGTCAGTTATTTAATAAGTGTAAACGCAGCTTAAGAAATACGGCGGTTCGCAAAATGACCCCAGGAAAAATGGTCCCAAAAGGAAAATGAAAAACGGCCCCAAAATTTTACATGAGACACAACAGCACACAATTTTGGCGCAATTTTTTTTTTTTTTTTTGGGTTATTTTTCATTTTTTCGTTAGGGTGTTTTTGCATTTTAAGTGGAATGAAAAATGACCCCAATATCAAGCAATGAAAAATGGCCCCAAATAAAATTACAATTTTTACTTTGGGGCTATTTTTCATCTACTAATAAAAAAGCAAGTTTAAAGAAATGAAAAATCACCCCAAACATTTTTACACAAATTCATATAAAATTCTATGTAAAAGTTTCTAGGGATAACATAAAAACCCCGAGTTCCAGAAGCCAGTGTTCGTTATATGATAGAGAAAAAAATCCTTGCGCCCGTCCGAAGGCCGGCTATAACGTAGAGTTTTAGTAAGCAAAGCCAGTGTTCGATATACCATAGAGAAAAAAATCCTTGTGCATGGCCGAAAGCCCAACCGTGCTATCAATCGTACGATTTTTAAAACCAAAACTGTATAATTATCCGGATTTTGAAATGTTTAATGTCACTTTCTTTGTGTTCTTTTTTGGGGTTAAAATTCATTATAAATTTTGAGGTGACTTTTCATAATGAAGAATAACCCCAAATTTAGGGTCATATTTCATATTATTTTTAGGGTTATTTTTCATTTTTTTGGGGTAATTTTTCATTAAAAAAATGGGGCCATATTGCATTATGAAAAATAGCCCCAAATTTGGGGTCAATTTTCATTTATTTTTTGGGGCCATATTTCCTGGGGCCAAATTTCGCAGCGCCAAGAAATACGATGAAGTAACGATACAACAAATTTGTCTATTCACAAGTACACAAAAATCGCAAAAAATTGGCAAAAGAAAAAGTGGAAAAATAGTAATTTTTTAAAATTTTAAAACACTTGGATGCAGTTTTTTTGTCAACAGCCTTAATGACACTTCAGCACTTTGTGAGCAATGGCCATCACATTTTTTCATATTGTATAAAGTGTACACTACAGCAAAATTAAATCAATCTCTTTGATTATTTAGTATTTTGCCAACAGCTTACATGAGATTCTGCCAGCAGCATTCAAAACAATTTGATGTAGTAGTTTAAGCTGTCGGATTAAAAATTTCATTTATTGAAAGGGCCTGTTTTACATTCAAAAATAAAGACAATAATTAAAAAAAAAACATTGTATAGGAAAAAATTGTCGTACGTCCTTGGGACATTTTAGCATATAGTCAGCAGCTGGTAAGAAGCATTCATCACAAGGTTACATAGTGTCAGTAACGTTTGCGTTAATAGATAAAATAATGCACTGAAAATAATTTTATCTGGCTTCCTGAAATGCAAAAGTTGTCAGCAGCTTTAAGGACAGCTTCGCATATTGCCAGTAGCTCTCATGACATTTTAGCTTATAAAGAATATGTCTGATGGCATTTCGTCTTATTAAAAACAGCTGGGCTCAACATATACTATTTAAGTGCATATAAGAAACACAAAATTAAATACTTTTACGTATTTAAAGGCTAATAAAAATTAGGGGAAATAGTGATGACTATCCATAAATACTTAACAAAGTCTCGGGATATTATAAAAAACAAAAAAACTTTGAAATTTCCTACTGGCATTATTTCCAAACACATACAACCATTTTATTGCAGTGTTTGTTTAGTAAATTTTATACACTTACACATACATACCCAAAGACTTTGTGACTTTATTTTTGTCTTTGTATCCCCCCTTCAAAAAAATATACGAGTTTGGGTGTACGTGTGCAAGTATTCATTTGTTTGTCTGTATGTTGTTTATATTGAGGTTCTTTGGTCAGTATTTCATTAAGTTACACAAAATGTTTAACTTTATTTGGTCTCATCCTTCTGAATTTAATTTTACTTTGCCTTTATTAAACACAAAAACTGTTAGACATTGCAAAGACCGCATTCGTTTATTTACATTTGCTTTAGGTCAAATTACAGACACTTTTAAAGGCGCTATTACTGAAAAACTTAAATCCATAGCATGATGTAGGTTTTGTGCTCTTCCCTACTACAAGCACTATGGTATTAGTTTCTCTATGTGTATTTGGAAATCTAACCCAAAAATGCAACAGTGTGTCGTCGTTGCTTTCGTAGTTTGTGTAGTAAAATTTTTGTAAAATTTATTTCGCTATATGTTTGCTTTTCTTTTGTGTGGTCTCGTAGAGTTTATAAGGATACATTTACTTACAGACTGTGAGCAATATTCCTGGTATTACAAAAAGAAAAGACTAAAAAAGCTAAAACGGAGGTATCATTGGCAAGTTGTGTTTAAGCTTTAGTATAAACATAATGATTCATGTAATATGAATCATGCCTTTTATAGTCGTAATTTTATTATAAAAGTGTCTATAAAAATTGAAGTTTTATGTGTGTGTGTGTGTGTGCGTATACTTGTATGTTTAAATACAGACACAAGTCTAATATTAACACTTTGGTTTTTTTTCGACGTAAATATTTCCTTTGGAGTTTTTTGAAAGCAGGACGATTTTCAACGACTTGTAGTTTGAAATAGAGACGTTTTTGGGTAGAAGAAATGTTTAATTAAAATATAAGAATATTTGTGGGGGAAAAAATTAGATTAAGGTAGAAATCTAGATAAAAAAATTTTTCAATAACTTAATAAGGATAAAGAAGGATTTAAGGTGCCAAGCATTTGTTACATCTTAAACATTTAAGCAAGAAGATCAAAAATTTACTGTGAGTTTGCAGTGAAATGCAGATTGCTCCTTTAATGATCATAATTTGTAAAAATAAATCGTTTTTTTTTATCATTCACTTCCTTTCGAGATTTACATAAATTTAAAGAAGGATATACACAAAAATTTTAATTGTATTACAATTTTTTAATTATTTCGAAGCTACCATAAAGCATGAAAAAAGCTTCAGGTTGTATAACAAAAAAAAAATATGTCCTTTTTTATCCTTTAACAAAATTTTTTTAAAAATTTAACTGTCGCAAATTTTATTTTTTAATATGTACATACTTTATATTAAAAATGTTAATAACAAAAATCTTAAAACAAGAATTTTTTGTAATTTTTTTTTTTTTAAAGAATACGAGAATTTTGAAGAAATATTCACTCGTGTTCTGAAGATAAAGGGAACAGTTTTTTACTCTCGAAAATTTGGTTTTTTCCATACTTTTTTGGGAAATGGGAAAACATTTTGAGGAATAATTTATTCACGATAGTGGTGAATTTTTTTAAAGTTTAAAGTTATACAAATATTTTTCTTATTATCGTTTTATTAATACAAAACTAATTTTGACCATGATTTTTATTTAATTAAATTTTTACGGTTAAATTTTCTAACGAAATCTTAATTATTTTAATATTTTTGCTGAAAGTACCAAAAAAGGATATACATATAGCCGACTTTTAAACAAAAGAAAAATTTTTCATTATTAAAATGCCTAATAATAGTCCATAAAAATTCGAAAATTGTAGGCAATAAAATAATCTAAAATGTTTATTATTTTACTTAAATTTTTCTTAAAAATAAGTTACAAAGATTTTTTTTATACAAAATTTTTTTAGTTTTCTTTTTTTTCTTAGGGAATTATATTTATAATTCTGAAGTTCCTATTAGAAACATTAAGGCCTAGATTACTATTGTACAAAAAGGATATGGCATTTCCGTCAAAAGGTCCGTGACCGAAAATTTAAAAGTTATTAAAAGCTGATTATTTTACGATATTGTTATAGAGAAATATTCAGATTTGACTAATTTTATAAATTTACTCATAAATTTGTTCACTTAGATGAACAATCAGACTGCAAAGTTGTGCAAACGTAATTTCTTATTTTTGAGAATGTTTTATTGTATGTTTTCTTTAATATTTATCTTTCTTAAAAGAGGTGATATTTGATAAAAATTATTCCAAAAAATTTTCTTACATGGTCTGTAATCTAAGGAAGAGTTCGAAGAGAAATATGTTATTCGGATTAACGGTAAATTTTTATTTTTTTTTAATCATTATTCAGTTAAATTATTATGGAAAAAATTTCACGTTCGAAATGTCACGTATCGTCCAGATTTTGGCTTAAAAAAATATACAGAAGATTTTGGAATCAAACCAACACATTTAAATGTTACATTGGTACGTAAAATTCTGAAAGTAGTTTGACTAATAAATTGTGCCATGTTTCGCTGAATTACGCCTTTTTATACATGGCCAAAAAACTACTTCTGTTTTTTTCACGTTCGAACCGCTACTTCTTTTGCCATTATCTTTGGCCTAGAATCGCGCCCTCCATAAACTTTAGCATAGATAACAGTGCTTTCTTAGTGCTTAAATTTAAGGGTTAAGGGAACGAAAAAATATTTGTTGTTTAAAATGTTATTGCATTTTTGTTGCGTACGATTGTCACGTTCAACACTTTGGATTTACCCATACATATATGAACAATTTCAGAGTTTTTTTTAGAAAATTAAAATTTTTTAAAAACATAATAGCCCAGTTCACAATCTTGTGCAAATGGTCTTGCATCGTAGCATTTGCAAAATGGTTTAGTATATTTTTACTCTACACCAACAAAATATAACAGCAATGCACTTGCTACTCTTTTGCAAATGTGCAATGCCTAAAACCAATAGTTTATATTTACTCGACTTGATTGCAAAACGACAGCTAACACTCAGTGAACCAAGCCGATCTGCAAAATGGTACAGTATTTACTATAATCCCAGAAGTATACTACAGTATTTACTTCACCATTTTGCAAATGCTACGATGCAAGACCATTTGCACAAGATTGTGAATTGGGCTATTGTAAAGTTGTTGAAATAGCCAAAATAGTTGGTTGTAAAAAATTTACTTTTGTTATCCTTTTTGCTTGAATTTCTTTAATGTTAATAAAATTTTTAACTACAGTTTTACACCCTTATGCAAAAGAATTAAACTGTACATTATTTAACCGACTCATTAGACCAATACACATTTGCTGGGCTTAATGTGTTGGCGAACTAATGTGAACTTTAACTTGTTTTTGCATAAGGGGGTCAGTACTTAAATGAGTTTGTAAATAATTTGAATTTTTGGAAATTTTTATTTTTTTCGAGTTAAAAGCCTGACCTTTTATGAATTTTTTTTTTTTTGAAGTTTTAGATTAGTAAAGTTAATACTTCTTATAATAAATTAAAGTGAAATCAAAAAGTATATTCTTTCATTTTCTTTATTTAAAACAAACTAATCCAGAAATCTTCACTGCAAAATTTTTCTCCCGATATACAAATATAACAATCCCTTGAAAAAACTCTCCACTGTTTTCATTGTTTTTTATAGATTTTTATTTTTTAAATAAACATCAAAAATATGTATACAAAAACTATTAAATTTAAAGCATTAGATATTCAAGTACTATGTCAATAAAATATGTTAAGCTGGAGTACATTTTTCTTTATCAACTCTGAATGGAAAAAAGGAGTATTCAACATTCTATGCATAAGAAAATACTCATGAACAACAAAAATAGTAAAACAAATATTTTCTACTTGCCAGCTTTTTTTCCTGTTGGTGATAAGCATTTTATTTATAAACAAACAAAAACATTAAAGAACTTTAAGTGTTTTGACAAATATAGCAAAAGGTTTTTCCTTTTTTTTTGCTCTCTGTTCTCGAACCATTTCTCTTAACAATTGTGTTTAGTGTTAAGAAAAAGATGTAGATATTTTTAGCACAACATTTGTTTACAAGAATCTGTGAGTTTCTTGTTCTTTGGGTTTCTCTGTGTAGCTGAGAGACTGAAGAGGTTTCTAGGATGTTTGTTATTTTAGGCAAAGCAATTTTTGTTAAGTAAGAAAAACAACTGTTTTGTATGTTTTTGCACAAATAATATTATGTTTTCTGCTTAATTTTGTTTTTATGTTTTAAAACTTTTTTGTGTATTTTTATTTTTTTAGTCATGTTTTGTGTGAATTTTCTTGTTTTGTTGGTTAGAGGAGTTTTGCTAAAGGTTTTTTTTTGTGGCAAAAGGAAGTGTGAAGAAGTCAAGCAATCAGTAGAAATTTACAAAATTTTAACACTTAAGTTTATTTCCTTGTTTTTTTTTTTATGTGGTAATTACACAAGAAACTGTTGGCCAAAAGCCAAAAATATTTAAAGTTATTTTTTGTTTTTTTTTCTTGTTTTGAAAAGCCCACATTAGTTAAATTAAGATTTCAATTGAATGTAACTTTTTTTTTGCAAATTTTTTCTAAATGTTATAAAAAAGGATATATAGTAATGTGTTTTAATACTTAAGTAAATTGAATTTGTTTATAAAATAGTTTTAAGTTAATAAAATTTTGCAAATATGTAGTAAGAAAAAAAAAGTATGAAATTTGAAAGAAAAATTTTAGAAGATAAGCAAAGTAAGATATTTAAAACAATATTTAAGGTTTTCAAAGTGAATACAATTATATTTTCATTTTAGTTTTTAAGCCATTCTGTTTTAATTTAATAGTAAAAAATATAGATTTCGTAAATTTTTTTAAAAACTTAGAAAAAAGGATATATGGGTGACTTTTAAATAAAAATAGATATTGAAAAAATTTATATGATTTCTTGTAGCATATGAAGTTCTATAAGTTTTAAGGATATAAATATATATACATTTTGTAGTCCTTTGTCAAGGAAATATTTAAAAATAAACGAAAAAACGCATATTTTTGTTTTGGAATATTTTAGTTTAAATTTAAGAACTTTTATAATGAAAACTTTATTTATTTCAAATACAATATAAAAAAAATTTGCAAAGCTTAAAAATGCTAATTATATTAATAGAAAAGGTGTATATATATAAAAATGATTTTTTTCTTTCTTTGAGTACAGTTTAATATTAAAATTTTCGTAAATAATTTTTTTATTTTTTTAAAGGACCTTTAGACCATAGTAAAATTTTTGATTAATAAAAATCGAAGTAAATATCATTTAAATAATAAAAAAAAATTTATAAATACTGAAAAAAACTTTTTTGAATCAGCAATTTTACGAAAAAAAAATAGTTTTTTCTTGAATTTTTAAAATTATTAAAACAAGGATATATAAGAAACTTCCTAACTATAGTAAATATTTAATTCTTTTAAAAAGGACTTTGTATCTCTTACGATACCACGTATTGTAGTATAAAAAAAAGTTAATATTTGTTATACTTTTTGAAAAAAAAAAAAACTCTTAAAAAACATTTTTTTTTAATTTACAAATATTTTTTCTTTTTCATAAAAATATAAATGTTTTTGAGTTAAATGAAGTATATCTTAAAGTTTAACATTTAAATTGCAGATCATTTATATTTATTTGCTTACATTTACTTAATTTTTTCTACCCATTAATTTTCTTAATGCCTTTTGTGTTAAAAGTTGACATAAAAAAAAGTTCTAATTAAATCTCATTTTTAAACTGATTTACTCTTATACTTTTACAATATTAAAAGTAAATATGCAAATCGGAGAAAATACTCCTCTATTCATTATTTTTTATATTTTCTTTTCTTTTTATTTTACTGGCAGTTTAATAGGGATTTTAAATTGATTACCTCTGCCACGTTAAGTACTCAATCACTTTTAAAATCAACGTAGCTCACACAGCCATACAAACAAATATATGTAAAAAAAAACAACATGAATAAGTATATGCATAAATGTTGGTGTGCGAATGTGTACTTTGTAAGGTCCTTAAAAATGTCACAGACCTATAAAATACTTGAAACTTAAGCAGCTTCACTCAAACAAATACAATCATCATCATCACCATTACCTACCCACTAGAATCAATACCACACCCTTTTTTTTAACCCACAAAACCATACAATACTTTAAGTTTGAAATAAAAATAAAAAAAAAATTAAATAAATGAAAAAGAACTAAAAAAAAATAAGTTTTTTAAAATACCCACGAAATGAATGTGCATTCAAATCAAGTCAAACGTTAAAACGATGACTTTTGCATACAAGATGTATTGGTAGTAATATTACATTTAGGAGTAAAACAGACGGCTATAACGGAAAGACAGAGAGAGGGAGCCGACACCCATGTAGATTTATAAGAAGAGAGAGTGTGTCAATATAGAAAAAAAACGGAATTTGCTAGTGGTAAATGTACCAAACGACAAGGCTCCAAAAAGCAAAAAAAAAAGGAAATTTGCAAATGGAAATGGTAAAATGAAAATAAATGGTCGTTGTACAATACCAACCATTAAGTAGAACATACTACAAACGGCAAAAAAAATTTAAAAAAAAGATGACTAAAAACCTATAAGAACATACAAAAATCTCATACTTAAACACAACTGAACAAAAAAAAAATATAATAAGAAGAAAAGAAAAAAATTCTGCAGAATAAACTGCAAATCTACATACAGGGCAGCACTTAAACGAACTTAAAAGTGTATTAAATAAGCAGTGACTGTAAAAAGTGGTATGAGTCCTAAATGGCAACTGGAAGTTTAATAAATTCATGTTAGTCTTTTTTTCCCCCAAAACATTTCTAGCCAGAAACTCACAAGCTTTAAAGGCAGCAACTGTGTTCGAGGTGTTCGTTCATTTTTTTATTTCATCTTACAAATAGGCAAAACATTCAAATTTTTTGTACAAAGGCATGTTTGTGTGCTTTTTTTGGGTGACAAATATGTAAGGAATTCTATTTTTTTTAGTTGTTGCTTTATTGTTGACTTTTTATGGTTTTTAGCTTGATTTAATTCATATGGTAAAAGTATATTTTTTTGTTGTAAAAAGGAAAAATTGGAATTGTGTAAAGAGAGAGAGAGAGAGGGAGAGAGGGAGGGACAAAAGTGCCATTAAACGAATTAATGTTTACTTAACACTTAAAACATTCATAGTGCATTATTTAATTCCTATTTTCGTTTTTTTTTGTGTTGCCTGCTTTTAGGCAATAAGTAAACAAACAGAATAAAATGCAATTGGTATAGTTAGAATGAACTTGGAAATGCAGAATTTTGTTAAAAAGTATGTATTTAAAATGTTGGCAAGAAAATTAAAAAAACCTGATAAATTTTGGATAAAACATAAAAAAGGATATATAGGTAAACTAAAGGTATGCTACACTAAGTAATAAATATTTGGAAAAGCCATAGTTGATACCAGCACACGAGTTGCAGGATATTTTTATATTTTTTTCCCAAAAGGTACAATTTCTTAAATTCCTACGAAAATGCTCTTTCCTTTTCATTTCGATGTCATCAACTGCCTGGCCCACAATGTCGACAAAAACATTTCCTTCCTATATTTATATTAAAAACAATTAAAAAAAAAACAAAATTTTGTTTTTATTATCCATATAGATATGCGAAAGAAATTTTCCTGTCGACATTGTGGGCCAGGCATTTAATATATTAAATTTTTTGTTTATTAATAAAACACTTGTTATTATAACAAAATATTACAAGATTAACTCAAAAACTAAAATTGATTTTGAAAACTAAAAAACTTTGCAATTCAACAATATTTGGATATTGGCACATATTGCGTTATCATTGAAGAAAAATAAAAAATGCGGTTAAACAATGACGTTAGTACCAATATTGTCTTAGCATTCAATTAATATTTAAAAGCGGAAAAGGAAATAAATTACAAAAAAAGGATATGCGGACAACTTATTTGTTAAAAGTGTTACTTAATCCAAATTCTTGGGTAACCTACTCCTTATTTAAACACAAATTGTGAGCATAAATTTAATTATCCTTAATATCATTTAATAAAAAAAAACGCGATTTGAAAATGTAGTTCAATATTATTCGCGAAATCTAGTGTGATAATCACTGGTTTATGGCTTTCTGAACTAAATTATAAAAAAAAAACAATATGCTGAAATTTTTATATTACAAAAAAGGATATTTGAACACATGCTGTAAAAAGACAATTGAAAGGCTGAAATTTGTAATTTCAGTAGTTTTGTTTATAACGCAAGTTGTTCACTAGTTGCTCACTAGTTGTTTTAACTATTTTTTAATTTATATAAGAGAAGAACGAAGAACAGTTTCAACTTTTTCCTTTTTTTTTAAATATTTGCTAGCGTTATGTAGAGTGTTAAGGAATATATGTCATCTCTACTTTTTTCCATTAAACTTAATATGTTTTTCTTTTCTATGAAAAAGGTGTTTTCATTTTTATTTCAGTTCTTTTTCTTTTATCTTCATGAAAATAAAAATTTCTATATGAAAAAAACTTTTTTAATTTTATTTATTTCTTTACTTTTCAATACGATTATTACAGTTTTGTTGTTGTCTTTTAGAATAACAAAAAAAAAAAAAAAAAAAAAATAAAAAAAATTTTTGTAATAAAAGTGTTTTTTTTTTTTTCTTAAACTTCTTTAAGAGAGTTTCTGCGATTCTATTGTTTATTATTTTATGACCATTCATTTTGAAAGTTTTTCTTTCTAATGCTTGTATTTAGAACAAAACAAACGTAATCTTAATTTTGTTTTTTCCTTCTTTTCAAAATTACAGCTTATCAATTTATGGCAAATATCTAATATCTTAAGAGAAATATTTTTTTTTATGTTTTAACTTTGTTGAAATTCTACTTATTTGTGAAAATTATATTGTTGTCTCTTGAATTTGTTCAAAGGCGCTGTTTTGTGCCAAATTAGATAAGAACAAATGGCATAAATTTCAACTAACAAAACAAATGCTATTTGCTATAGATTGTTGTTGTTAAAGAATTTATATTTTTATATACAAATAAAAAAACAATATTTAAAAGCTTTTGAAAAATTATTTAATAAATTTTTTGAAAAAAAAAAAAAAAAATAAATAAAATATATAAATATATCAAGTACATTTATTATTTCCATGATTATGATTTATAGTCTAGTATGGTGGCTATTTTTTCCCCCTAAAAAAGGATTATTTTATCTTTGCTAAAACATTCATTACAAAATTGTCCTTTTTTGTAGTTGTTAAGGCTTTTGAGTAGTTGGCTTTACTTTTTTATTGGCTTAATTTCATTACGATTACAGGTATGCAACCACTAAAACAGCTTAGCATGATTGACTGCCATTTGTCATATTCCCTGAAAAAAATGTTTGCTCCCTGTTGTTAAACAAAACGGAAGAAAAAGAAATACTCTACCATCAACTTGATGTCGTAACATTTCACAATTCTATGGCATTTGCAGAACAAACCAACAAGGTAAAAAATGAAAAGGGTTTCATAATGTTTAATGTTTCAGTTGAAAAGTTAGTTTGCTTAGTTTTTAGAAATAGTCATTTGTTATGTTTTATGGGAGTTGATTTTTTTCGTTGCTTTCATTTGGAAATGTGGTAGAAAAATAATAAAGGTGTTAGACCATAAAATGGTTTTAGCTGTCGAATATGTTTTTTAGACTTTATTAAGCCAAGTGCAACATTCAAATTTTAAAATATATGTATAAAAGATAAGTTTTTTTTTAATAGTTTAAAGTTTTCGGGTATTAAAAAAAACTCTAGTTTATTATAGTTGTTAAAAAGGATATGGGAACAACTTTTTTCGTAATTGATTTTGTAACTCCAAATTTTATCTGGTAATAGACTAGACCTAAATACAAGTTGTCAAGTAGAAATTTTAAATTTCTAAATCTTTTTTAAAGACTTAAAGGACTCTGAAACATTTAAATGTTAAAAATCTATACTTTCATTCATATAATTTGTTCCAATCGTTTGATCAAATGAAAATTGTTTATATAAAAAATTTACTTTCCTATGGCAAATGTTAGATTTATTCCACAACTGTAAAACAAAATGTATTAACAGATTATTTAGAATTTAATAACTCAAAATTAAGTAAAACATTGCTCTAAGTTATAGTCCTTTCAATGACATTTTAATGATCTTAAATTTCGTTAATTATTTACCAAGCAATAGTAACGTAGTCCTGCAGACCGTTGTAGTAGATCAAAGCACAGTCTCTGGCAGGAAGCGAACCCGCAAGCCTCAAAATTAAAATCTAGCTCACTATTAGCTTGTCTATCGGGGTACCCTTTTTCTAATTTTAAAAAGTTGCTTTAAAAGAAAATTTAAGCTTTGTGACTCAAAGCCATGAAATAAAAGCCTAAAATTTTTTATTTTAATATTTTTAATTTTGAAAAGGTGATATATAAAAAACTTTTTTGTTGTAAGGCTAGAGCTGCAGGATTTGGTTTGCTAATAAAGATTCGTGTAATACAAGTTGTAAGAGAAACTAAAACTACAAAATATAACTCCTTACAAAACATTTTGAAATAAGGACTAAAATTAATATAGATTTTTTTTCTATTTCTGTTTTTCTGTTTTAATGCTATATATTGAAAATTTTGAGGTAAAAATCAATTATTATGATTTCTCTAAGAAATTTAATCGTGCTTTTATGGAAGAAATTTTTATTTTTAATTGCAATTTTAAAAATTTATAACAAACGTTCAAAAGTTTTACTTCTTCACTTTTATTGTTGTTTTGCATTTATAACATTTAAGCTAATTGTGATAAAAAGAAAAGTTTAACTTAAAACTTTAAACCAGGCAAACATGCCTTCACTAAGTCTGTTTGAACAAACACCCATCCTTTCATTAAAACAAAAGGTAAAGCAGAGTGTTCGTATTACATTACGGAATGCCTGTATGCTAATGCTTAAGTATTTAAACGCAGATGTTGCTAAATTTTTAAACTTTTGTACAAAAACTCTTACACATGTGTATATGTTTTGGTTGTTCTTTGTTTTTGTTAAAAGTTTGTTGCTAAAGTAATCCATCAAAATTGCACCTACTCACACCTACACAAAAGGCAAAATAACAATACATAACAACGTTAACTATAATTTTCCTTACAATGCTAACAATGTATTCTTTTTCGTTCATATGTGTTTGTTTAAGTTAAAGTATGTAAGTCTATAAAAGTGTGTAGCAGTATTTGAGCCAGCTAAATAACAATAACAATAACAATAACAACATGTTAATTCAGGCTAAATTGAATTTAATTCATTTGCTGTTGTAGTGTTGCAAGAAACAAAACAACAGCAGCGGTGAAATGAAGAAAGGGAATAAAAAAGAAATTGTTAACAAAATTTATGTTTTAAACAAGTTGCATTGTATTGAATTTAAATACTCCCTGGGCTCGTTTATTCATACATTAAACAAATACACATGCATTGATGTGTGTGTGTCTGTGTTTAATGAACAATTTATGGCTGTAAACAACCTTTGTTTTCTGTTGTGTGTTGTGATGATGCGCCTAAATGTATGCTTTTATATATGTACATATATAAAATATAAAACAATATATTTTAATTATTGCTTTATTAAAAAAAAATATATACATTTAAAAGCTTTAGTTAGTAAAATAGATTTGTTGTTAATTATAAACTCTTAATTGAAACATTATGAGGGAGATATTTATGAACAAGCCCAAGTAAAACAATATAACATTTAAAATTGTTAAATTTTTTGTCCTAGAATTATTTATTTTATATTATTATTTAAACAAAATCCAGATAATATTGTTTGAAATAATTTTAAATTTTTTTTTGGAGATATCTGAAAACGGATATACGTTATTATCCTTTATTTGTGGCTAAACAAAATTAAAATTTTTTTCTAGTATTTTTGTAAACAAATGTTTAAATAGTTTTTTTGTGTAAAAATTTTATTTGTTGCACTGATTTGTTTTTTTTTTTCATCTTAACCATAATAAAGCCTAAATTTTGTATCGTTGTTGCTGGGAAAATATCTTTAATTGTTTTATATGGCAATTATTTTTTTTTCGCTAATTAAAAATATGGAAAAGTCTTTTATTTGTATAAGAATAAGCGTAAAACTTTTTAAAATATAAGCTGGGCTAATATCTATAATTATGTTAAACTTCATTTAAAACAAAATAATATAAAGACAACTCCAAGAGTTATTCAGGGACATCAGCCGTTTTCGGCGAGTTTAAAGTCTGTAACGAAATTTTTGTTGGTCTTATTAATTTTTTATTTTAAAAAATGTTGTGAAAACGATGGATGAGGATAACTTGATTTATCTTATTCCAAATTAAATTACAAATCGAAAATAATTTAACTTAAAATTTTTAATTTAAAAAAAGGATATATATAGAAGTCCTTGAAATGTTAATAAGTTAAAGTCATATTGAGTGCAATGCTAGTCTGTAAAGTATCACAAGTTGTGGTTTATAAAAAAGTGTTATATAGTTATAGTTGTAAATTTTTTTTTAATTAAAAAAATATTTGTATCCCTTTCAGACCATGAGGCATGGATTGCTCGGGTGGGTTTCGGTCTCAATATTTTCCTTTTGACCGATGTTTTTTATGATTGTTTCTAACATTATTCCGCTGTTCGCTTTAGCGTTCCTTGAATTATTGCAAACTTTTTCAATTAGTTTTCAATTACAAAAGTACTTATCGTTGAAAAATAGTGAAGAGGCTTATTTTAACTAAAAAAATGATAAATTTTAATATTTCAAACCAATTTAAGTTCTCTGATGCAACGAAAATGCATTTTGGCTAAACATTTTAACGAGATGCATTATTTGTGCGAGTCTTGAAAATCCTTGAAGAATTTAAAACACAAAAAGCATTTATTTATGTACGAGTTGAAAGTCCCCTCTTACAGGGTGAGAGACACAAGGCTGATAGACGAAGTTTGTTGGTAAGGGGGCGACGCTGTATCCGTGACACACTTTATTTTTATGCTCTCTCGCCTACAAACTTCGTCTGACTGCCTACTGCCTATCACCTTGAAAAAGGGGACAAAGCTGATGTAAGGGACTGCAAAATTTTTTTTTGATAATATTTCGATTTGCAAAAATTTAAGGTTTATAATGAAGACTTGATCTAAAAAGTGTTGTTGTATCCATATAACAAGCAAATGAAAGGCTTAAATTGGGTAGAGCGATAGATAGTTCACATAAAACGACAAGTTGTAGGATGCAAATTCCAATCGTTTTGTGGTTTTTGTAGGTTTGTCATTTAATTAAACTTAAAACAATTTGTAGACTTCCTTAACAAATAAAAACCTGTAATTCCCTTTTTATAACGAATTAATTTTCTTTATCAATTTCTAACACTTTTTGCCATAAAATTATTCATTTCTAAGTTAAGTTTATTAAAATGTTTGCAACTTTATTTGATTTCATATAAACTTTTTGAATTTAATTTATTAAATTTTATTTATTTATAACAATTAGCAATATGTACATATGTGCTAGGGTATACAAATGTATATGTTAACTCCTTTAGCAGGTAGTGTTAACTACAGTCGTCATTGTTCATTTATTATTATTGTATTTTGTTTATAAATTAAACAATACCATTTAGTGTTCAGGCAGAGTTTTTGTTTTATGTTGGTACTATTGTTGTTATTTAAAGTCTGTTGATTTCATAATAAATAAAACAATATCTCTTTTTATATTCAAAAGCTTATACAGACATACACACAGCTACATACAAGCAAATAATGAAAAGAGATTTAAGTTTGACTATGTGCATGGGCATGCTTATACAATGTATGCAACATTTAAATTAAGATAAATCAACGCAAAATTTATGGTTTTGATATACATATACATACACACACACACACACCAACACTTGCACAATTATATAAAAAAATATTTACAATTAGTCTTTTATACATATAAATACATATGTATATACCCATTAACAGTTTATAAGAGTGGGGGTGTGTGTTTATTTTTTAAATGTTGTTGTGCAAAATTTATTTATAAATTGTTTGTATATTTACATGTATGTTTGTCCGCTTGTATGTACGCGTGTATATTTGTATTATAATTTTGGAGTTTGTTATAAGGTTATTGTATTTAATGTTTTAACAGTTTTTGAAACACAGCACAGAAACAATTTAGTAAATTGCAATTAAGTGACATTTTTGCTTGACTGCCCCGCTTGGGCGCCATGGTAATAAATTTTAAATTGTGGTTTTTATGTTGCACGAAAGATACAACAAAAGAGTTTATATGCCAGTGTTAAGCTGCAAACAGAAAAGGGAAAGAAAGAGAGAGAGAGAGAGAGAAAGAGTAAGAGGTTTGAAAACAAAAGTATGTATGATGTATTTTAAAATTTAATTAGTTGAAAAATTGCTAAAATTCATTTGGATGTGTAGAGGATATAAATTATTGCAAAAAAATTCTACACATGTTCAAATATAAATTTATTTGTTAAATCGAAATGAAGTAAAAGACTAGAAGTATGCTACAGATTTTATTACATATTTTAAATGAAATTATTAAATGCTTTTAAAGTAAATGAAAGTACCACACAAAATAACACTACGGATAACGATCTACGAATTATTAAGATGGGTTTTTGTCATCAATAAAATATCTCAATAAACATTTTATTTTATAAATCCCTAAAGTATGTTATAGATCTTAAAATAAATGGCTATATACAAATTTGCGCAAGATTTAAAATTATGTGAGTTCAATTGAACTGGAATGAAACAAGAAGGACTGCACTTCAAATGAACTAGAGATGAACTAGAACTGAACTAGAACTGAACTAGAACTGAACTAGAACTGAACTAGAACTGAACTAGAACTGAACTAGAACTGAACTAGAACTGAACTAGAACTGAACTAGAACTGAACTAGAACTGAACTAGAACTGAACTAGAACTGAACTAGAACTGAACTAGAACTGAACTAGAACTGAACTAGAACTGAACTAGAACTGAACTAGAACTGAACTAAAACTGAACTAGAACTGAACTAGAACTGAACTAGAACTGAACTAGCAGTGAACTAGAACTGAACTAGAACTCAACTAGAACTGAACTAGAACTGAACTAGCAGTGAACTAGAACTGAACTAGAACTCAACTAGAACTGAATTAAACTAGAACTGAACTAGAACTGAACTAGAACTGAACTAGAACTGAACTAGAACTGAACTAGAACTGAACTAGAACTGAACTAGAACTGAACTAGAACTGAACTAGAACTGAACTAGAACTGAACTAGAACTGAACTAGAACTGAACTAGAACTGAACTAGAACTGAACTAAAACTGAACTAGCAGTGAACTAGAACTGAACTAGAACTCAACTAGAACTGAACTAAACTAGAACTGAACTAGAACTGAACTAGCAGTGAACTAGAACTGAACTAGAACTCAACTAGAACTGAACTAAACTAGAACTGAACCAGAACTGAACTAGAGCTGAACTAGAACAGAACTAGAACTGAACTAGGGCTGAATTAAAACTGAGCTAGAACTGAACTAGCAGTGAACTAGAACTGAACTAGAACTGAACAAGATCTAAACTAGAACTGAACTAGAACTAAACTAGAACTGAACTAGAGCTAAACTAGAACTGAACTAGAACTGAACTAGAGCTGAACTAGAGCTGAACTAGAACTGAACTAGAACTGAACTAGAACTGAACTAGAACTGAAATAGAACTGAACTAGAACTGAACTAGAACTGAATTAGAACTGAACTAGAACTGAACTGAACTAGAGCTGAACTTGAACTGAACTTGAACTGAACTAGAACTGAACTAGAACTGAACTAGAACTGAATTAGAACTGAACTTTAACTGAACTAGAACTGAACTAGAACTGAACTAGAACTGAACTAGAACTGAACTAGATTTTTTTTTTTTTTTTTTTTTTTTTTTTTTTCAATTCAAAATTCATTTATTGATAATTATATATATTTTTACAACGTTTTTAATTCTAACCCCGCTAAGCCAGTGGCTTGTCAGCAGGAAAAAAATAAAACTAGTTGAATAAACTATATATTAAAATAAATATTAAATATAAGTATGTAGTTGTTAAAGGATTAACAAATTATTCTATGTGTTCATTGCGAACTTATAAAGAAGTTTTTGATGAGTTTTTTTCTTATGTGTTTGTTTTTAGTATTTAATATATTTGTTGGTAGTTTATTGAGTATTGAAGGTAGAGTAACTCTGAGGGTATTCCTTCCATACTCATTATGGAATCTCTCAATCTTATATCGTTTTTGCGCCCGACGTCTTGTGTTGTATGCATGATCTATTTCATGCAAATAATCTTTGTTGTTGAAGAATTCATTTGCCAGAGTAGAATAAAATAAACTTTTCACATTTAGAACTTTCAGATCTTTTGCAATGTTGCCGGTGTTCCAATGACGAGTACTTGTGGTATTTGTGTTGCTTAGCTGGTTGGTGCTGATGTTAGTTGTGTTGTTCATATTTTGGGTTGTTGTGTTGTTTGTGTTTACTTGTAGATTTGTTGTGTTGTTGTTGGTATTAACGTTGTTTGAGTGACTTATACTTGTGAAGTATGTGTTTACTTGTTGGTTGTTGTTAACGTAGATGTTTGTTATGTTGCGGGTGTTTCCGCTGTTAAGGTTTTGTATACTTGTGCTGTTTGTGTTTAAATGTTGGTTGTTTATGCTGATGTTTGTGTTGATATTGGTGTTGTTGTTAGAAGCGCTGTTTGCGTTGTTCATATTGTTGTTGCTTATTGTGTTGTTGCTGCTATGATAAGAGTAGTTGCCTGTTTCGATGAGTATGTTGTTGATAGGTGTATATGTTTGGATACTGTTAGGTGAGTTATTAGTTGTTGTGTTTATGTTTGCGTATGTTCGATGCTTGTTCCAGAGCAGTTTTAAAATTCGATTTTGTGTTTTTTGTAGGGCTTTACAATGTGTAGCATTTCCCCATGCAGCAATTCCATGCCTTATATAAGACTCAGCAAGAGAAAAATAAACTTGTCGAAGTACACTGTATGTTGCACAGTTGCTTAAATGGTACAGAAAGTATGCCGATTTCCTAAGCTTTTTCTTTACATTTTCAACTTGTGACTTCCATTTAAAGTTACTATCGACATAAACTCCTAAGTATTTATACGATGGCACAAGTTCGATATTTTCGTTACATTTTTCGTTGTGACTACTATTAGGTTTTAAGACTTGATCATGCAAGCACTCAGTATTGTGGAATTTTATAAAGATAGGCGTTTCTGTTAGGTGCCTTGGCTTTATATGCATAATCTTCGTCTTAGATGCGTTGATAATTAAGCCATTGTCGTGACACCATTTTGTTGCAATATCTAGTTGACATTGCATAACTTGAGTGGCGGTGTTGATATTTTTATTAGCTACAATGTTTGCTGTGTCGTCTGCATAAGCGAATGTTGTGCTTTCCCTAAGCGTACTTAGCATCTCGTTGGCATATATAATATAACTACACCTGAACTAGAACTGAACTAGAACTGAACTTGAACTAAACTAGAACTGAACTAGAACTGAATTAGAGCTGAGCTAGAACTGAACTTGAGCTAAAATTTAAAGTGTTATTTGAACTTTTATCTTCGCTTAAATTTTAGGTAGAGCATACGAAGGAATTTTTTAGGAATTTTATTATTATTTTACTTTTCTGTTTATCTTCTACAAATTTTTTATCAAAACTTAATTTTTTGACATAATATAAATATTTTTTATTCTTTCGGTATGTTTTACCTTCTACTTACATTAATAAGTAAATGAACATTTTGTTTAAGAAAAAGACTTAAATGTACGCAAAAAATTAAACCCCAAGTGCATAATTTTGGACAGAGGAAAAACAAAAAGACAATTATATTATGATACCAAGACACTTGAACTGCAATTCCCTTTTCTTTTTTGCTACAAAAGTTAAAAAGTTTTATTATATTTTTCTTTCGGTACTATTTTTTGTTAATTCTTTTTTCGTTCCTGCCTGCTATTTTCCTATACATTGTTGAGTTAAAATTTATGATTATCGCTTTTTGGGAGAAAAAAAAAAACGAATAAGCAGAAAAATCGGGGAAAAAAATTTACTTGAAATAATATAGAGTGTAGGTAGATATTGTAATTTTATTATACAGCTCCTTAGAGCCTTACAAAACTTACGGTCAAGCTATTAAAAGGACAAACTTTTTCAATGAAATTATATTTACAACTTATACAAAAAAAAAAAAAAAATAAAGCAAAATTGCTATTATTTCGTTTTTTGCTGGCTCGAAAAGAAAGGAAAGAAGAAGTAACGCGTGCTTAATTTTCATAATAATAAAAAATCGTAAGAGAAAGAGAAAGAAGGATTGAAGAAAATAGCAAAAGCCCAACCGGTTAATAGCACAATGGTGGGTTATATATCTATGCTTTTATTTTAAGCAAGGATATCCGCTTTAATTTTCATGCTTTGTCAGCCACACAACTATAAAGGAGAGAAATAATGTATTAAAAACACAAAAACGAGAGAAGAAAATAGAGCGGCGAGTAAGTACCTTTTATAAACAAAAGGATATAAGTGAATGGCTAAGGAAATGAATAGTATGAATGAAATTATCATATGCAGAAAAAAAAACAATAAAATATTTGCAAAAACTATAAAAAATGGAAAGGAAAATAGTTAATAATTTTTTATTTAAATAAAAAACAAAGCGAGAAATGATAATGTCATAAAAAAAATTTAAGTTTTATTGTTTAAAGAATATAGAGACAAAATTAAAGCATTTTAAAGATTTTTAAACAAATTTTTAATTGATTGCTAGTGCATTTATTATCAAAGTCATAGTGTTTTTTTAAAGGGAAACAGTTTAGAAGGGCGCCTTTAAAAATAGAAGCTAAAAGTTAATTAAATTATTAAAATTTAAATTTGTTTGATCTGTTTTTTTTTTTTGTATTTTAGAATATTTATTGTAGTTAAAACTTTACTTTTTTACAATTTTGTATGGTCCCTTCGGTGAAAGGTTTTGAGGGATTCCACTGTATATTAAAATTTCATCTTAAAGACATTTCACTTTTTGTGTTACATCCTCTAAGGCATAATCAGGTGCAGCCAATACCTGGGATTCGGCAAAAATCCAAAATCAACAGACCTCAAGAGATATCACGATCTCTTTCGCTAGCTGCTGACCAGAGATCCTTTCTGGTAGTCCCGCCCCAAACTCACAATCGAAGTCACGTGAAAAGATAACCTGAAAATCACACAAAGGAGCAAAGTTTTCACCTCTAATGGGAGAGTTTAAACTGAGGGAGGACTATCCCCACGTGCTGTCGCTGCTACCACAGACAGCGGAGGTTAGACAGCTCCAGCTCCCAAAAGCATGATGTGAATGTAATATTTTGCCGGATTATGCTATCAATATGCTACCTGTGTGGCTGGATACTCTCAGACTCGGAGGCGGTTGGTAAATGCACTGTTTAGCAACAAGTGGTTAAGATTCACCATGGAGTAGGCCTAAGGGCAGGTCATAAGTTACATATGTCCATTTTAGACTCTTCTAACTCTTTTCATTATAAATAAACTATTAACAAATACAGGCTTAATTTATTATTGTTTATTTATTCATTTTCTTACTAAAGTTCTGTAAAAAAATTTAAACTAATGGTTTTCGATAGAAAAGTTTTTGGAAAAAACTGAAATGTTTGCTTACAACAACAAGTTTTAACCAACAACTAAAAACACTTTATAAAAAATAATATAGGTATTTGGCTATTTTGTTAAAGAATTTATAATAATAAATATATGACTGATGGTGGTCTTGGGTTGGTGGCTTTTTGGAAAAAAATGTAAAATATTTGCCTTCCTTTCAAACTTAAGTGCTACAACTTTTTTAAAAGGGGTCATATACATTCTTTTTTTTTGCTACCAAAAGAAAACTGTACCCCAAAGCATTAGTTTGTTTAAGAAGTTGTTTGTGAAATAATAATGTAAAGGTTTGGGGAATATTTTTTTATTAAAAGTAAAATTGCGAAATATTTTAAAAAAGGGGATCAGAAGGACACTTTTTTTTTTAAGAAAAAATCATAAAATGTTGTTTTATTAAAAAACAACACATTCTCTTGAAGTTAAATTAAAATGGTTTTAACTTATAAGTATATGGGTTAAAATAATATTTGCTTTATGAATTTATTTATTTGTTTACAAAAGGCGCCAGCATAAATTTAACTTACCCAGTAAACATGTAGATTTCATTTCATGATAAGAATGTTTTTAATTCTGAGTCTTTTTGGAATGGCAAATTTTGAAAGAATTTTTAAATAATAAATATATTTAGGCTTAATATTTGCTGAATTAAATTGAATAGAATTTATTGCTTATTTGCACATCTGTTAAAAACATTTTACGCTTTAATGCATCCAAACTTGTGCAATTACAATTTGCTATTTAAAATAGCCGAAATTGTTTCCTGTATAAACATTTGCTTATATGCGTATCTGTAAATTTTAATAAATTGCATTTAAAAAATTCGTTTTTAACTTGAGTCAAATACAGTAAAATACGCTTAAGAATTATTTTATCAAAACCAAAGTTGCTTATATTTAATTAAACTTTAAATATAGTCATGCATTTTCGCAGGGTATATGCATATAAGCGAGTTTTTATAAATGCATTTATCGTTTAAAATTACCAAAAAACATGCAAATTACAAAATGCTTATAAGCAATAAATACTGTACTTGAATTATATTTTCATTATATTTTTAAAGTAGGCAACACATTTTAAAAAAATTAAATCACCTAAAAGCATGCTAAACTTCTTTTTATATTTATTATTTCTGTACAAATACGCTTTGGTTTCAGCATTTGTTCTATTTTAGGAAAAAATAATAACAAATTCCTCTAAATGTATACTGTAAAATGTTATCTGAAATTTATGATGACTTAAGGCTCAGTTAGCCGGGAGTAACAGTAATGTCGTTTCTTATTTTAGCAATTGTAAACTTCAAACTATTTATTTTCTTTAAATAGGCAATTCAAGTTTTAAGCATTTAATTTCCGTAAAATATGCTTGAAAGTTTTTAAAGTATTTAAAAATCTTGAATTTTTTTTGTTTCTGATTTTTTTTTGCTTTGGAAAATGCTGTCATACCCAGTTTGTTAGTTAGTTCACTTTTTTTTCATATCGAAAAGCTTTTATTGTTGCTGTGTATGAAATATCATAGATATCGTAGAGAATACATGGAATTTGGTTGCTACGACTAATATTGTATGCTTAACGCATACATCAGTCCTGTTATTTGTGTAGTTGCTACTACTATTTTGTACTTTGACTACGGCTTTGGCTAGTTCTTGTATTGTTGCTGTAGTTGTTAGATTGTTTGTTTGTATGTTTAGTTATTTTTTGATATTTCATCCCAAGCACATCAACAGCAACTAAACTAACAATAGCCTGCTGTCTCCTGGTCAACAAAACAACAATAATATGTATCTAACCCCACCAACAACACAATGATGATGCATCAATGCCTTTCGTCCTTTTTGCTTAAATAACTTTGCAAAACTCCCCTTTTCCCCCCCCAAACTGAAGCCCTAACCATCGATGTTGTAAGCTTTTAAAAAAATAACAACAATGGCTTCTGACATATTTTGAACGAGAGCAAAAACTAGAAATATTTTTGTATACGGTTGTTAAAGAAAAAAAATGTTTTTTTAAAAATTCAAAAAATCTGAAAAATAAAAAAAAAAGTTGATGGAAATAGTAAAAAAACTAAGTCTAAAGCAGAATGAGTATGTGGAATAATGCGTTTAGAACGAACATCATTTGTAGATGCTTGAATAAAAAAAAAATCCATGCAAACTCTGACATAAATAGTCTTGCATATATGCACTATATACGTACGTATATACATGTATAAGAGGGAGAGAAGAGACTGAATTATGTTTTTTTTTTAAAGGAATATTGTATTGAAGATTCACAAGAGTGCATGACCTGTACGTGCATCCTTTTAAGCCTTTTGTCTCGTTTTTCATGTAACAACATCGAAAGCAGCAACTACAGCAATAGCAGCTATAGCAATAGCAACAATGGTCAGTTCTAATGGTCACATATTTTAACACACTCACACACATATGTAAATGTATGTGCATATAAATGTTTATGAAAACATGGAAGAATGTTTTAGCTGTCATAAAGCGCTGTGGGTGGTGACGTCAACATCAACAACATCAAAATCACAATAGCAGCAAAAACAGAAACAACAACAACAACAACTACTAGTAGTAGTAATAACATCAACATCGACATGAGTAAGCAACATTTAAAACAGCAACAGCCCTAACTTTTAGCTAAAGCTTTTTGTAATACAATGCAACCAAGCAAGACGGATGGTCAAACCGTTCAACTAGGCAGCCATACAAATTGTCGTCACAGAGTCACATGGTGAGACAGACAGCATCGACAACATCAGTTTATGTCACATGATGTGTTGTCGTTTGATATTGAAGGCGGCTTAAGCTTTTGCAAAGTATACAATGGTCACACAAAGATAATATACATACATACATACATCTATACATAAACTAAAACACATCTATACATAAACAGCTTTACAATACATATATGAATGTAGGGAATTTTTTAACACACCCCGTTAGGATATTTGTATAAACAAATATTAATACATAACACAGATTATAAATACGTATAGATGCATTGTGTACATCATTTTAAAGATTTAATTTGAAACAATATTCTGTTCACACTCACTGGAAAAACATAACTTTGGACAATTGCAGGAAAATGTTCTATTTAAAAAAAAAATTTTGAAATAATTTCAAACTTTGACTAGTGACGTCAGCAGTCGTCGATGGCTGCGAGTGTAAGACGGCAAATCCATCTGAGGAGATCGAGTGGTTGCGATCGAAACATGTCATGGTAACCTGCCGGCCAGGGTTCGAGCCCGAGCCACGTCAAGAATGAAGGATTATCAATAACAATTTTGATTAATTTTCATGTTGTAAAATTCCTTTCTTCACAAAAATAATTTAATAAAAATTAAATTTCATGAACTTAAGCCTAATTAAAAATATTAAAAATTTGGATTAAAAACCATAAATAGTTCAACAAAATAACCACAATACTAATTACTTTTAAATATTTGTAAAAAACTTGTATTGGCAATAAGGATCTGCATAGATATCTTGAAGTTTCAAGAATAAGTGCCTGAGAAGAACTTTTTGTGGAAGTTTTAGAACTGTAAAATTAAGGCAGCATAAATATAAAAATAAAAAATTAAAAATTGAGGGCAAATTACGGCATTCGATATTGATCTATATTACAATATTATTAACATAGAAATTTCGATCGATATCGAATGCCGTAATTCGGCCCCTGGATTGAGAAAAAAAATCCATTATATAGATTTACATCGATATCAAACAAAAGTTTCTTTCCTTCAACTTGAATTTGAAACAGACATTTTAAGAATTTCAAATATTTATCGCTTAAATGCAAACCGGTTATAAGCACTTTGCGCTTTTATGCATCCCATCTTGTGCAGTTTCAGTTTGCTGTTTAAAATAGACGAAATTGTTTCATATATAAGCATTGGCTTATATGCATGTCCCACAGTTATGCGTCACAATATAATAAAATTTTAAATAAATTGCATTCATGAAAACTCTCATATAACCATCTTTTCAAACTTGAGTCAAATACAATACACAACGCACAAAAATTATTTTTCATCAAAATCAAATTTTGCGAAATTTTAATTATTTTAATTTGGTATGCATTTTCGCTGCATTTAAAAAAGTTTTTTTAATGATTCTTATGCAAGTAAGCTTTTTTTAAGCACTGTATATGCAAGTAAGCGAGTTTTTTTTATACATGAATTTTTTGTTTAGAAGCACCAAAACATATGCAAATTATGTTATGCTTATAAGCGATAAAAAATATATTTAATTTTTAATCGTGGACGAAATGTTTGTAAGATACCGAACAAGAAGAAGAACAAGGCAGTTGAAAATTCTCTACACGCTAAAACTATGCATTCATTTTTGTCTAGCAACTAGTATTCAATCATAGCATTAACCAAATTCGTTTCCGTCTAAGAATTTGTGCACTCCTTTTGCACCTTAAATTTTTTTAAACTATTTTTTCATTCAAAGAGTTATAAGTCCAATAAGTCAAAGTAGATATAATGCAAGGGCTTTTCAACAAGAACTTTGTTTTCTTAAACAAAATAAAACAAATAAATTAGATGAAGATGATTCAAATTTTTTTTGTTTACGAAGATAAAAGTTCGGCAATAATGAATGAAAAATGATATCTGGCAAATGTCGACCACGAGCACGCTGACAGATGTCGAATCGTTTAGCAAAGTTTTTAACAACTTTTTGGCAAAATGGCGGGTCTACTTCGTTAACCACATCACGGATTTTAAGTTTTAAGACTGCAATCGATTCGATTGGCTCCGTATAGACTCTGTCCTTAACATGGCCCCACCAAAAGTAATTCGGGGTTGTTTAATCACACGATCTGGCTGGCCACTTCGTGAAATAATGCGATCGGGAAATTTGGTTAGCAATAAAATTATCCTTTCATAGGCTGTGTGTAATGTAACTTTAAGAAAACCGCCATTTTCATAGTGGATTTCGATTTCGCAATTATCGAGCGAAATTGAATTCATTGTAACAATTGCCAACGCATCTACTACGAATACGTCAAAAAACTAAATGTCAAAACTATCATGTTGTTGAAAACCCCTTTATGAGTGAACCAATAAATATTATTAACTAACCCCTGTCATAAACGATTATTAAATTTAACAAACGTTTATTAAGGAAAATTTGTTTTGTAAGTCTTTTTTAAATGTTAAATATTTTTATGAATGCAGGCGTCAATCCTCATATTCTATCCTGTCAGAAATAAGCAGGTTTTTAAGGGGGTAATTTCTTTTGAAAATTCAAAAAATTTTATATGAAAATTTTCTCAACGCAATGTGAAGTGAACAACAAAATTACCCCCTAAATCTTGTTAATATAAATTTTAAATATAAATATTATTTTATGCCGTTATTTTTAGTTTTGTTAATTTTGACTTGAACTTAAATTAAATTGGCGTAGATTTATATTTAAAAAACCTTTTTTTTTCTGAAAATTTCATCTAGTAAAATGTTTAAAAATTCGCAAAAATCTTAAAAAATTATATATGGAATATAAAATATTCTAAAAAACTGCGTAAAGATTTTCAAAAACAAAATTCTTGAGCACTGAATTTAAAAAACTCATTAAAGTATGCTAAAGTTCTCAGATGAACTTCAAGAAGAATTCTTGACAAAAAAACAGAAGTATGGAAGAACATGAAAATCAACTAAAATAGATAATCATTCAAATCAAATTTGGATCTACCAAAGGTTAAATACAATTTGGTGTAAGTATTGATGTTTGACTATTGACTGCCAGCAGTCGTCAATGGCTGTGAATGGTAAACGGCAAACCCCTCTGAAGAGTTTGAGTGGTTGCAATCGAAACATTTTAGGGTAACTTGTCTGTGAAAGCCTGGGTTCGATTCGTGCGGCAGTCAAGAATGACTAATTATCAATAAATTTTAATTAATTTCATGTTGTAAAATTACTTTCTTCATAAAAATAATTTGATGAATATTAAATTTGATGAGCTGTAGCCTAATCAAAATATCAAGATTTGGATTAAAAGCCATAAACAGTTCAGCAAAATAACGATAATACTAATTATTATCAGACAAGTTTGCCAAAATAGGGTGATCTTCTGGATGACAGATTTATAGAATACCTTTTTTACTTTTCACTATGTCACTATGAATCATTTATACTGCGCTTGTCTTACAGACTTGCAAGGTTGGTGAGGAGTCTTGAATCCACCTGCCTTATCCTGGACTTTGATGAAAGGAAGATATTAAAAATACTGAGGTGAAAGAATACGAAAAAACAGAAGAAAAGGAGCCAACTAAAAACAACCACAATTGTTACAAATCAGGAGTCTGATCTCAGTAATAATTGGATACAGGCCGATAGTGACTTAAGCTGGGATCACACGATTGCGGCAATGCACCAATTTTCACACTTTTTAATACCCCAATCGTGTGACTGCACAACCAAATGGCTCATGTACCAATCGAGGATAATATTGTGCTTACTTTTACCAATCAAATGCAACCCTGGTGCGGCAATCGTGCGACTGTTTGATATGCAACCGCGCGTCAATAAAAATAACAAAAATGCACCAGTATTTACTGTGTTCTTGTGCGGCAAAACAAACAGCACAATACGCGCCAATATTTGCCTTTTTTTTCATAAATTTACTTTTTTGTGTTTCTTTTAGTAGGTAATGAAGATAAAAAGTATTTATTTATTATGCATTTAAATTTTTTTTTGGTATGTTCACAAGCATATTTAGCTCTTCAGTGCGAATATTATCACTGAAGATATTTCTATGCGAACCTTAACATACGAAATTGTTAAACAGACTGTTAATTGTTGGAATTTCTTAAAAAATTTAAATTAAAAATAAAACTATTCAACAAAAATTTGTTTAAGTATATGATACAAATTTATTTTTTTTTTAATGAACAAATCAACAAGAACTTTCAAACAAATAAAAAAGCTACCACAACAGCTGTTTTCGCAGTTAACACAAGTAAGAACAATCATGTAACTGTGCGAAGGCAATTGTTTTAACCATTTCGCTTTGTACCAACTAGCGGCAATTAAATTTGTTTAAAACAGGGCAATCGTGTGATTTCAAAATATTTGATTGGTGCAATTTCGTTATTGTGCGTCAATAAAGCACAATAAAATTGTGTCATATTCGTGCATTTGCGGCAATCGTGTGATCCCAGCTTTATGCAAGTTGAATTGATCTGGAGGTTATTGACTACTGTAGAAGGAACCATGACGAAGAGAAAAAGCAAACTGGTTTTATTTTCTGTGTCAAGGTCCTGCTAAACAACACAACACGATGATGATCTAGTAAGAATAGAACTTAGGTTGCTTCTTCTTTTTATTAAGAAAACGAATTAGCTGAAATCTGCAGCGACTCCTGAGTATCAAAAGAAGACCATTGACGGATCCAAATTAGCTACAGTTCGAATCTATGAAATTAAAAAGAAGCATTTTTTTAAAGCTCACCCTGTAAAGCATTTAAATTCTTTTAACGTTTTAACTTAATTTCCAAATACCTTAAAATAATATTGTTTTTACTGGGTTAATTACTTGAAACTTTAATCACATACTTAAAAACAAGCAGTAACCAACTTTAATGTTGTCTCAAAACTTTATAAAAACCTCGTTTAGATAAAAAAAAACTTATTTTTCATATTTAAAATGCATAATACACTACAACAGCAGACACGTTGCAAGACAGACACTTTTCTGAAAAAAAAATCTATATCTGTATCTATTGTTTAAGTACTTACGACAAGAGTTTTTGTAAAAACCAACAAGAACAACAACTAAACAACGACAACTCATCATTATTATTATTGTCAAATGACAAATAAAAGTTTAAAGCTTAAGCAATCTACAAATCTAATTGTTACCAACAGAAATAAGTGAGGAAGAGAGAGAGAGAGAGAGATAGAGGAAGATACAAAAAAAAAAAAATATAAACAAACTTTGTTCATTCAAACTGACACACACCGAGAAGCAAATGCGGGGACAAAAAGTAAGTCTGTATATTAAAATTATACCCAAAACAAAGAAGATATACGAGAAGAAAAGAAAAAAAAACTGACATTAAAAGATCTAATAGATACAGTTGTAACAAGTAAAATACCTAAATATAGGTAAAATGTTTTCAGGAAAATCAAATATGCAACGACTTTTCAAAGCCTTAAAAGCAAAGGAAAATTAAAAAGAATCACGAAAACAAAATTCTTAAGCCAGACTTTTGGAAAACTTATATCTTGACTATGGATTTGTTACAATATTTCATTCAGTTGCATGACTATTTCGAAAAAAAAAAAACAATTAAACTTTCATTTACATTAACCACATGTAACGTATCCTTTTGTTTTCCTGTAGCGTGTGGAAATATTGCTGAGAGGCATGAAAAACAAAAACAAGAATCGGAAAACTTCAGTTACATTTAGAGCATTTTGTTATTGCCACTCATGTTTGTTTCACCGTCATCTAACCAAGACAGAGTTAAAGGTACGTACTTTTTATACTCTAAAACCCAAACAACTCCCAGTCTCTACTCTACTTCAAACCTCCTCTTTTAGCTATCCTTATACTACTTAGTAAAGCAACACTTAACAACCCAAAACAACTTCCTTGACGTTGATAATACTTTGTTTCATTATATAATTCTACGGTTTCTATCCTGTTGTATTTATTGTTGCTTCAAAGTTGCCAGTTATAGATGCTGTATGGCTGAAAATGAAAAAAAGGGAAATAAAATCCAAATAGAACTCAACGACTACAAGCACTTGATTATGATGAATGTTATACAATTTTATTTTCAGTTGAGTTTTTTTTCACTCTAGTTTGTTCTATTTGTGTTGCGTTACATTTTGCAACAAAAAAAAAAATTTTTTTTTTGTATTTATTTGTATTTTGCTTTGTAAGTGTGTAAAGTATGAGAGTTACAACAGTACTTATGCAATTATGACTTTATCCTTTTTTTTCTTCTTCAATTTATTATTATTTTTTTTTTTTGTTCTCGTGCGTTTATGTAAGTAGCAGTGTGTTGTATTTTTGCAATTGTGTAAATGTAGGGAGGATACGGTTACAAACAGAAAATATGGAAAAATTACAAAAAAAAAAAAAAAAAAATTTGATTGTGAGAAAAAATTTGTAAGAAAAATACGACAAGATGGGTAAGATTAATATTAAATACAGAGACGTGAATTTCATGTATAGTGACTTGGAACTAACCCTAAGAAATCAAGGGTTAATAATCAACCAACCAAACAACAACGTTTGAAATTTAAATAAAATAAGTCATACATTTTTCATTCATAAGAATTATTTTCGGAATCTTGTTCGCATTTCCTAAAAAGTCCTTAATATCTGCTTTAGTCTGGCCAAACTAAGGAACAAAAATTTGCCTTAATAAGAGTTTTGGCCTGAATATTTTCATTGATGTAACGGGTGGTCCAACCATAATGCTCGATGTTAATTCATATCTTAAAGTCATGTTTTTTGCCAAACAAAATTTGACATTTCTTTATTTCAATGTTTGACAAATTCATCCATGGAGAGGTACACAATTGAGCAGCGCGTAAAGATTGTTAAAGCCAAAAGTGGGCGTAAAAATCAAAACGCATTTCGTGATTTTTTTAGTCAGCATAATCGACAAAGGTGTCCACAATCGGAAGAATTATGAGCAAACTTCAACAAACCGAGTCTGTAGAAAATGTGAAAACTCCTATGCATGCTCGCCTAGCTAGTTCTGGCTGGCGTCGCTATTGGCCGTTCTTCTTCGGAAATTAGGTCGGCCAAGCAGTAACGGACTCATTAAGGCCAGAAATTGAGAATATAGACCTGGACGACAAGTGGTTCCAACAGGATGGTGCCACTCGCCACACATCCAACGAAACAATGCCTCTTTTGCGCTAGAAATTCAATGGCCTTGCTATTTCACGTCGTGGCGATGTCAATTGTCCGCCACGATCATGTGATTTGACACCACCGGGCTTCTTTCTTTGGGGATATTTAAAAGAAAAAGTGTCCGTCAATAAGCCGAGAACAATCCAAGAGCTAACGGATGAAATAATTCGGCACACTAACGACATTGAACCTCAATTGTGTCTCAGAGTCATAAAATATATCGACCATCGGTTAGAAGTATGCCTTCGAAGCCTTGGAAAGCATTTGACCGATGTTTTGTTTCACACATAATTTTCATAGATTCTTCTATCATAATAAAAATTATTAAGAAAATTCTCTTAAAACATTTTGTTTTATTTCCAATTAACATCGTGCGTTTGGGTTGGACCACCTTTTATTATATTTTTTGTTCCCCAGGGGGTGTACGGATTACCTCAAGGATATTTCACCATTTGGTGTACCATCCTCCCGGGAAAATCTGTGTGTACATACTTGGGATCCTACAAAGATCAAAAATAAAATAACTTTTGAAGTCTTCTCAATTTCTTCAGATCGAAAGCTTACCAGAGTACTTTTTTCAGTTAGTGCCATGGGATTCAGTAGTCCCCAAAGAGGGCAAGGCACCATTCTGACTATTGCTGGAGGCCCCCGTTATTATGCTTCTTGCGGGAAATACTTCATGTCTTTCGGAATGATTGGATTTGCGGAAGCTTTCTTGGGGGATGAAGTCACCAATGGGGGATGAACTCACAAAAGAGTTCTAGGAAAGACCGGTTTTTTAGACAAAGAAATACTTTCTGGGATATGGTGGCGGCTTTGGTTTATACCCAAAACTGCGGG
This sequence comes from Pollenia angustigena, assembly GCA_930367215.1. Classification (NCBI taxonomy): domain Eukaryota; kingdom Metazoa; phylum Arthropoda; class Insecta; order Diptera; family Polleniidae; genus Pollenia; species Pollenia angustigena. Next base: position 10,101,963 of record OV884058.1, read on the forward strand.
TAGGGGGACTTCCACATAAAATATTGATTTTTAACACTTATCGGAATGTTCGGCCTGTGGCGGTTGCTATTCAACACATGCTGCTAGATTTCTAAGAGCAGCGGATGTTGGACAGCTCCGGCTCCTATGCATGCGTGAGTGTATAATCAGATTATTCTTTTAAAAATGCTACCAGTGTGTAACTTAAACGTGCACATATGGAGCGGTTGGTAAACGCATTGTTTGTCATCAAATTGTCAAGATCCGCCATGAGATAAGCCCACATGGCTTAATTCCACATTTCACATTTGCTGCCAAAAGTATGCAATAACTTTTTTGTGAATGGTATACAATTTTTTTATTCCGCTTCATTTTAACTTAAAAAAAGTTGTTACTTATTTGATATCTTATTTTAACAACTTTAAATTTCTTTCGCTTAAAGTACTTTTAAAATAATATTCCTTTTGAGGTTAAGCTAAATTCCAATAAATTATTTTTTAAATTGCTCTTAAAAGTATGCACTGCTTTTTATTATTTTTGTTTATAATAGTATAAGCTTTTGATTTATAATTTTGAATTCAGAATTGTTTTTTTTTTTAATTGAGAATATGATATGTTATAATTTCTTAGAACTTAAGCCCCTTTTGGTTATGCTTTTTTCTGTATCCTTCTTACGCCCCTGTTTTTAAAAACTTTTTTACTATATAATTAAATAAATAAGCAAGATTTCTATAAAATATATATGTAAAATACATATTTGAAAAAAATATAATGACTGCAAAAAACAAAAGACATCGAGGAAAAAAATTAAATGCAAGGATATGCTTTCATATCCTTTTAAACATATTTGCAGACTAAATACAACATTTCGTTTTGATGCCATTTATTTAAGTCTTCCATTGCAGTTTTTTTTATATTTAAAAAAAAGACATCCAGTTGTTTTCCCTTCACTACAATACTCTTTAATGTTTGATTGTCATAAGTAATTGTAATTGCATCAATGTGAGAATATAATGAGCATGTTATTATTATCAATGAGCTAAAGGCTCAAAGCTTAAACATGACAAAAGACACAAAACAAAAAAATATTTATAAAAAAGGAAATGGAATAAATGCCATAGTAAAGTAAAAGCAATTGCTATTAAATTTCTAGAAAATATTTATTTTTTTTTGTGCAGCATTTGCGAAGCAATATCATGCTAAATATTAAGATAAAGTTAAAAAAAAAAAAATAAATATACAAGGAAAAGAAATTCCCCTCGTTTAACTTGGCTTTTGCCAGCTTAAGAGTGGAAATAAAATTGTATGCAGTTTAATTTTTTTTACTTCTCAACAGATATATGAATGCGATTTCTTTGTATGTTAAAAAATGTACAATGAATGTCAAATAAAAGTCATATAGCTAAAGGACTTTAAAAGGTTAAACTTTGTTTAATATCTATGCTGTGCATTTCGGAGAATTTTAGTTTTTAGAAGAAAAAAAAAGAACAGAAAATATTCAAAAATTACTTTTAAGGGAAAAGTTATTTTTGTAATTTTCGCTTTAACATTTTTAATAATTTTCTTTAGCTTTTTTCTTTAGATAATTTTCATTTGATATTATATTTTAGCTTTTTTAATTAATTTGTGGTTACGGTAGTAAAATTTTAGTAGCAGACAATGTGACGTTGTAATTAAGGAATCAAAAGACTCTGACACACACACACATTCACTCTAACAATTATACTGTATGTATGTGTTTGTATAAATGTTGCATTAGTTGCTGTCACTCTCTCTCTCTCTCGCTTTGTTTTTAATAAACGTTAATTACTTTGTTTTATTTTATCTTTTATTTAATTTTTTTTGTAAATGTCATAATGTATGTGTGTTTATGACATTAACTCATTTGTTTGTGTGTGTGTTTGCATGTCCTTGCAGCAGCTGTTGTTTAAGTGTTTTTTGTTGTAAATAAATTACATCTTTGTTTGTTTTGAGGTTTATTAAATATTATTAAAGGGGGTTTTTGTTTTAATTTTTTATTTCAAATGTCTACAATATTAAGGAACATGTAAGAGACAAATTTGGGGACGATTTTTTTTTAAATAGACTACAAACTGCTTCATTGTTGTATGGTGATGAGGATGTTTTGTTTACGATACTTAAATAAAAACTTAATTGTTAACAATTATAAAAATTTTAAACAATAAACGACACTTAATTGAGGCAAAGAACTAAATTGATGAAATAAAAATAAAATTTTCAGTATGACATAAAAGTTTTTGTAGATTTGTATCATGGTAAAATTAATTAGGTAACCCCAGAAGCCCAGTTGAACATTGTTTTTCTACTAACCAAATACATGTTGTTTGTGTATTGTTTAACTGGTTGTAGAACAAGGGTTACCTTAATAGTTGCACCATGATTAACCCTCTAATGGCACATTTTTTTTTTGGCTTCAAAAAAATTATAACAAAATCACTTTAAAGTGTAAAACAGAAGCCTGTAGTTAGTTTTTTTTTATTGGAGTACTCGTTTACCTGTTACAGGTAAAACTATATAGACCGCCCTAAGGCAGGGTTGGGCATCTCTGTAGTACTTTGAACAACTTATATATTTTTCCAATATCTTTATAGTGGTTGAAATTTATTTTGGCTGAGTTCCAAAATATGAAAATACTTTGCAGTCAAAGTTAAAAGTTTTGCATCACTCCTTTCATTCGCTTTTTTGCATGAGTGCTTTTAGATGAAAACAATAACGGCGCAGATTCAGCGTTAGGCATATTTTCTCAGTTTCATCGGTTAAGCACTTCCACATTATCTTTTCTCCGACGCAAAAATTTCACTTTTTCACAAACTAATAAAAATTGAATATATCGCATTAATTCAAGTTCATATAAAAATTTTAGTCAAACCAACATGGTGTAGCAACAGATCAAAATGTTTTGCGAAAGCTAAAGTTCGAGTAACACTTTGATAAGTTATTTTTTACGTTAACCCCAGTCATGAGCACTAGAGGTGGAGTGCAATAATGCCTTACGAAATAAGGTCTTTAAGGCTTTATTTCACTTTCAATTGAGAAATAAGGCCTTTATTTGCAAAAAGGCTTTATTGCACTTTGAAAGTGAAATAAAGCCGTAAAGGCCTTATTGCACTTAAATTTTTTTTTAATAAAGCAATAAAATTTCTTATTCTTCTTATATTTTATTAAAATGTACATAAAAGGAAATGTCTGGAAAAAAAGCATACACAAATATTAATTTAACTGCAACAATATTGAAAATCTTTGCTTCATAAAATTTTTCTGCGTTGCGGCCTGCGGCCGCTATTAGGGGTTTTCTCCTCCATGGGACGCGGCAGGTGGCTTCGCTGAATAAAGTTTCCCTGCGCGCGTCCCACTACGAAAGATAATGAGACGAAAGCAGGAAAACTGTATTCAACGAAGCCACCTGCCGCGTCCTATGGAGGAGAAAACCCCTAAGATCGGCCGCAGGCCGCCACGCAGAACAACTGTATTAAGTAAAGTAACAGTGTAACAAAAGAATCAAAAAATATAAAATAAAGGCTTTATTGCACCATTGGCTAAATTTAAAAAAAGGCCTTAAAATTATAGGGGTAACAAATTATAGATTTTTTTTTTAAAATTTAATTTAACCCTCCGATGAGTGAGAAGGTTCCTAGGGACCTTTTTGCCTTTTCAAACTGAAATTACTCCTACTTCGGCCACTACAACCCCCCCCCCCCAAAGTTACTCTGCATTCCAAGAATATTTTGTTGCGCATCTTTTGGAAAAAAAATCAAGCCGATCGGATCATTACTTTAGGAGTTATTGAGGTTTTAGTGAGAATAGTACGCGGACGTGTGAATAGGTCCGTATGGACCTTGTACTGAATTTCACTAATAAATGCATGTTTTTGGGCATCATTATAATTTTTTATTGTTTCAACACATCATTTACTTGTTCTGAACACAAAGACCTAAACTCAAAGACATTAGGGATGATGATAAAAACAAAAAATTCTAAGAACAAAAATACTAAGAACAAAAAATACAAAGAACTGGTATAAATTTAGAATATTGTGCCTTTCCTTGAAAGCAATAAAGTTCATGTCTTCATATTTGTATGTAAAATTTAGTTATAAACAATAAAAACAAAAAAAAAAAAAAAAATCAAAAAACAATTTTTTATATGAAAAAAAAACAAGATTTACAAAAAAGGTCCGTAGGGACCTTTTCACACGGCCGTGAAGTTCAGAACTGTCACTCATCGGAGGGTTAAAAATATGATAAGATATCTGAAAATCTTCTAAATAATTCAGTTTTTACTTAATAAAAAATATAATTTCAAGTTGCTTTTATGCTTTTTAGTCTTAAAAATAAAATGAAAAACCGCTAAAAAATTATATTTTTTACTTTTTACTTTAAGATATTGCAATTTTAAAACCGAATATAGTCTTTAAAATGCTGTTTAGCCCAAATCTGATTATGTGGATGATTTGTGCTTAATGGCACATCGTTTTTCCGATATTGGGGATAAACTTTAAAAACTTGCTACCAGCGCAACGACATGGGTTTCAAAACTAACATCAGAAACATCATGAATAATTCGTAAAAGTTTGAACAATGAGGCAAGCGAGGACGCTGAATCCTTTTGTTACCTCCACAATATCCTAAGCAATGATTAGGATTCTAAAGTCTGTATAAACTATCGAACAAAAAAGCTAGAGTAGCATTAAACAGTTCGTCTAAGGAAAACGTATATGTATAAAACAGCGGTACCTTACCAGTTCTGCTATTAGCTTCCACTACCTGGGGAACAATAGAACAATAAATAGCGAAACCTTAAACTCTTTTGGAACAATTGGATTTCAAATGAACGGCAACTAGCGACTGCCAACATGTCTTCTGTTGCTAAGGAGTTATTTTGCCGCTAAAGGACTTGGTCACATATTCCCCAGACCACTATATGACGTCGCTCGACCCAGTCGCCCACATAACACCTGGCAACGGACTACATTCAAGATATACAAAAAGGGATTTTTTACAAGTTTAAGTACATTTTGGAGAACTCTTGTAGAAACTTAATCATCAGAAAAAAGTTTAATAGGCAATAAGAACTGCAACCCATTAGATCTTTTGTGCAGCCGCCTCCTGATGAAGAAATTATTTTGATGATATTTACTGTTTCCATAAGTAATAGATTCTGAGTGTTTTGAGAGAATATCGAGCCCTAACCGCCAAAATAACGAAAGCGCAAAAAAAATCAAATTTTACACTGATAGAAAAATGCATCTTCATATTAATGATTCCCTAACATCAGAATTGTGACAGCAATGTTACTACAAATAGCATCAATGATGCAAAAAGTAACATCAATCCAATGACTAATGTCTTCGTACAATTTTCTCATCTTTTACGTGTCGTCTATTTTATGACGCTAGTGACATCAATTCGATGCCACATTTTATATCTAATAAACATTATTTTCATGATTACAATGTATTATAAGAAGCAAAAATTCCTATATTCTATTTTTTTTAATTATTTAGTTAAATACATCAAATTTTTAAAGCAGAATGATTACGAAAATCATATGGGGCATGGTGCTGGTGTCTTATTATTGAGAGTTTCGCTGTTAACAAAGGTCGTAATATAACAAACGTGAAACAAACATATGTAACGGGTAAGTAAATAATAATATTCTCTCACTTTGACTTAATGATAAACTGTCATTAAATTGATGCTAATGTGTCCTTTCTCCGATGTAACTGCGTCATCGCACTGAAGACATATTCGTAATTTCTGTGATGCCGATGTGTCATCCCATTGATGACATAATTTCATTTTTACCCTGATGACACTTCAGCCAAGTGATGTTAAGGTTGACGTCACCATGATGAATAATGTCATGGGGTCAAAAACGAAGAAACTTGTCATAGTACTGATGTCAAAATACATCAGCGTTATGACGCCTTTTCTGTCAGTGTACAGGAGAAAGTTTTTTTAATTTAATTTCATATAAATTTTGTATGAAATTTATCGCTTACGATAAAATTGTTCTTGCTATAAAATCGTAATGGTACCTTATGTGACCATGACATTAAAATGTTGCCAATAAAGTAATTTATTAGAAAAACGAAAATTTTAAATTATATCGGTTACGTTGTGTTCGCGGCTAGGACTCGATATGTATTAAACTTTATATTAGGTTTTGAAACTATTTGCCTACTAATTTATTAAAATGGTACTAGATATTATTATTACGCCTATTTTAATTATAATTAAACATTTTTCATGTTACAATGCCTCCATTTTCATGTTATTCAGTTAACTATGAGCCTTGAAGTATGCAATAATTTTCACTGACTAAAAAATGTCCCGCTTACATTACCTTATCCCCAAGGTATGCTTTAGTTTTCTTAACTTTCTGACTTAATGTGGTTATATCTGTAAATATTTTCCTGATTTTCTAAGCTCATTTTCTCTATCAAAACAGATTAAGTTTTAATTTCTTGATTATGGTGCTTATCCTTTTTTTTATTATTGTTTTATTATGATATTTTGGTGACTCTATACCAAAAGAAAAACTCATAATGTCTTAATATTATTATTGATTTTACGTAAATTAAAAAAAAAATGGAAGAAAAAAAAAAACAAAAGCTTTTTTTGTCATGTTTATGTGTGTCCTGCAAAGACATTTATTGTTACTTTATGGCTTTTTATTTTTGAAAAGGACAGAACGTACGCAAAGTCCTTGTAATGACTATTGTTGACCTTATTATTAATTTTTTGAAGTGTTTGAAGGCAAATATCTAGATTTCCAAATTATATGAAGCGTATTTTGTTTTTTGTGTGACAATTGGTGATTTAAGATAATTTTTTTTTGCTTTTTGCTGCTTTTCTTTAAGGAAAACTCATAAAAATTGCATGTCTTGTGACCACAATCATAAAAGCTAATAGAGGTTGTTCACAAAAGGAATATATAGTATATATATATGGAAAAATAAGACAATCATCATTATTAAAAATAAAATTTTTTTAAATAAATTAACAACATTAAAAAAAAGAGAAAGAAATGTTTGCATATTTGAAATAGTATTTGGCATGTTTGGAAGTAATAAGAAAACTTTGGTTTAGAAAATAAACATTAAGGTTTTCGTTTTTTCAATTAAGAATTTAAAATATGTTTGAATATTTGTTTAAAAAAATTTTCAATGTTTAATTAAGTTTGAGGTCAGTTAAAAAACGTGTAAAAGTAAAATTCTAAGCCTGAGTTTTTTAAAGCTTAATTAAACTAGGTTTAGTTAATCTGAATACAGATAAAAATTTTTGACGGAACAACTTAGTTTTGCTTAAAATGTGGCTTTTTAATGAAATAAAAAAAAAAATCACATTTCACGCGAAAAATCCGAGTTTCAGACTACGTTAAACAAAGTTTAAACTTAATCCACATCAAAAACCCGGCCTAAGGCTTAAACTTTTACATATTCATATTTAATTCTTTACTTTCTATAGCAAAATTTTCTGTTCCCTTTTTTCCATAAAGAAATTTGTTCTTTTTTTTACAATCATTAAAACTTTAAAAGGAAAAAAGTCATTTAATCCTTGTTATCCTTAATATAAAATGAAGAAGATGAAAAAAAAACTTGCGTTAAAAGAAATTGTAAAACTTTTTAATGAAATGAAAGTCACATCATTATATTATTGACTTTTTTACACACTATGAAGAAATTTTCTTTCTTTTTTTTAACAAGGCCTAAAAGTTGACTTTAAAAACCAACTGAGTTGGCAAAAAAACAAAGAAAAGACAGATAAAGCAATGCAAGTAATATATAGTGTATAACACCAAAAGGCCTTAATCAGCTTAAATTCGCCCGTATTGATTGAATTCTCGTTTGGAAATTTTTTTTTTCTAAACTTTTGTGCTGTTTTTCAAAAGGAAACGGTAAAAAAAATTGCTTTAATACTTAAAAGGTCTATTGATAAAAGTTCAAAAGCATAAAATCTTATAAATAAAAGTAAAGGAGAGAGAGAGAGAGAGAGAGAGAGAGAGAGAGAGAGAGAGAGAGGAAAAGAAGGACCAAAAATTATTGCCACATTAAAACTAAAGCTAAGACTAAATTAAAAATCTACTTTTAAGGCTTTAAGAAATAAGAGAATAAAATCAAAAGCCTTTTTGCATGGCAAATTGCGTGTTTAAAGGAGTTTAGTTTTAGTTGACAAATTTATGTATATAAAACAACAATTTGTTATTTGCGAAAAAAAGAAAAAATAAAACCGGAAACGGAAACGCACAATTTATACTTTGTGGGTACATACTTTGTATAAAACCTTTAAATTTAATTTCGCTCTAAAATGAAACAGGCCATTGTTTGTTTTAAATAAATTATAAAAACAGTCAGGGATGTTGTATTCTAATTTAGCACTTTAATGTCTTTTTTCCACTACGCTCGTTTGAGTTTTTATATAAATGATGTTGTCTTAGAGGTAAGAACTCTTGTTTGGTGGACAAATGCTAACAAAATTGTCATTATTTTGTTATTTATCAAATGACACACCGGAAAAAAGGACAGAATTTAAAATAAAAGCCAAAAAGAAATATTGAGTTTTTTTGATTTTTTTTTTTGTTGCCTGTTTAGATAATAACGCAGAAACGGAAGCGGAAATGGCAATTTGACATAAAGCTAAGTAAAAATGCTTAATTTATAGATTGGCATAAATATTTTTATTTGATTTAAAAGCAGAAGAAAGATATAAAAAGATTTAAACAATAAATCTTAATAAGATGAGACAAACGATCTATGCTTAGCTTATGAAAAACTTAATAAAACTTTTGCCAAAAATCCCAAAAATATACTTTTTTTGTTTGAAAAATGTAATAAATTATTTAGATATAGGAAACAGTCATTTATAAGACTTTTGTAAGCAATCATAAAATTACAAATATAAAGTTCCCTTAAATTTTCCAAAGCCAGCTTTAAGGGCGAAAGAAGCTACACAAACAGCTAAAAAATTATATGAAAAACGTTCAAACCATGTTTGTGTAAATATATAAAAATATTTATATTCACACAAACAGCATTTTTTCCGTTGTCAAACTGTTTGTGAAGTTAATTTTTACCTTTAATAAGATTTTGTTTGTCGTGCTTAATTCCCAATTTTTATTCTTGATAAAAAACGGAAATTTATTGTTGATGGGATAGGCCAGATCATCAGGAAATAAGAATTATAAGCAACAGTTTTACTTGTAAAAATATCAAAGCTTAAACAAAAGCACCACAATAAACAGTGAGTTTATCTTTTCTTTTACCTTTGGAAGTTTTTGTATTGAACCTATAAGTATGCTACACTTTTTTTTTATCGATTTTTCACTTATGTAATAAGATTTCTTTAAAAAGAATTATACGCTTTGTTTTCAATGGTTATGAAATAATATCATTAAAACTGTTTTCCCTATTGAAAATATTCCGAAAACAGGCTAAGAAAATCGACTGAGAAACAAAAGTTTAAGATTTACCCCCAATTTTACCAAGTTCTTTCAAATGAATCATTATGAATCGCTTATAAATCTTGTAACAAAGAAAGTTCAGTTAAAGCTAACTATTCCTTTACTTCCAGTTAACAATATGTTTTGGCAGCTATAACTTACAGTTAATAACAACTGAACTTGGTGAAATTGGGGGTTAACATTTTTTTCCCACTTGAAAATTTTAACTCAATTCTGAACAAAAAACTAATTAAAAAACATTTATACCATTCACAATAGAACTATTGTATCGTATTGGTTGTACTCGCTACAATTTAATGCATGTCACATTCATAAAGATATACCCCCGCATGCATAAACGATTATTAAATTTAATAAACGTTTATTAAGGATAATTTTCATAGTAAATTTGTTCTTTAAACCTTTATTTAATTTAAACAATTTTTATGAATACAGGCAATAAAAAATACAACAATAGAAAACTTTCTAATTTACTTAATGCCACGTATTCCCATCTGTTACGCCGCTGATGTGCAAGTAAATGCAACTAGCGCATTATCTGATTGAACAATTGTTTTGCAAAGTTTAGATGACAACGCAGGTGATTTGCAGTGCTTTAAGGTATAATTGCTTGATATAAACACTGCTTTGACTTTACATATAGACGTTAAGGAAGAAAGCCAATCTTATTAATGAGAAGTGCGGATGCTTTTGTAAGTGGATTTTCAGAAAGCAAAGATTTTAAAGGGTGTCCTTTAAATACGAATGATTGAAAATCATCATAAGGAGATGCACGCTTAAACAACGCTTGCAAATTATTCAAATCTACTTTGAAAGGCAGTCATTATTGCGCACATATTATATACGCAAAATTGCGTTTTGCAATTAGGTAAATTTTTTGCTTAAAGGGTTTGTGAATAAACAAAATTACCACAGATGGACTAAGACCAATTCTACAGACTCCATAACAGCCGTCAGCACCAAATCATTAGCTGCGTTTTAAATGCTGGTAGCATAATCAGAACTTATTTTTTCAAAAATTGAGCCGCAGCTAGAACTACAAGCAATTGGAATCGTTACTGCACCATGATCAATGATTTTATGTTTTAAAATATGTTTTGAAGACAACGATCCTGGCGCTACGTGCCTTGCGGCGACCACAACCATCAACTTATTGAAATCAAAATTTAGCGTTGATTCGAGTTGATTTCGAAAAATGGACCTGTTAACTGATCTTCAAGGTCGTGAAGTCACTCGTCTATGCTGATAAAGCAGCAACAATCTACGCCTTGAAGGCCAACATTGTTTGTGTCATTCGTGGCATGAGGCCAGCAATGGTCGAAAAAGTGCACAGAAAAAAATAAAAATAGATTTCAATTAAAAAATGTGTGATATTAATTAAATTTGGACCAGTAAACAAATAAAAAGTATCAATTAAACGTTTAATTTACTTGATTAAATGTTTAATTCACTTGATAAAATTTTTACTTAAAACTGATTTTATTTTTGATTAATGCTTTAATTAGTAAAACATTTTCTGTGTAGCCAGGGCTGCCAGATAAAATAAAAAAAGCGCCACGCGTTTTCTTGTTTTCAAAATGTGTCATGCCCATAAAATTTGTGTGAAGCTTACCTAAATAGAGCGGCGTCAACGCTTTGCAATTTGAAACCGCGATTTTGACAGCTCGTTTAATAGTGAAGTTGGCCGCTTCTGTTAATTAATAATGGCAACTTAGCTATTTTTTGGTCAATCTAGCGTTCTTATCTCTATTTGTGGGGGTTTTTTAACAAGAAAGTTATCCCTTTTGTTCTTTTCGCTCTTGCTTAGGTACGACTGTTATACATTCCAAGATAAAAAAAACCAACGTGTCAGAAAATGTAATGTTTTATTCAGACTTTGGAGACTGAACAAATCGACACTTTTAAGAAAAAATCAGCAAATCGGCCCTTTGCTAATTTCGGAACAAAAAACCGTCAAAATGACAAGAAAACGTCAAATCTGGCAGCGCTGAGTGTGGCCCTAAATTAAACGAACAAATTGCTCTTCTTTATGAATGTTAATGCCATGTATTGACCTATCGAATTTTTTTTTATAATATTTTTATTGATTTTGAATCGTGTAAAAATTGTAGTCTATTTCTAAAAATACCCTTAAAATTTATGGATTGATATTTTATTAAAACTAAAAAGGAACTTTAGAACAATTTAGCCATTCCATACCTTCCTTTTTTTTTAAGAACAAGAGTCAATTACTTTTTTTTGCAAGTGCTTTTCTGTTCAGCCTTAAAGTATAGTTCATAAAAAGGTATAAGGTAAGTATTAACATGTATGTGCGTTTATAAGTGTTTTACAATTTTTCATGACACTTTAAATTAAACTTATTGTTTTGATGTTACTTCATTTGTTTAGTTTCTCTTTTTTCTATTTTTTTTCACTTCTTTAATGTTGTCATGTCAAGATAGACATCAATTTGAATTAAAAAACCTATTATTTAAACACTTGGGGGAAATGTAATAAAACAACAACAATAATAAAAACATGTTTTGTGTTGTTTTTTTTTTATAACTAAAAACAACAGAAGATTCTAGAAAAAAAAAGTTTTTTGTATGAAATTTTAGAGAGGAAAGGAACAACATTTTATTTTTAGATGACTTCACAAAAACACAAAAAGTTATAAATAAAAGCATAATTTCTGTCGAGTTTAGTTTAGTTCATTAAAATTAACAAAAAAAAAATATAATTACTCATAACGAAACATATGACAGTTATATAAAAATGATAAGATTAAAATTAAGGAAATAAATAAAATCACCTAGAAGTATGCTATACGCTTTGTTGGTTTTGTTTTGTTTAGTTTTTTCTTTTCTTTTCTTTTATTTATTTAACAGCAAACCATTTTTCTAATTGAATTTTTAGTTTTACTATTTTAGCTCTACCCTTCCAGTTGTCATTCGATAAAATATTATTTTTTTTTTTTTTTTTTTTTTTTTTTTTTGTTATTGCTTTTCTACACTTTTAATAATGAGTCCCCTGTTAATATGCTATAAACAAAAAAAAAAAAAAAAACCAGAATATAGTAGATATATTAAGGTGTGTCCTTTGTTAGTGGCTATTGTGCGGTACAGTCCAGAGGTATGTTGGTGTTTTTGTTTTTGAAAGATAATAAATTGTTATTGTATTAGTTTATACAATACATTTACACACTTACATGTATATACATACAAAATAGACAAACACAAGCCTTTTATTTACAGAACAATATTGAAATTGTTATTATTGTTTGTTTTTCACCCAACTCCTCGCTCTTTCTTTCTTTCTTGCTTGCTGTTCTGTAATAATAATGTGGAATATTAACAAAATATGATAAGATCAAAAATTGCATTATTGTTGCATTATAACTGTTATTATTATTGTTGTTCCGACATTGCGATGGCGTCAACGTCAGTGTTGATTATGATTTTGTATTGTATACTTTTAGGATAAAGTACAAGAATATTTATTTAATCTATTGTGGGGCTGATGGTGTTTTTAATGTCATTATTAAGCGATTAGTGAGTGGATGATGTTGATAACGATAGAGGAATAATTTTTTAATGGCGAAAAGTGTTTACAGAAATTGAGGAAATTTAAAAGCCTTCCATTACAGTGGGTTACACTTAAAGTGCTTTTTTGTAGATGTTAATAACTATTTTTAACTAAAACGGAAATAATTTTTGTTGTAGTTGTCTCTTTGGCCAGAGTGATGAATTTATGAATGTTATTTTTTTCCAGCTAATAGGGCCTAAATTTCTTCAATGTAAATAAAATTAAATTTTAATTACAATATTTTTTTCCCGACGTTTCGTCGATTGTTTGTCAACTTTTTCAAGGATTTTTTTTTTAAAGGATTTAAGAACATTTTGATTTTAATACTTTTATATTAAATTTTTAAAAATTATTTTTAATTAAATGCCTGTTTTATTTAGAAAATGAATATGCTTATCTAATATATAAATGTTTTTTTTTTTTAATGAAGAAGGAGCCCGCCTACTAAACTTATTGAACTTATCTTTGCTTGAGTTGTTGCTAGTGAAAATAAGTTACAAAAAATCAAGAAGGAGTACTATATTCGGTTATGCCGAATCTTATATACCCTTAACCATGGTGCGATAAGAACAGAAATTTATAAAAAATACCGTTCTTTTGATATAAATAAATCTATTTAGTACCACGCCCACTTCCCAAGCCCGCCCACATTATGTCTGATTTTGTGTATTGATAACCAAGCTGCTTAAACCTAATTTAGAAGCTTTGGCTCTTGCTGTTCTCCAGATAAACAAAAATCTTGAAAGTCTTTGTAAGAGAAGTGCCACGCCCACTTCTCCAATACCGCCCTCATTTTGTTGGATATTGTGTATTGATATCCAAAATGCTTGTAACTTATTTGGAACCTTTGGCCAGAAATACAGAAACGAAGGTGCCATGCCTACTTCTCTAATCTCGCCCACATTTTGTGGGATGTTTTATATAGATAATAGAGATTTGTACATAATTTTTAAACTTTGGCTCTTTTTATTCTCAGATATAAGGAAATGTATAATGTGTTTGTCACGCCCCCTTTTCTAATCCCACCCATTTTTTTTTTGAGAGGTTGTGTATTAATAACTATGATGCTCATGCTGTTTTAAGTCTAATTTTTCTCTCATCCCTCTTGCAACAAAGTAAGAACTACAAAACTCCTTAAATGTAAGCGGGAGTTCGCTTATCTTATAGGTGCGGCATATAAATCTTTATATACGTGGCAGTTTCCGTTAAAAGGGAGCAATGGGCAAAAAATGAGTTTTGGAGAAAAACGATTTTGAAGTTAACAAGTTCATTTTTTTTCTTATCAAAGTTGTATTTTAAAGCTTACTTACGACAAAAGTAACGCAGTTAGAAAACTGCGGGCTGCTGCATTAGAAAGAGCGTATTGTATTTTTACAGAATCACCAAAGAAGTAAAAATCGATTTATTCATCCATGGGTCCCTTTTCACACTCTTTTTATAATTTTAAGAAATCTTTTTCATTCATTAACTGAGACATATTGGTCTGCAATCACACCTGTTTCAATTTCACAATTAAAGAGTTGTGAACGACCTTTCCACCTGAGAGATCAAGACCACCGTTTAAGAATATTATTTTTTAATTCATCAATTTTCGAAGTTTATTTTAAGAGCTACAAATACATTTTTAAATTATATTCTAGCTAAATTATATCTCTGCTGGGAATAGAACCCGCAACCCTCACACAGATTGCCTAGCTCACTATCATCTAGCCTACCTGGCCACCCATCACCCAAGTTAAATGAACAATTTATTTTCAATAAATTTAATTTTTTTTTACAATAATTTTTTTATAAACATAAAAGAGACAATGATTTTATTATCATTTGTTTTTAACAAAAAAAAAAAAAACTAACTATTAAATGAAGCATACTTTTGGACATAAACTATTGCCCATGTGAAAAAACTAAAAAAAAAAATGTAGAATATTTGTTGCCTACTTTAAAGGTATATTTCCATTAAAATAAATTTAAGTACATATAAAGCATAATATTAAATAAAACTAAATACAAATTCTTTTTTCTCCACTACGCTTATTTCTGTTCTATTAATCTTCTTTTTGTAGTTGCTTTGCTATTTTCATAGTTCATTGATTTTCAATTTGATAGATGTCTATAATAAATGAAAAATAACACAAATATAAACAGATAAAATAAAAAAAAAAACTTAACATACATACAGGCTGAATGTTTAAATGAAAGGCACTTAGCCAGGCAGGCCGGCATGAAAACCGAGAAGACTAACAACTAAACATTCAAACACTCAGTCATACATTCGTTCATTCATTCAGTCATTCACTCTGCCATATTAACACAGCCAATCATTTAGACATATAGAAAATTTTCTTTTTTTTGCAGTTTTTTTGTTTTGAGTGATTGTTTGTTTGTATATAGAATTAATGGTATATAAAACAAAAGTTGGAGTATTTTTTACAGAAAAAAAACCTAAAACAATAAAGGGTATAATACCAACAACTGCATTGTTTTTCAAACAAGATAACACAACCATTTGTTTTAACCGAGTCTATGAAATGATAAGAGTTTTACGAAAAATACACAAAAAATAATCTAGAAATATGCGGGTTTTCCATATGTCTATTATGTTTGTTGTAAATGATTTACATACTTTTTTGTATTATTTAATTCTTCAATTAGCATACGTACATATCGCACTCTAAATCATAAAAAGTCACAATTCAAAATTTATAAAAATTGTTTTTTTTCATAAACCATTTCACAAACCAAATCCATAGCGTCCGTGAAAATTTCGTTTATCACTGTCTTCTTTAACTTTTCTTCTTTAGCTTTTGTGAAACCCAATTTAAAAAAATGCCACCATGTTTTGAAGCCTTTTCTAAACATTATTGAAGTTTAGATTGTGCCTGTTTATGATTTTGTGTGCGAAATGTATGTAACAAGTTTTCAATATTTACTTTTTATCTTCATTTTACTTTTGTAAAACAATTCAAAAAAAAAAAAAAAACAAATTCTTTGCTCCCTTGATCATGTTTTTCTTGCTTACGCATTAAAAAGAGACTGTAACATGTTACCTAATAACCTCCATAAAATATGCTGTATATTTTATTTTTCTTTTTTTCTAAAATTTTTGTTTATGTTATGTTATAAAAGTTTTTTGTTACTTTCCTGTCAGCTTTTGTGACAAGAATTAACCCTTAAACAGGGTGTTTTTTGAAATTTTAAAAAAGTACAGCATACTTGTAGGACTGCTAGCGAAGTTTTTTTTTAATTATCAGCTGCAAATATTAACGGTGAAAAGATTGTGTTAATGATTTGTCTAACCAAATCCTTCTAGCATAAAAATATTCTAAAAAGAAAGACATTTTTCAATTTGGTCAAAAATCGCTAGTTAAAGCATACTTTAATAGCCTTTTTACACTGATCAACATCTAACATCTACCATCAATTTGCCACCATTTGCGAAGATGTTAACATCTTTCCATAAGAAATACATAGGGCTTAAAACCAACATCTTTCAACATCTTTAAAAGATGTTCCTATCTCATTTTATTCCAATCTACATCTTTCGATTATTTTAGTGTCATCACTAGAAAAGTGGCAATAAGTTCTATTATTATTGTGGCATCACTGACATAAAGAAGTTTGTTTTGAAAGCAGCGTTACCATTTGTCAAGTTTTATATTTTATTGCAATGTTTTTTTTGTTAAGTATTTTTAATATTTTAAAACATATTGAACTTCAAATACATTTTTGAGTTTTCTTTTTAAATTTTAGCACTTTTGTGAGAAAAAAACCTTTTTAATTTAAAAATTTTTTTTTTGTCAAAAATGGTGACATTTTTGTTTGATGGTAGATGTTAGATGTGAGCAATGTAAACGAGTGTTTCACATTTTTTACATCTTTGATGGTAGATGTTAGATGTTGATCAATGTAAAAAGCCTATAAGGCATGCTATCAACCCTGTCATACACTCCGATTGAAGTAGTATTAATTCCGATAGAATTGGTTTTTGCTTCTTTAAAATAAAGTTTCGATCGGAATTGGCTTCTGTGGCAGTTTAAGAGAACTAACTAACTTTATATTAAAAAAAAATTTTAATTTTATGAAATATAAATACATATGATAAAGGCAGCGCTAGAAGCGTTTTGCTACTTGTTCTTTCACATTTCGTTGGGAGGAAATTATCTTAGAGAGTTTTTAGTGTAAAGGAGTTTCAGTTATAAATAGAAAAAAATTTAACTCTCCTCTTTTCTCTACCTACACAGCCGAGTTTCGCAGCTAAAAAGTATGCTTTACATAAAAGCAAGTTGTTCAGCCTTATCCTATACACCAGTTTCTATATTCATATTCCACTTAAATCTGCATTAGAATAAAAAAGGTTCTTCCTTGTCTCAAAAACTGCTTCCTTTCTATTTCTCAATTATTCGCTGTTACTACTTTCTGCCCCTAAACGGGTCTTTAAGGGTTAATAATTTATCTCTTTATTTATTTTTTTTTTGTATTCTTTTAACACAAAAAAAAAATGTTATTCTGTATATAAAGCGTTAATGAACTTTTTTATGCTTGATGGCTTAGAGTTCAGAGTTAATATTTGTGTTATAATAAAGTATGTATGTATATATCAAATACACACACACACACATATAAAACATTTCTACATTCACAATAACATCTACACTTTCAGCTAGTAATACATTTCAGAATATAAGTTATTTCTATGTGATTAAACGTGTGTGTGCGTGTATAAATATCTGTCTTGTGTTGAAATTTATATAATTTATGATTACAAGGTGATATGTATAAGCAATTTTTTATAATGTTGATTTTTAATCTTTAGCAATCATTTTAAGTTATTGCAACAAGGGATTCATATCATCTTTAAAACACTGACAACAAAAACACACGTGTTTGACAATACATTACCTTAGAACAACACACAAACAAACTCGCATACACCCGCACACACACACACAGGCAAAAGAACTCTAACACACCTTCTGTTAAATAAATTTTATTTAGAAAAAATTATATTCACAGAGTTTTTCTTATTGTTGCTAAAATGAAGCTTGTGCTTTCTTGTTGTTTTGTTAAGAGAATTAGTTGTAGAAGAGGTGTATTCATAGAGATAGTGTGAGAAGGAGAGGGGCTAATATGCTAAAAGATATACAAAAGGAAATGAATATTTATGAGTAAGATAAATGATGTATGAAGGTGTAGCCTTTCTTTATATTCATTTTGTTGTTTTGGATAGTTGTTTTTATTGCTCAGAGAGATGAAAAAATTATTTTCAAAGGAAATATTTGTTAGAGTTCATATAAATTTTAGTTGTTATTTATCAAAAAAAAAAAAAAAAAAAAAAAATAAACAAAACAAGGGAAATTAAACACCCGATGAAATATTTTAATATAAAAGATAATAGAACTCAAGACATTGTTTGGTTGCTTCTAGTGAAGAGGCAATATTGGACCAAAAAATAGTCTATAAATTCATTAAGCTTAAGAACTAAACGATAGGCTGCAGTTTTCGTAGTTATTTGAAATTTTTTTGAGACAGATGACACAAATTTTGGAGTGAATGTAAAGAAACTGCGAATTCAAACGTTCCCTTGAAAAATCTGGGAAAAAAGAGAATAAATTCATAATGTGTTTTTTAAGAAAAATATAAAGTCTCACCAGCAAGGACAACAAAAATTGACAAATATAAGACTTTAATTAAAGAGAAGTGCAATTGTAGCTCAAACTAAAATTGTTATTTCCATAAAAATGTTTGATATATTATAGTTTAAATATTCTTAAGAATTCCGTTAGCAAACGCCGCTTTATTTACATATAAAGGGTGTTTTTTAGAGTGTCACAACTTTGAGTTGGCATCACTGCTTTATTTTGAGCACCCATTAAACAGCTAATAGTTTCCTTTTGTTAAGTTTGCCTTGAAATTTCATTATGAATCGACTTACACCAGAGCAGCGCATGCAAATTGTTGAAATTCGGTAAATGGGCTGAAGCATAAATTTATATTGATTTTGAATTTCATTAAAAATTTTATTTTCGCATTTGGAGGAGGAGAATGTCGAAACACCATTACATCCGCAGAAAATAATGTTCAAAATGCGAAAAGTTGTTGCAAATTCGTGTTTCAGATTGCGTCTTCTACGCGTCAGGCGTGACGGCCACATGACAGAAATCATATTTAATCATTAATTTCATAAAATTTACTTTCCAATGAAGCCCATTTCATAGATATTAAAAATATATTTCCTTGTTTTATTATGATTTAAATTTGTAGCACTCTGTAAAAAACACCCTTTACATATATAAATCATAAAGAAAAAGGGATTTAACAATTAATACACATTTTTTTAATAAATTTACTTTCAAAACCTGAGTATTGTAATTAAAAATCACCCAAATTTGTAGGTTTAATTTCAAATTGCTCTTTACAAGGAGCGTAAGAGCTACTCGTTTTCTTAACATTTTCTTGTAAATTAAAATATTTTGCTTTATTTTGAATTATTATAAACTGCTTTAATTTAATTTTAAATAACCTATCCTAAATCAAGCGCAGATCAATAGGGGTATGCTTAAATCATAAATTGAGTTTGGTGGCTGAATTTCCACCATGTGACCCGCTTAACTCAAGGCTGGATATACCCTTGCACCAAACAATTATAACAACAATATTGAAGAGGGCATTAAGCGTTTTTGCTGCTGTTTGTAACAACTTAAAATCTAAGTTCTTAACTAAAATTTTCATATACCGATAAACTTAGAATCACTTTTGGATACCATCTAACGATGTCTATCCGTCAGACTGGCTGGCTATATACGCAAGCCGTGTGCGCCGTCGCACATAGGGGTTTTTTGCCAATCTAGCCGGACATTACTTTTTGTTTTAGCTATATATTGCTTCTTAAAAGTTATTGAGTGCCCCTAGATCGATGAAACTTGGCAGAAATATGTGATATTGTCATAGGCAGGTAAACCTTAAAAATAAATAAAATCGGACCAAGGAGGAAAAGGTTCCCCCTTGAAGAACTAATCCAACTTCTGAAAAATGCAATTTTTTTTAAAGTTTTCCAATACTTTTGTTTGGCAAATGCAACTTTTAACGTCGGCAAAAGTTAAAAAACCTAAAATTAGACCCATGAGATCGTAAGATTACACTTTTCGCCCCCGCCCCCTTTTGAGGGCGGTTACATAAAATAATATTTAAAAAAAAATTTAAATATTAAAAGAAATAGATTACTAACGCCTTAATACTATAAAAATTAAAATTTTGAACTTTTATGGGTAGGGCGAGGTACACCTCCAACCGCCCCCCTCCTTCGGAACGACCCTGTAAAAAAAAATTTTTTTTTTTTATAGAATTTAATTTATCTGAAAATAATTAATATATTCGTAGTTATAACTTATGTATAATAGTAAAAGCAAATTTTATTTAAAAAAAAAAAAAACTCTCTTTTGCACTAAGATGATGATGAGTGCCATGGTTCTTCTTCGTCTGCTTCTTCAAAATCCTCTTCTGAGCCAAGTACAGTTGGAAGCATACAAGAAATTGCTTCTTTCGTAAAGGGTAATGACTTTTTTTTTGGAGTTGGTCTTATACTAGTAATCAGTGGGTCAGAACTGAGCAAAAGTCTATTTATAATATCTTTGTAACACTGAATCTCGAAAACTTTCTAGCAAAATTCTGCCTGTAAAGCCGAAAATGTTTATTTCGTGCCTCAGACGCTTCTTCTGATAATAGCCCGATAGGCAATAATGCCTCACTCATTACAGTTGCGCCATGTATTATACACTTCTTCCATTTTACTCTCAAAGCTTCAAAATGGTTCTGATAACAATTTTATGCTATAACCACAATATATCGCACCTGTTCATCAAAAGTAACACAACTCAAAAAATTATATTTTCCACTTTTTTGAAGGAAACAGTGTATGATTACCATATCTAACGACTGTAAAGTTTTTGGTATTCTATTTGTAATATTTCATGAGAGAAATGCCTTTATGTCTTTCTTTGCGTACTCATATTGTTTGTTTTGATTCAATTAAAGAGTTGTAATTTTAGTTGCGTTGAAGTGTTCAAGGGTTATGGTGCTCAAATGAATCAGCGAAACTGTATTAATTCGAGTTGTGATTGTTTTCATGTTAAAAATCTGTTTATCAATAGCTGTTGATTTTGGGTTGTGATAAGCATAACTTGAAATAATATTGACATGTAGATCAAAAAATTTCATGAAAACTGTATTAAATCAAAAATCCGTAATAATTTCGGAAAAAGGAAGAAGAGAAATAAATTTTGTGATTTTATTGAAATATTAGTGAGTTTCCTTTATAACATTATATTTGTTTATAACAATAATTCCATCATATTGGCGGAATTAGTTTTTTGCCTCTACTGAAAACTTGTAAATTTTGAGTTGTGTTACTTTTGATGAACAGGTGCGATATATTAAAAAAAAACTTAGTACCTAGAGCCCAGATTTGATTTTTTATTATATATTATTTTTGTTGTTAATGATTTTAAAAAATAACGTCATTTAGCGGCCGCACAGGTGGTTAAAACCCGTTACTCACTGTTTCGCACATCCCTTTTTTACACAGGTAATATTAGTCTTAGATGTAATAATTTAAATAAAAAACATCTATAAACAACCAAAACATTTTATGACTGACGAAAGGGTTTCTATTATATGTACCTATGCAAGCAAGATGAGCAAAAACAGAAAAAAGGTGAAATTTTAAAAAAATCATAAAAAAATGGCGCAACAACGCGCAACGTTTTTTTTTTAATTTAAAAGTAGAGATTTCAAATTTTATCGTGATGTATAACATTTTTAAGAACTCAGCGGGCTTCACCTTCAAAAACCTTTTAAATTTTTTTTTTTTACAAAAAAGTGAACAAAAAAATCGTTTTTTTTAATTTCGAACTAATTATTTTATCATAAAATCTTCTAATACAATTTTTCTAAAAATTTTCATAATTAGCTGTTTATATAGTCTGTCACAGTAAGCCTCCCAAAAGCGTAAAAAGTCAATGAACACGCATGCAGTTTAATCAACTTTCCTGGTATTAACAGTGTCCCAAAACCACAAATCGCAAGCAAAAGACTTGAAAATTCACTATACGATGCAGAACTTTGTTGTCTGTCGAGCTGCGTACTTAAATGTTTCCATTTCTTAAATTTAATTTTTTGCTTAATGTCCGGCTAGATTGGCAAAAAACCCCTATGTGCGTCGCGAATACATTTTCGATTCGAATACTTTTTCGATTCAAAAGCAATTTTATTTCTTATTCTTACTGCCGATACAGAGCGAAACGAAACTATTTTTTTTAGTGTTGTAAGTTTTCACAACACTGAACAAATTATTTCAATTTATTCAGTATCGACAGAATTAAAAAGAAATAAAATTGCTTTCGAATCAAAAAAGTATTCGATAACGACTGCCAATTTCTAAACAACTGCCACGTCTTTAAGCGAGCAATACTTATAAGACTAAATTTGTCAACACATTTTCTCTAAAAAGAAAAAATCTATTTTATTCAAAAATATAAAATTAAATGTTTTTAATAAACTCAAAAACTTTAATAATATAACAAATTATCTTCTTTAACTTTGCCGCAAATTTCTTTGCAGTCCCTTTTTCCAAACCCCTAAAAGTAGACATTTGTTTTCATGATTTATGTCGTATTTGATAAAGCAAACGTAATAACGAATAAAAACCATATAACAATTGTCGAAATTACATATAGAAATTTCAATTGTAAAATAAAATGAAATTTTATATTCTTTTTTTCTGTTCATCTTCGTTGTCGTTCTAAACATATTTGATGATGATTGGTTTCCAAGTAATGCCTTTTATTAGACGTTATTAATATTATTATTATTATTATTATTATTTGTATTCCAACAATAGAAAATACATATGTACGTATAAACATATAAGCTGCCGTGTACTTATATACCATATACATACATACATACATATGAACAAAATTTTGCCATCATTACATTTAGATAATTCTTAACATTTTCATTGATATAAGCCAAACTAATGCCACCACTCACTGCATCAGTTCCAAAGAATTCCAACTAAATATAATTTTAGAGATGGTAAAAAAGTCAAGAAATCTTAAGAACTTAAGTCTCCTTTACAAAACAAAATGCTTTTGTTCGTTATATTCCTGCTAATAAGCTTTTTTTTATACATCTGTATTGTATAATATGACACAGCCACACACCTACACGATCTCACAAAACTAAAAAAAAATATCACTAATAAGGTTACAGCAAATTGTTAAGATATAAGAAGTAAAATGGCGCTAAGATGCCGTTATTTTGTAAGTAATTGAAAGCGATATGTTGACGTTAGCATAAGTGGAGGACTTACGGTTAATAAATTGTGATTGGAAGACCAGAATTGTATAAAATGATATTGTTCTTTATGCAGGGGTCTAACAGAAAAGAGATAATAAAAGAAAATTTTTCAATAATTAAATCACATTTCGGGTTGATTTAGGTCAAATATACAAAATAAACCTTGACTTTTGCTATAATAAGTTAGCAAACATAAGACAAGTTCTTAACACAAATGAAATTTAATGGATTTTAAATTCAAGAAAATTTTAGTTTTATTAAAAAAAAATAAAAGTTGGGACAGCGAATTGTTAAAAAGGGCCAAATACGCTTGTCAAATGCTTGTCCTGCGTGCGAATTCATCGTGTACGTGTGCCGGACGTAATACTCGCCGTCATATTTAAATTTTTTGATTTTCCATCCAGAATTATCGGTGTGACACATACAAACTCATGTTCACTATACTACCACAATGCTTGATGCGTATTTTGATCAATGTATTTGGGCCTTAGGGCTCTGCATGCTTTCTAGGTAATAGAAAAGGCAAAGTATAGTTCAAGGCTAAGCAATTTGTTTTTAATTTCCACCACTAGTTGTACACTTAGTACACCCAAGTATGTCGTCATTCTAAGTTTAAATTTTTTAATATTTATCTTAGACCCATTAAATATACATTTATATTCTAGGTCCTTGAGTAATTCTTAGTCGATTAAGCCGTGTCCGTCCGTCTGTCTGTCAGTCTCTTTAAATCAAGCTCACTTTCAAAGGATTCAGAGAAGGGTGAAATTATAGTGGCAAATTATTTATAGTTTTCCTAAGCAGCTTGGAACTGAAATCTATCAGAATAAGTGTAATATGAAAAAAGTTCAAGGGCCGTTTTCTCAACTAACCGATAGTTAAAGGTAGAATTTTATCGGCCGTATAAAAAGTGATCAATTATTACAACTTTACTTTAACCTACCAGGAAGGATGAGCCTTAATTTACTTTATCTCACTTAAGGTTAAAGTAAAGTTTTAATAATGGAACACTTTTTATAAGGCCGGTTAATGTCTACTTCTATCGGTAAGTTGTGAAAATGCTGGCGGAATGTACTTTTTGTTACACAACTGCGTTAAAACTGGTTTTTTTGATTATAAATTATAGTACCAAATTTAGTGAAGATCGGTCTGTTATTAACCACAGGTCCCACATGTAGTCAGATCTCGGAAAATACTTTAGGACGCTCCGTAAGCCTGCTTTAACACCAACAAAAAACAAAACAGTTTTTTTGACTTATGCGATAACAGTACATTAATGTGGTTTGATACAACATACTCACACAAAGTAAGACAAATAAGACTTAAACGAACCTCGTTGCACATAATTGCATGCTTTCTTATGGGTTACACACAGCAATTAAGCCAAGTCAATAAAAGGACAAAAAAAATATCTCATTGCTGTTTGATTACCGGTTGTCTTTTAAGACAAACATTTAAGAAAACGTTTTTTGGTGTGGGTTAGCATCAAGCAAGTGTTTTTGAGTTTGGAGACAAAAGAGTTTGCGAAGCAAAACAAGACTAATTTGATATCAAACTTTTTCTGAAATCGATTTAATTAATCGAATATTTCTTCAAGACATTAGCAGTAGCAAAATATACAGATTTCACACTTTTTTTTTTTTTGCTACCTTAGAAGCTAATTACAACAAATGTAGGATTCAAAGAGGACGTTAAGAACTAAATCAATAAAGCCCGAAAGAGGTATGGCCAACCACACCCGAAGTGGAGTTCCCAGCACACCTGGCCTTGTACAGTATAATGCAGCTAGTGGTGACTTTAACACAATCCAGGTTTTTTATAACCAATGGCCTTGCCGCATTTAAATATTTTCTGGCCAACTAGCATCAGCAAGGCTAAACTTTGATCATAAAAAGGTAAATCCCCGATCGAAACCGAAATATCAAAACGGCAATGGAGGGGAATCTGGCAAGCTTTGAGCAGACCACAATCAGACATAACCAGGAATGCAATTGGCTGGACTCCACAAGGCAGCCGAAGAGGGAACACCTAGGCCCCACTTGGCGCCAACAGCAAGCAATAGAGGCATCAAAAATAAACCTATTGTGGAACGAGGTGGAGTCACTTGCAGCAGACCAAAGAAAATGTAACTCAATTGTTGAGGCCCTTTGCTCCACATTTGGAATTTGCACCAAGGTTACCCTATTGGATAGTAGTTAAGACACAACAAGATCGGTCAAAAAGTTGCTGAGTTAGAGGGTGTTAAAGGTTTGACATTTTGGCCATACAGGTGTTCTTACTCATCCATGTAACTTATTACCTATTGGTGTAAGCAAAATTTGTCACAAGTAGCTTCGATAGCTAGATTTAAAAATTGGGTCACTTGACATGAAATCCCCCATATACATATGTAAGGTTTGATTAAATTAAGCTATGTGGGCTTGTTACAAAAGAGTCTAGCGTACTTTTTAATGCCTACCTTAAAGAGCACACATTTTATTAGCTTTCGAAATATTTTTTATTTTCTTTGAATTTTTTAATATTAAAATACCAAGCCAACTTTTATAGGTTATTATATATTTCAAATTTAAAAAAAAAAATATTTCAGAAAACGTTTTGAACAAGGCGAATTTACACCAGGTGAACTTATCTTGCTACGTAAGCAACAGCTGATTACTAACCTTGTGTCAAAATGGTATACCGTCCTGTTGGTTCTGGGGAATCTTAACTAAATTCTTTTATTTCCGATTAAACTTGTGAAATTTAAAACTTTTTTAGGTTATAACATTTCAAAAAAACACAATTTAATAGAAAAACAAAATCAAATATTTGTTTGAATTTTTGACACAACGTTAAAATATTTTACAGTGTTGTAAAACGTTTTCAAAATAAGACCACCTTGTATGAATTCGCCTTGATTTTGAATATTCAATAGCAAAAAAGTATATATTTGGCCTTCCTTGATGATTTTTTATGTGATAAGAGCACAAATTTGAAGCTTAATTTTATACAATTTTTTTGTAGTTGCAAACTGAAGGTACACTTTCAGGTTTTAAATATTTCCTTTAGTAAAGTTAACTTTTAGGACTCACTTACCTAAACAAAAAAAAAAAAAAAAAAAACACGGCAAAATTCTATTATTATGCTTCATATATTTCCTTTTCTTAAATCTTTCTTTATGTTCTTTTCTTATATCATTATAAATATTTTATCTTAACATTTGTTGTAATTTAAGCGTTGAAAGCTTTATAATAGAAACAAAAAGCTAGTTCATCAATTCTAACTTAAATTTAGTTTCGTTACGATTCGTTTTCTTTGCAATGTTTTTGTTTTCTTATCACATACAACCACATTATGTACTCCTGGTCCAGGCTCATTTATATACGCTAAGACATTTGCTCACACACATGCACACACACCTACATTTTTAAGCAAAAAACACACATATTCATTTACAAAAAATCTGTTCTATGGCGTCATAAGCAAAAAAACATTTCTAATGTTAATTCTCATTTCTTACCTTTATGGGAATCTGTTTTTCCTGCTGTATTTTACATATATTTTTTATCATTATAAATATTTTTTTTGTTTCTTAGTTTCTTAACATTAAGGCAAAAAATAAAAGGAAAAACAAGTTCAATCTCCTGTTTTTATTTTAGTTATTTTTTGTGCTTTCCCTGTTTTTTTTCATCCTTCGAAGAAACATATATTTTGATTATATGTGTGTAGGAACATATATGTTTCTTTTTTTATATATAAAGAATATTTTATACATTTTATACATGAAAACATTTTTTTCTTTGCCTTACATTGTTACTTTTTTTTGGTGTGTCTTTTTTCAAACAATAATGTGTAATTTGTTCTTGTCTTTAGTTTGACGTTTTAGTAAGGTTGTTGTCACGTTCACATTTCGTGTTTTTCTTACAGCTTCTCAGTCATTGTAACAAGCGAATGTTGCAAAAAAAAAAAAAAAAAAAAACAAAAGAAAAAAAAAATAGAGAACTGAAATTCGTATTATGTTGCAGGTTCTTGCTTGATTTTTAGAAGCAGGGGAGTCAACAAGATTGAATTCAAATGTAGAAAATACGCACTCACATACACGCGAACAAAAATATACATTTTTAAATTCATTTACCATGAAATTAAAATTAAATGATGCCTAAATTGCACGTTTCAGTTGATAAAGAGAGAAGAAAAAAAGTATATAACTCATTTAACATGAAATGCATTAGTTTCATCCTTAAAATATGCTTTAATTTCTTTTTAAGCTGTTTATAATGTTTACGAAGGACGTGTGAAGTGATTTATCTATTGAAAGAAACATTAATATTAAAAATAACAACAGAATATAGTTGTTAGGTCGGGTGTTCTTAAGTTAAAGAAATTTTAGATTTTTTAATATTTAAATAAATTTAATTCCAGTTTATTTATCTTAAAAAAAAAAAAAAAACTAGAAAAATGTACCTCATTAGTTTTTGGAATACACAAGCATGCTTAAATTATCCAGCCAAAGAAGGTTACAATTATTTCTGTTGAAAAAGTTTTAAGCCGAATTGGATCATTATTATTTTAATTAAAAATTCTTTTCAGCCTTTAGATATGCAATATTTTTCTATATTATTTAATATTATTTAGTAATTTTTTAATATTAATGTAATTAATATTAATATTAATAGTATTAAATTATTTAAATCCAGTTTGCTTTATTTAATTAAGTTAAACAATCTCTAAAATTCAGCTTTTATTTTAAAGAGACTGCAAACAGCTTATCACTAGAATTGTAGAAGGTGGTCTTATAAATCGCTATCTTTTCAACGATTGTTATTACTTAAACCACACCCAATATGTGGCCCTTTGTTTCTCTTAGTAATTTTTAATATTTGAATTTCTTCTTTAAATAAATCTACTTATTTTTTCAAAATTCTAATTTAAATGGGTCCCCTAAAATTATGCAAAGTTTTTTTTATTAGTATAGCCTAAAACTATGCTACATATATAGCTTTAAAATAGTTTGAAAATACTTTAAAGTTCTGTTTTTTTTTTCTTGCGCTTCATTTCAAGAAATTATTTTAAGCATATTTTTAACCAACTTCTTTCTTTGACAAATCCTTAGAAATGTTTTTCTTTTCTTTCTTTATTTCCCAAAGTATTCTTCTAACGATAATCAAATCTTTTGGTGCAAAAGGCAAAGCTGCCAAACCAAAGAAAGATAGAGTTAAAGAAACCATACCGCTTTTACCACAAGCAATTAAACTTGTCACAATAATTGCATTTTCAGTTTGGCATTTAACAGCATCATTCTTAGAAGAGCAGCAGTTTCACTATAAAATTTACGGACTCGACTGCTGTGGACGCAAAAAAAGAGCAAGAACATTTTATATCAAAAATTCTATAAAAAAAAAAGAAATCACAAAAATGTTCCTTAAACAAAGTGTCCTTTTTGCAGTTTTAGTTTTGTGCTTTTTAGAAGAGTGTGTATGTGAGAGTTTGCAACAACTTTTAGCAAATTGCTTAAGATAAGCCAAGACTTTTGCCATAAAGCCTTTTTCTATTCAACAATAAAAATGTATACATATATATTTTATAAAGCAGGAGTAAGGGAAACAATTTAAGGGGCAATACACAACTTCAAAAAGAAAAATAAAAGTATTAAGAAGACGAAAAGCAGCCAACAACTATTTGGGAATTTGAAATCTTTTCGTTGTTGCCGAAATAGCAAAATAAAAAAAACTTTTTTAAGCTTTAATTTCATTTAGCTAAATGAATAAGAAAGCAAAAAAAAAAAAAAATAAAAAGAAATAAAAAATCATACACACTTTTACTTATTAAAAGATTCACACACTGAAAGCTAGAGAGAGACTTAAGAAAAGAACAAAATTAAATTCCTTTAAGGATTAAAAAGAAACTTTGAATTGTTGCAATATTAGAGAGGGGATGGGGGCAGTCTTTATACAAGTAGAACTACGTAAATAATAACGACTTTGGCAGCATCTGATGATAAGAATAAAGGTTTCTTAAACATTAGATAGAAATTGTAAGACCAAGAATTAAAAACTAAATGCCAAGTATTCGATGTGGGATTTTAATAAGAAGACAATGTTTCAATTTAAGTTTTCTTTCACAACCTTTTTCATATAGCTTAAAGGTCATACAAGGAAGTTAAATATAAGAACGTTAATTTAGAAGTTCGAATGAATTCAAAATAATTTAATAAAGTTAATTTCTTAATAATCACACTCATAAGAGCAGACATGTTTTGAGTAGTTTTGCCTAGTTTAAGTTATCAGTAGCAATTTACAAAATAAAGCACCTAAAACTAGACTATAAAACCTTTTAATTCTGTTGCAAAGTCTTGCCTTGTCTAAAGCAAATATTAATATCAATTAACGAACATTATATTGAAGAAGTGTTGAAAACTATATCCAAAACACTTGTTCCAACTTATTTATCCCTTAACTTAGTATTGCCTATATTTAGGCATCCTGCTTATCTGTATCGGTAGGGACTAAGTTTAAACAGTGATATCGGTGGTGGCTAAGGACCAAAGCAATCAGACTTGGCCTAAGCTACAATGACTACTGTAGGAGCTTTCAGTATGAAGAGTAGAAAGAGATGATACTTCCTTTTTTCTGCCGATGCCCTGGCCCTAGGAATATTAGGCTAATGCATTTTAAGATTCTTTCTGAGGTACGATTCCTTCCTTTTTAGCAAGAAGTCGAAATAATTGATGCCCATGGAGTAACCGAGCTCTTACACTGGTCACTGGCTTAGAGTATAACAAAGAGAACGCTGATAGGACCCCTTCCACCCTTCCTCGTGTTGGCTGAACATTAAACCTAGCCTATCCTTAGGCATATCTAATAATAATTTATGCAGATAATCTTTATATTATACTGCATATCAAACAAGACTTTAAAACCTTGATTTTTCGGCTTTACCTCTTAAAATTCTTTCAAAAAGTGCTGCCTAGTTTTAGGTATCAAATAAGGGCAATTTCTGCACAGAATTTCTTTATAACAATGCAACTTTAATCTAGACTATAAAAAATTTAATATATTGCATAACAGGTTCTTATTGTAGAAATTGTTATACAAGATGTCTTATATTTCAAAGCAATCTGTACAAATAATTTCTTTATAATTAGGTGCATGAAAAATTACTATTGAAACTTTAGTAAAAGGAAAATTAAGTTCCAAAGGTTAAACATTTTTTGATTAGTTAAGGAATGCTTATAGCCAACATATTGAAAAAAGTTGGTGCAGATTAGTTCTTTTTTATATTTTTAAAGACTATTAAAACTTTGCTTTAGCAATAAATGAGATTCGAAACTTTTTTTCTACTTAGTATTGCCTATTTTAAGGCTGCTAATTAAAAGAAATTTGTACTAACTTTATCAACTTTTTATGTATTTTTTTATATTTTGAAATGTGTATTCTAAAGGTAGAGTTCTTCATCCTAATTTTTTTTAGATAGTTATTGTTTCAATTTCATCAAAATATCATTAATACACTTAGTTAAAAAAAAAAATAACCACATTTATAAAATGCACTTTCACACTTAAGAAATATAAAAGTTTTTGTAATTTGTTTTTAGGTTTAGTTTATGCTAAAATTGTTTTTTAATACCATTTTAGAACAATTACTTAAAGACTAAAGTGAAGTTGAAAAATTGTAATCAAAAATCAAACTTACCGCTGCGGCCTTCACTATCAGCTGGCTTGAGCTGTAAACCGCGGTTCATCTGTAACAAAAAAAGAGAAAAAGTCAATAAAATATTTTCTTGAAAATTTGCTTTAACAAAACCGAAAATTTACAAAAAGTCTTCAAACCTTTAAAAAAAAGGTCAAATTTCAAGTCAGTTTATAAAATTGATTGTTATTGAATGATTTTGCTTTTGATTTTGTGTTGTTGTGGTAGTTTTCTATTATTATCCTTTTTCCTTAAATAATTTATTAACACTGATTGTGGCAAATTTACACACAGTTTAGTTTGTGTGTGTGGGTGTGTGGGTGTGTGTGTGTATGGGTATGTGTGTTAAACAAATGACAAGCACATAAATAAAGATATAAATGCAAATGTGTTTATATGCTCCTTAAGGTAGGCTGTAAAAATGTTTACATATTGTCAATTTATCAAACATATGGCCACTCAGTAGGCAGAATATTAAATTCGAATAAACTTATTTCAAGGGAAAACAATTTCTGCAGCAAAACTTAAGCATAACATAACTTTTATATTAAAAAAAAAAACGCAATATAAAATTTAGTTTACCAAAAATTTTTTTAAAGAAAGAATTGTAAATTTTTTTTAAAGAAAGAATTGTAAATTTTTTTAAAGAGAGAATTGTAAATTTTTAAAAGAAAGAATTGTGAATTTACGTAAAATTTTCTAAAGAAAATTTAAGCAAAATCAGTATTCGAAAACACACGAAACATTTCGGAAACGTTTGCAAAATATACAATCCTTTAAAATTTATTTTAATAGTTTTGAACGGCTCCACGAAAAGCCCCTCAATGAAATAACGCCCGGGAAATAACCCCCAATGAAATAAACCCCAAAAAATAGGAAATAACACCCAAAATCGTGAATGAAATAACATCGAAAAATAAATGAAATAAACCCCAAAACGAAAACGAAACAACCCCCAATATTTGGAAGTTATTTCATATATATGAAATAACACCCAATGATGAAAATGAAATAACCCCCAATGAAATAAGCCCCATCAGCAACAAAAATGAAATTATGCCCAAAATTCATAAAAGAGTCAGTTTCACCAAGGATTTCATGAAGTCAATATGGACCAACAACAAAGTCGCAAAATTATTGAAATGAATCGTGTGGAGGCCCGCAGGCGTCTTCTTCATAATAAAGATGTATGGGGTTCAAAAATATTGCTGCAGTTATTTTACCCACCCGTAGATCCTTGTAGCCCTGCTCTATTTTTGCAGTTCGGAGGACAATTTGCCTTTTACGTTTGGCCTTTACACAACTACCTTCACTGTTTAAATATAATTGTTTTTCCAAACAACTTCGAATTCCATATTTTTAAATATTAACACGAGATGATGTAAAGCGTCCGAACTTCGATGCACATCTGAAAATATTTGATGTTTTACAACAACTCAACTCAACATGCAAGGCAGATTGTACTCAAATGTTGACATTGTTATTCCAAAAAACAGTTACTTGTTACAGCTTTAAAAATGAAATAACCCCCGAATAAAAAATGAAATAACACCCAAGCTAAACACGCTATGAAACAAGCCCCGAATTTTAAAAATTTGTTGGGTGTTACTTCATTGGAGATTATTTCATAATTTGAAAACCCCAAATGAGGAATGAAAAATTTCCAAAAAAAAAAAAAAAAAAAACGGCCCAACAATGTATGAAAAAAAATTGGGGAATATTTCATTGGGGGGCTTTTCGTGGAGCCGTTTTGAACATGTGCAAAACCACAGAAAATTTTTTTCAAGTGACAAAGAGTGCAAATGGTACATTTGAGAACAAAATAAATGCTGAAGCGAATTGCAGTACCCGAAATTTAAGTGTCTTACAACCGTTTACAATTCAAATCGGAAGATTTTAAGAGCCTTTTAATTAAATTTGGGGTAAGGCATATGCTAACAGCAGTATATAGCCCATAATCAAATCGCAGCGAGAGTGTTAACCGTAGTGTAAATAAAGCTTGGCTATCCTACATTAGGGATGATCAACGTGAGTCGGATACATACACAGATAGTATTAACTGTATTGTATTGTTGAGGCAGACAATGATCACTCACGGAAAGGACAATAAATTACTGAGAAGACTTAATCTTTTGCAAGAGACGGATTTACAAATCAAACGGCAGGACGATTTAACGCTGATAAAAGTATTGTCGTATTCTTTCCAAAGTATTTGCTATACCTCTGCGTGATATCACATCACGAGCCGAATAAATTACTTCGTTTCTTTGTTCGGTCGGCACGTATCATTTCAACAAATAATATTAGTCAGTCTCACCAAATGAAAATTCGGTCTGTTTGTAAATCTATCCGTCTAAAATTTTGATGTCCGATAAGTTTGCATTTTGAAAATATTCCCGTTCTTTTGTCTCCTTTCCGTGAGTCGCCACCATTGTCTGTCCAAACTATACATGATATGACGTTTTGCTGATTGACTGATGTTTACAATTTCTGAGACCACAGTTAATACTATCTGTCTATGTATTCCACTCACCGTGATCATCTCGAATGCATTTAAATTACTGAATAATTTAAAGCTTCATATTATCTGGCCTAAATACATATATGCTTTGATATTTTATAGTAGAATGACATGTAAACAGCACAAGCAATTTAAATCAATTTCTTTATTACACCCTTAAACCATTTCCTATCCAAATCTATTAATTTTAATATCTAGTAGTCATTAACTATGGCAAAATTCTTTTTGGTTTTTAAAATATGGTTGGCTTTAATATCCTTTACTTTATATTTCAAAGTAATTAAAACTGAAAAACTATTAAAATCAAATAGAACTTCACACACACACATACACCACCATATTTTCCAATATCACTTAACTCTTAGGCAGGCAACACATTGAGGCAGAAACTGCAAAGGAGTGGATGGAGAGTGTTAGTTAAAGCTCCTAGTTTGAATATATAAAATACACAGTGTTTTGCTGGTGTGAGTGAGTGAGTGCATGAGTATATTTGAGTGTGTTAACAGCATTTCAATAATAATCAATGAAGAGTAATGTTTACCAATGGGAGACCAAACATGAGGCACTAAAGCATCAACACTAACGTCAACAACAATTTTGCAAACCAATATACAAAATATATGCACAAACACTAATCATCATAGAGCCCAACAGCTTAACCAAGCGAACGACCAACGTACCAACATTGCAACAACATTTACAATGAAAAGCAGTCAACAACCGGCAGTTAACGAAACGACATCAGCAAAAAGTACGAGTAGAAGAATCAGCATCAGCATCATTTCAAAATTTCAGCCAGCAACAAATTTTAATGACGCTTTTACTAGCAACTTTAGCTACAAGCTATTCTTGTTGTTGTTGTTACTGTTATATAGGTATACAAACAAATACTCTCTCTTAAACACATACATTCATATAATTTCGATATGACTCTGTCATGTTTGTAATTCAATTATGTTAATGATTGGACAACATTTAACGTATTTACATTTAATGCATAATGAATAAGTACTCATAATGTTCTTTAGCCATCCTCATAACCATAGAACTGATGTAGCACCATCACAACCACCATTTATTTTCCCCACAGCCAGCCAAACGGTTAACGAGTCAAGCCACCAATATATGGGACTTTAGTATTCGGCAAAGGCCGTTGCAGCTGATGATGACGCTGCTGGATTTTCTTTTTTTTCTCAGTTTTTTCTACCAAAAACTTTCAGCCATCGGTAACTAAAAAAAATTTACAAAATCAGCAAAATATATAAACGTATGCAGAAAATTATTTATAAAAACACAGGATAAGCGAGCAAAGGATATAGAATTCGCAACAACAAAAAAAAAAAAAAAAATGGAATAACACACAGCACATTATGTGGCAAAGTGACATTGCCCTGACATTGATTAAAATTTAATTGAAAATAAAAATTGTTTGCAACTTATGATCAAATAACTGCTAAAGGGACATGTAAATATATGCATATTGAATATTCCGTTTAAACAAAACCCGAATCAAATACATGAAGTAAATTAAGCAGAAAAACTGCTGGAAACTGTGAGAGAGAAATTAGTGGACCTTAGCAGAATATTTTAAAGCATATATACATATTGGGGAAACATAACTAAATTAAAAAATTTGTTATTACAAAAAGTCTTTTTTACAAAATTTTTTCTTTTATAAAAAAAAAACTTATTAGTATTGTGGTTATTTTATTGAACTATTTATGGTTTTTAATCCAAATTTTTAATATTTTTAATTAGGCTTAAGTTCATTAAATTTAATTTTCATTAAATTATTTTTATGAAGAAAGGAACTTTACAACATGAAAATCAATTAAAATTTATTGATAATTTTTCATTCTTGACTCAATCTGGGCTCGAACCCAGGTGTTTACGGACAGGTTACCCTGACATGTTTCGATTGCAACCACTCAATCTCCTCAGAGGGCTTGCCGTTTAACACTCGCAGCCATCGACGACTGCTGACGTCATTAGTCAAACATCAATCCTTAAACCAAATTGTATTCAACCTTTGGTAGATCGAAATTTGCTTTGAATGATTATCTATTTTAATTTATTTTAACATGTTGTTCCTTTACTTCTGTTTTTTCGTACTTTTGTCAAGAATTCTTCTTGAAGTTCAAAGTACATATTTTTTGTTTTTTCATTTTTTTTGTCTTTCTTTTTCTTGTTGACCTTTTCAGCACAACTTGAAGGACAAATGCAAACATAGAACTCGTGCCTTAGCTTTAACAATTATTAGTATTGTGGTTATTTTATTGAACTATTTATGGTTTTTAATCCAAATTTTTAATATTTTTAATTAGGCTTAAGTTCATTAAATTTAATTTTCATTAAATTATTTTTATGAAGAAAGGAATTTTACAACATGAAAATCAATTAAAATTTACTGATAATTTTTCATTCTTGACTCAATCTGGGCTCGAACCCAGGTGTTTACGGACAGGTTACCCTGACATGTTTCGATTGCAACCACTCAATCTCCTCAGAGGGCTTGTCGTTTTACACTCGCAGCCATCGACGACTGCTGACGTCATTAGTCAAACATCAATCCTTAAACCAAATTGTATTCAACCTTTGGTAGATCGAAATTTGCTTTGAATGATTATCTATTTTAATTTATTTTAACATGTTATTCCTTTACTTCTGTTTTTTCGTACATTTGTCAAGAATTCTTCTTGAAGTTCAAAGTACATATTTTTTTTGTTTTTTCATTTTTTGTCTTTCTTATTCTTGTTGACCTTTTCAGCACAACTTGAAGGACAAATGCAAACAAAGAGCTCGTGCCTTAGCTTTAACAATTATTAGTATTGTGGTTATTTTATTGAACTATTTATGGTTTTTAATCCAAATTTTTAATATTTTTAATTAGGCTTAAGTTCATTAAATTTAATTTTCATTAAATTATTTTTATGAGGAGATTGAGTGGTTGCAATCGAAACATGTCAGGGTAACCTGTCCGTAAACACCTGGGTTCGAGCCCAGATTGAGTCAAGAATGAAAAATTATCAGTAAATTTTAATTGATTTTCATGTTGTAAAATTCCTTTCTTCATAAAAATAATTTAATGAAAATTAAATTTAATGAACTTAAGCCTAATTAAAAATATTAAAAAAAAAACTTCACCAAAATTTATGTAAAGAGAAGGATAATTTCTACACTAATTTTGTATTATTAAATGTACTCAAAACTTCTGTGAAAAATAAGCTTTTTGCTTGAATGTTTCGAATCAAAATATGTCTTATACTAAATTTTTTTTATAACAAATAAGTATTATACTCACATTTTCTATAGAAAAAATGTCTTATACTACAATTTTTATAACAAATTTGTTTTATACTCACACTTTTTATAAAAAAATAGGTATTCTACTCAAATTTTGTACGTTTTATATTTGAAATTTCTATATAAAATATGTCTTTTACTTGAAATGGCTATGGGAAATATGTCTTATAGAAATTTTTTTTATAATAAATATGTCATGCTAACATTGTCTTTAGAAAATATGTCTTATACTCAATTTTTTTAATAACAAATTTGTTGTGAGTACTATGCAATATCGGAAATAAGTCTTATACTAAAACTTAACATAAAACAGTCTTGTACTCAAATTTTGTAGAGAAAATTTATCTTATACTTAAACTTTCTATAGAAAATATGCCTTATACTTAAAAATTTTATATAAAATATGTTTAATACCTAAATTTTCCTTAGAAAATATGTCTTAAACTCAAAATTTGTATAACAAATTTGGTTTATACTGACATTTTCTATAGGAAATATGTCTTATACAAAAATTTTATATAAAAAAATTAATCTCCTTACTCAAACTTTGGATAGAAAATGAGTTTAATACTTAAACTTGCTGTTTAAACTATGTCCTAAAATCAACAATTTAAAAAAATCGCTTATAGAAACTATGTCTTATACTTAATTTTATATAAAAAAATAAGCTTTTTACTCATATTAGGTACAGAAAATATGCCTTTGACTTAGATTTTCGTCAAAAAATATGTCTTATACTTGTAATTTTTATGACAAATATATTTTGTGCTCACATTTTTTCTAGGAAATATGTCTTATAAAAAATTTTTTGATAGAAAATTTGTCTTAAATTAAAAAAAATATGAATTTTTAAAGTTTTTCTATAAATATGTACCTTAATTTTCAAAAGAAAGTGTAAGAATTTCGAATATGGTTATTCTACATAAAATTGTTTTACTTAGTTTTCAAGAAAAAAAACTTTCTTATTTTATAACTCAACCCAGTAAAAAAAATTTGTGTATTTTGAAGCACTACAGAGAAAAAGCGCATAATCAAGCGCTTCAATTAGAGAGCTCTTATAAAGCAGTAAATGATAAAAAATAAAACACACAAAAAAGCTGCTATTTTAGTGCTGACAAGGAAGAAGGGTTTAAAGCGAAAAAAATAAAAATATATTATGGTTTACGAAAATTATTGAAAAATGGCATTTAAACAAGTAAAAGCAAAACATTAATGAATATGTTAATATAGTTAGCCCTTAAAAAAACATTTTAGGGGCGCTTTGTTTGCATGTTAAAATAAGCGCTTATTGTCAGCAGCAAATAGTCCTCCAAACCGGGAACACCCCATACAAAAATCAGGCATCCCATCAGCAGGTTTGAAGCGCTTTGAGGTATGAATTCATACAAAAAACATGCTCCTTTAGGAGCACATTTTTTACTGGGAATTTTCTAAATTAAGCTAAACGATGTGCATTATTTGAATGACTGCAAACCAGCAGCGAATGTTTGCGGTTGCACAAGTTTGATTGTATGACCGCAAGCGAGTGTATTTGTTGGTGTTCATTTACTGCGATTTTTTTGCAATCGCACAAAGCGGTTCTCTGCTAAGGACCTGTAACCTGTACAATTTATAATTATATGCTTATGCTATTATAAATATAAATATATACCCAGTAAAAACTTCGCTTACTTTTTCAATACGAATAGCTTCTTTAATTCATTATTTAGTAGCTTTCTTCTATAGAGTTAAAACACGTCAAACCATCACGAAAAAATGGCATTTTCGGCATCAGCACCTCCGATTTGAATGAAATTCAACACAAATGTTATATGTAATTGGACTTAAAAAAACATAAATTTCAGACCCCACATTCTTTCGGCATCCGAAATATGACGTCATAAAAATGTGAAAAATGTTTAAAAAAACACAAAAGTCTCCTTACAAAAGGGGATAGAACTCTTGAACTACGCAAGATAATTTAGTTTTTTTGGTATCGTTTTAAAGGTGAAAGTGCACCCTTTAAAATGATATGCATATTGTGTTTTTCTAAGAAAAGGTCAAAGGTAAATTTTTGCGGTCTTGAGTTCAAAGGTCCATATCTAGAAAAGTATATTTTTTAAAATTCTTAAAAAAATATATGTTAAGTATTATACCCTCTGCAACATTTGCAGAAAATGTAATGGTGGAGACTCGATTAGTGTCAGAGTTATATACCAGAACGTGATTCTAAGTATGTTTTGTGTTCAAAAATCCCTTGTTGTTGTTGTATTTTAATTATTTTTTTCAGTATATCTGGAGAACGGCAAGAGCCAAAGTTTCCAAATTTTGTACACAAATTTTAGTTATCAATACACACCATCCCACAAAATGTGGGCGGGACTGGAGAAGTGGGCGTGGTACCTCCCGTACAAAAAATATCAAAAATTTTTTGTATCTGAACCGATTTTTCCGAGTTTTTCAGAGAATATTTCCTACTAAAGATTTCCGATCTTTTGATATATACGGCGTAACCATAGATCATATGACAGTCCAAAGATTCAGGTTTTTATACAATTTTTAATATTTCTTGTACGGGAGGTACCACGCCCACTTCTCCAATCCCGACCACATTTCGTGGGATGGTGTGTATTGATAACTAAAATTTGTGTACAAAATTTGGAAACTTTGGCTCTTGACGTTCTCCAGATATACTGAAAAAAATAATTAAAATACAACAACAACAAGGGATTTTTGAACACAAAACATACTTAGAATCACGTTCTGGTATATAACTCTGACACTAATCGAGTCTCCACCATTACATTTTCTGCAAATGTTGCAGAGGGTATAATACTTAACATATATTTTTTTAAGAATTTTAAAAAATATACTTTTCTAGATATGGACCTTTGAACTCAAGACCGCAAAAATTTACCTTTGACCTTTTCTTAGAAAAACACAATATGCATATCATTTTAAAGGGTGCACTTTCACCTTTAAAACGATACCAATAAAACTAAATTATCTTGCGTAGTTCAAGAGTTCTATCCCCTTTTGTAAGGAGACTTTTGAGGTTTTTTCACATTTTTCTCATCTTTTATGACGTCATATTTCGGAAGCCGAAAGAATCTGGGGTCTGAAAATTTATGTTTTTTTTAAAGTCCAATAACATTCAACATTTGTGTTGAATTTCATTCAAATCGGAGGTGATGATGCCGAACGACTTAACGGTTTGACATGGATTCACTCTATAACTACATGTATAACATTTTCTATAACTACTTTTTTCTGGATGTATTAAAGTAAAAAATTATGACTTACTTTTAAATGCGTTCATTTTGGGACATGCCTTGTAAAATTCATTGGTTCTTTCAGTAGAATTGTAAGTAGTGCCTTCATATTTTTCTGATTACTCAACACATTATTTTATAGGCGAAGTTTTTACTGGGTACTTAAGCTTTAGAGAAAAATTTTTCTTAAATTAAAATTTTTTCAGGCAATTTTG
The DNA here is from genome assembly GCA_930367215.1 of Pollenia angustigena. Classification (NCBI taxonomy): domain Eukaryota; kingdom Metazoa; phylum Arthropoda; class Insecta; order Diptera; family Polleniidae; genus Pollenia; species Pollenia angustigena. Next base: position 10,142,299 of record OV884058.1, read on the forward strand.
GCTTATGCTTAAATTTTCTTAAAAAAATTTAATGGTATTTGAATTTGTCCAAAGTAAGTCTCTGTTTACTTGTACTTTCTAGAGAAAATCTTTTTTATACTTTAACTTTTTACAAAAATTTTCTCTTATACTTAATTAAATTTTCTGTAGGAAATTTAAACTATCGTTAAAGTTTCTATAGCAATTAGCTCTTTTTAAAAATTTTTTGGATAAAATCTTTTTAATCTTTAATTTTCTAAAGAAAATTTCTCTTATACTGAAATTTTCTGCATAAAGTTTATTTTAAGCCTACATTTTCTAGATAAAAATTTTTCTAAAACTTTCATTTTATAAGAAAATTTCCTTTTATAATTAAATTTTTCTAGAAAATTTTATTTTATTTAATTTTTCTTATGTTAGTCTCTGTTTAATTAAATTTTCTACATAAAGAACTCTATAGAAATTTTTTCTTATACAGTCTTAAACTTTCTTAAAAAAAATTCAAACTATAAATTAAATTTTTTACAGGAGATTTGTGTTTTACTTATACTTTTTTTGATAAACTCTCATTTAAATTTTACTTTTCTAAAGAAAATTTCTCTTATACATACTTATTTTTTCTAAATGAAATATTTTGTACACTTTAATTTTCTATAAGAAATGTCCGTTAAATTTAATTTTCTAGAAAAAAAAAAGTTTTTTATACTTTTACTTTCTCAAAGAAATTTTTTCTTATACTAAAATTTTCTAAGAGAAAATTTATTGTGTACCTTTTCTACTCAAATTTTCTAGAACAAATCTTTCTTATACTTTAATTTTAACTTAAATTTTCTTAAGAAATATTTCTACTCGTTAAATTTTCTATAGAAAATCTCTGTTTGCTTTAATTTTCTAGAAAAAAAATATTTCTATACTCCAATTTTATAAAGAGATTCTCATTAATACTTGAATTTTATGCAGCAATTTGTTTTGTATTAAAATTTTCAATAAGAAATTTATTATCTACTTATTAAATTTTCTATAGAAATTTTCTCTTATACTTAAATTTTCCATAGAACAGTTTCCTAAACTTGATTGTTTTTATAAAACATTTACTCTTATTCTTTTCTATGTAAAATGCCTTTTATATATATATTTCTCTAATTAAAAAAATATATAGAAAAGTTCTCTTATACAGCAATGTTGTATAGAATATTAATCAAGTTCAAAAAGTTTCTTGTAGTAGTTAAAATATTTAATGGATGAATAATTTTCTTTGCTAAAAATGTATCTTATACTTTACCTACTACGGAAAATTTCTCTTATACTGCACTTATAAACCATAAACTTTTAGTAGTCATTATCAAACCTAAATGTTTTCACTAAGCAAATTTGTTTTAAATTTAATACTTAATGGGCTGATACCAATAATATACCGTACAGTAAAACATTTAATAACGTCTACATTTAATTTCCACAGATTACTTAAGTAATCCTTGATTTTTTTTTTAGTACAAACTGTTTGCTTTGATTTGATTTCCACTGTTTATGTTTAACATGATTTTAGTCGAGTATTTGGGTTTTCGAATGATTGATATTTGTAAGTATGTAGTATTAAAGAGTACAAACACACTGAGGGAAAAAAATGTCGTTCGTTGGTTGTCTAAAAATTTTGTAGCTGTTTGTAGTACAAATGTTGTTGGTTGTATGGCTGTGAGGCAGGCAGGCAGTCAGTCAGTCAGTCAGTCTTTCTGGTATGAATTGCTGTAAGCGTTCAATAAATTGGAAAATTTTGTTTTGTATTATTGCACTTAAACGCTTGATTACATTTAGTTTAAAAGCATTTTTATTTGCTGTTGTTGTTGCTGTTGCTTTTGTACAGTGTACAACAACAATTTATTTCATTTTCTGAGCAAAACTTTGGGGACATGGGATGTAGGAAATAAAGTGTATTTAAGTGCATGAAGTCTACTAAATAAAATAGAGCAAGAGGGGAAAAAAGAAGACGCAAAATTTAGTTTTAAAATAATGTAATTTTCTAGAAACATAGTGAAAATTTAATGCATTAGTATTGATTTTAAATTAAGTGGAAAGTCCAAAACAATATGTTTGGTTTGTTTTCTAATTTACAATAGCATAATTTAAGGGGCTTAGTTAAAAGCTTTTAAAGGTAATTTACGTTTTTTAGTTAGAAATTTTTTTATTTTTTTATCTAAAATTTAAATTTGTTTCCAATTTTTGGTCTTACTTTTCTCTTGTCCTTCATTTAAATTCCTTTCGGGCCAACAAATTTAGCCAAAACTCTCTAAAACTTATTCATCCATAATTGTAAATTTCATATAATTAACATTTAGTGTTATTCAGTTCAACCAGCCAGAGAATTAAACACTTTACAACAAAATTTTATTTTCATTTCTACTTGTTCGGTTTCCCTTTTTTGTCCTCTAAATGAAAATTTTTATATTCATACCCTGTTATCAAAAACTTGGTATGGCTTCAGCCTGTTAAATGCACAAAACACAAAAAAAGGAACTTTTTGTTGCTTCTGCTGTATAAAATCTAAACTATAACCATATAATGAAGTTGTTGTTTTGCATAATACATAGAGCTTTTACTAATTACACAGTTGTTAAAATTCAAAAAAAAAACTTTTTGCATACTTTGGGGTTTATAATGACTATATGGATGCAAGTCTAAAGTGAATCCATGACTACAGGAAAAAATCACAAAAAAACGAGAAGAACTAAAAATTCACTTAGAGTAGGATGACTTAGAAATTAACATTTAATTAGTACACATTAACTGAAAAGTATGAATAAAGATAAAATTAAAAAGGGAGAATAAATATTTTAATATAAATTATCTTTGATGTAAAAAGGGGCATAAATTAGGGTGTTTGATTGAAAAGAAAAAATTGGTTTGAAGTTAAAAAACTACTACAAAATATGTTGTTATTTAGTCATGAATATTTAAAACTCCTTAAAATAGGCAACGCTTTATAAAGGCATTAAGAATATTTAAGCAATGTGCTGTTTCACACTCTTCAACATTTCACCGTCAAGGCTTGCATTTTTAAGAAAGAAGGGAAAAGAAAATGCCCTTTCTTTTCCTTTCTCTCCTTAAAACTCAAGACGTTACGGATAAAACTGTAAGAGTGTTAACCAGCACAATGTATTTATTAAAACTTAAAATTTCTACAATATAAATCTTAGACCCTTCAAAGTAAATCAAAACACGAAATAATTCAAAATTATTATCACAGCTTTAACGCTATTTCTACTTGTATGATTTAAGTGAATAATGCAAAATGCGGCACAGCTGGGCCATTTGTGGCACTTTTGAATGTTTGACGGTCCTATGGTACTTTTTTTAATCTATTTTCGCCGTTTTAAGTCAAAACTGAACTGGCTTCTTTAAAGTTTAAACTGTTCAGTACATTTTTCAGTTTTCTGATCGTTCCAAACATTATTTTAACTGACAACATTGTTTTGCTCGTTAAGAGACAAAATAACCACAGCATTGGTTTGATCAGAGATATGAAAAACCTATAAAGCATGTTTGTATGAACATCAAACATGTTTTATGTTCTCACAAACATGGTGTTGTTGTCAAACCGCTTGTGCAGTTTATTTTGCATACTTAAGAACTCCTTTCTTTTATTAGAAAAATCTGTTTTGTTTCAAATCAAAATTCTTTAAGGTATGTCAAGTAAATACTTTTAATTAATGTAAATTTTAATCAAAGTTATTTTTGGGAAAACGAAATTTTTTTATTCATTTATTATGATAGCACAGCATAATTCCCAATATTTAATTGATAAATACACTGAAAGTTGGGGAGATGAGCTAATTCCTATGAGCATTACATTGGTGGCTAAGGTCAGATCATCAGGAAAACTTTTGACAAATACTATGGAAAGGCTAAAGATATTATACCAATAAAACTGTAAAGCGAATGAGACTTACATACCCTCAAGTCTTATTTGTAACGATATCAGAGCTTAGACAAAACACATATAATAAACTGAGAGTTTATTCCTTCTTACATTTCCCTACAATTGGTGGGTTTTTTCGACTTGAATTGTAGTTGGTTTTTGTTTTTGTTTGTGTAAACACGGCCCAAAACAAAAAACCTTAAAATGCATCACTGACTTAAGTTTAAATTTAGTATTCTTCTTCTATTTAAACATGCAGCATACTTTTCGGATCAACATATTCACATTTAACCTTTTTATTTCTTTAGTGAAAAATTTTGTTATCTTAAGCATAATTTTGATAAAATATTTTAAATTAAGTTGTTTATTTCTGCTGCATTTGACTTGTTATATTTTCTAGTATTTTTTTTTTTTTTGCTTTGTTTTCCTTAAAAACAATAAGATCGTTGTTGATTTCATTTTTTTCAATTTTTTTCTTTTTTTTTTTTTGTTGATACTTCTATTATAAATTTATGGTGTTTACTATTGTTGTGTTTTAGTGTTTCCATTATTAAGTTGTGTGTTTTTTTTGCGTATCTCATTTTGCGCTCCCATTTAATTTTAACTACATAAAATGGCAAAACGAAAATGCAATTAAAAATACGTTTTATGGCTTTGTTATTGTTACGTTGTGAATAGAAACCAAATGTAGTTGTTCTAAAAACATACGTGCAAAATTCATACAAACAATAAAATATATATAAATTTTTATTTCTATTTCTAGGTTTTTTTCTCCCATATTCCGGAGCTGTTTTGCTGGTACCCTTGGCCATTGCTCGGAAAACATATATGTGTAGTGTGTATTGCTATTTTGCTTTGTTTTAATATTTTTTCAATACATTTTTTTTTCTTCTTTCCTTACAGTCCATGTGCAATATTTGTTTTCTATTTTCAGTTGTTTTTTTTTTCCTTCTCCAACACCATTTTTTTTATATAAAGCTGTAAAAAGTGTTTTTCATTGTTAAAATAAAAATTGCATCCTCTAGAAGCTATTTGGAAAGAAATCGTACAGTGTTTTGTTTTTGCTAGATGGTGAGAACAAAAAAAAAAAAAAAAAAAAAAAAACAGGAGAAGTAGGGGGGTTTACCTGATAGGGTTTATATATATGGATGTGTTTTTAGTTTTTCAACAACTAAACTATGGTATCTTGTTTACATCATCTGATTGTATTCTCTATACACTCTCTATACTTTTTAACTGAAACTTTACATATGCTAGTGTTGATGGCTTAACAAACATACATTCCTACATTAAAAAAAAATTTTAAGTGGAGAAAGAAGGACTACATAAAATCAAACCAACAAAATCATTTTTAATAAAAAAATATAAATATAATAGAAACATTTTTAGGTAGTGAAAATGTTTTTCACTCCGTACTTTTTATAGTCCCATATTTCGTTTTAAATTAAGGTAATAAACTTTAAATTTAATATATTTATTTGCTTTTCTATTAAAGAATAAAAAATTTTAAAAGTTATAGCGATATTAGTTCATTTTGTCATACAAAGCGTATGATTAATATTAATTTGAGAAGAATTTTGCATTTACTTATACATATCAGATTTAAAAGCATGTAAGCTAAAAAGAAAAATTGCTGAGGGGTTTTAATTAAGCACAAGAAATTGCACAATCAAATAAAAGATACTTTAATGATTTCAAGCCAATGAAATAAATAAAAATTAAGCAGAAATATTTGTTTTTAATAAATGTAAGTCAAAACTATATATCGCTCCATTGTTGCAATAATTCGGGCTAAATGGAGAGAAGAACTCCCGTAACTATTGAGGAGTCACCCCTAAAAATGTAAAATATCTGAGCAACCCCCATTATTTTTGCATATTTCACTAGAACAAACTTATCCTCTATCTCCAACCCTTCATATGGTCCCCTTACGAAAAATTAAATTTTCTTGAAAACCGACTCTAGAACAGACGGACGGACAGCCAGACGGACATGAATTCCAAGATTTAAAAAACGGAATTGGATTGGATTATATCCTAACTTTTAAAATTTTCCCTTAATTGATGGTCCACTCTAACCTTCATGTTTAGAGAAATTATAAATTGCTTAAAGGTTGGTAAAATGGGCGCTGGACACCTTGATGCCTAATCATTTATAAATCGGTTTTTGAGTCCACAGACGACACATGGACAGCGAATATTTTACGCTTTCATTAAGCATTATCTATCACAATAATTGTTTAAAGTTGCCAGGAAGCACACATTAATAGCTAAGATATACATGATGGTATTGCTTACCTGATGGTAATATTTAATTTAATTGAAAACTACTTTTTTTATTCCCCAAGCAAATCCCACGAAGCTCAACGCTTGTCTGCAGAAAAGAAAACAATGTCTCTGGCAGGAATCGAACCTGGCAACCCCAGCGCTGATGGACTAGCTCACTACCAGATAGCCTACCAGCGCACTCAACTTGTCCCAATGTAAATCGGAATATAGTGGGACTTTAATACCAAACCGCAAAGACTTGCTTTCAATATTTAGAATCAAGAAAGGAAAGCAAATCACCGCTCCTAAAATGGAAGGACAAATGTAATGTGTCATATCGTATGCAAAACAAATAGACACATGATGTCCAAAAAGCCAAACAAACTTCTGAAGCAAAATTTTAATATATAAAAATTGAAAAAATGTATTAACTATTTATTTAGTAAAAGTTTGCCAATTCGGAAGATTTTAAGACTTTTTTCGAAACCATATTGGTCGATGATTTTTTTAGAGCAGAAAGTAACTATTTACTCAGAAAAAATTGAAAAATTTGATTCAAGACATATTTTTGCAATGTTTCCTTTGTTTTTTCTTCTTTTATACTAATGAACACTGTCAGGTCCACCTTAAGCTGGAGGTCCATACCACACGTTTTCGCCTCCACGCAGCTCATGCTTTTCTAACCCTACTTGCGTTCTACGTTTCAAGTTACATGCAACGCTTTTTATGCAGCAGCGGCACAAGTAAAAATAAAATTGAATTTGTCAAAATCGGCTGATTTGTACGAACGCTGCTTGTAACGCTTACAAAAGTAGAAAGTAAACCTACTTTTCGCCTCAAGGCATCTACGCTTTTGTGAATGTAACTTACTACGTATAACTACACAGATTCTACTTTTTTACAGCTGCGAAAAGCGAGTAACGCGTGGTGTGAAACTCCAGCTTTAAGCAAGCGAGAGTTTCTCCATGTCCCAGCAAATATTGTGTTTATTTAAGGTGGGACGAACGAAGTCCAAGTCAAATAAACCAAGTTCTTTCAACTACACCGTTCTTAAGCTCTTGATTGTATTCAAAAACTCTTGCCAGAACTTCTAGCGATAGTGTCCCGATTTCCTGGCGGATATTCATTTTAAGGATTTCAAGCATCTGAGGCTTGTTTATATAGACTCGTGACTTCAAAAAGGCTGTAATGGTTAAATTGGGCGATCTTGCCGGCCAGTGTTAATCACCAAAACAGAAAATTGGCACACCCGGAAGTGCAGCGCTAAGAAAATGTATACATTATTTCGCATTCTTGAGGAGTATAGTATTTTTAATTTTGACTTTTACTGACATTTACCGCCATTTTCCACAATTAAACCATCTTCCGATAAGCTGATGACATTTGCGCCACCTTGTACGATCCATAATTCTAAAAATTCCTTACAAAAATTTTTTAAACAAATTTGCAACAATTAAGAGGAGGTAAATAAAGCAAAAAAAAATATCCCACATTTTTAAGATTTTGGCATATTTATTAAACTTGCCATACTAGACGTATGATTAATTTTAATTTTTTTACTAAATTTTTAATTTCAATAACTTTTGAAGTTTGTGCCTAACGGAGAACGGCTTTCTGCGATTGCAAAAAAATCGCAGTAAATGAACACCAACAAATACACTCGCTTACGGTCATACAATCAAACTTGCGCAACCGCAAACATTCGCTGCTGGTGTTCAGTCATTCAAATAACGCACATCGTGCTGTGTTATTTATTCCATAGTTTAGCTTCGTTTGTCAATTAAGATATTTGTGTGTTTGGTCCGACAAAAAAAAAAAAAAAAATACAAGCAAAAAAGCCAGAAATCAAGCAATTATTACTCATGTAGGCATTCAGCAGTTACTATTTAGTACAAGAAAAAAAATTGAAATGAAACTAAACGCACATATGTAGGTACAAACACTTTCCATAGAAACAGAAGACTTTTTTTTATCATCTTAAAAAGGACAGTAGTTCTGTATGTACAATGTATTCTTGTTATTGTTGTTTTTATTGTTGTGAATTTTAAAAAAGCGTCTCATCGAGTGGCTTATTGTTGTTAATGTTAACAAAGCGTCTCATCGAGTGGACAATGACTACTTGAATGCAAATGTATAAGAATGTGTGCCTTTTGACTTTACACAAATAAGTAATATTGGGTGCGCAACAAATATGCATACAAAGCACTTTCAATAAAAAACGCACACATGCTAAAAATCAAATGTGTACGAAACGATGTACAAATTAGCAACGTTGAACTTTGTTTTGCAGGCAAAGAGTGAATGTAAATTTGAGCGTATGAATAAATCAAGAAAAGTAGTGATTTTGCAGTTCTCTGGTGCCTAAACAGCTAAAACAAAGTTTGAGTTAAAGCTTAAGTAGTAGCAAATCAACTAAAATATAATTTTCCAAAGAAAATTCATATTATATTTTGAAAAACAGGCAGTTGGTCTTTTTTTATATTACGTCACATTTTATAAAATAGAATCTGTTAAAGTTTTTTACAAGGACTAAGATACAACACTAAGTAAGGTAGAACATGTAGGTTTTGGCTGCGGATTTGGAAACTTTAATACAATTTCTGTATATGCAACTTAATAAATTTAAAAGAAATTTATTAACATTTTTTTCTGAATCTCTATAAAACACACATTCTGGTTTTATGTAACACCAAAAAACCCTGGTTTTCTTTTTTGTAATCTATTATATTTTTGGTATTAATTTTCAATATTTTTTTCCTTTAAATCTTTTTTCAAACTCATACTTTTCTGTATAAAATTTAATTTTTTTTTTTGTTTCGAGTAGAAAAAAAGTTTCTCTTAACATGATTTTTATGTTACCAAAGGCAACATCATTTGCTGCAATTGTATGAAACAAAAAACAATAGTTAAAAAAAAAAACAGAAAATATCTATAAAAAACAGACAAAAAAAAAAATTAAAAAAAATCAAGAAAAATTGAAATCCTTAACAAATTGTATTGAGTATGACATGGATAAATGCTGCTTAATCAAAAGTTAAGTGAAAGTTTTGTGCGGACAGTTTATGGACGAGAAAGTTTTTTTTTTGTTTTTTGCTCTGTTTGCAATTTTTGCTGAAAGCGCACCAGCTGCATTTGATCAACAATACATCGTCATCATCCACATTCAGCATCATATATCGTTGTATATCGCACATAGAAACAAAACATCCTACACTCTAGTAGTAATGCAGTATTACTCAGACACATACGCTGGGGTTTGTTAGTTTTTTTTTTTTTTTTGTTTGCTTTTGATAGCTTCAGCTAACAGTACTTAATAAACAACAGCATCATCATCATTATCAACGAAAAAGTTGTTGTGTTGTTGAGTTTTGGTAAAACAGAAAAAAACACAAATTTCAAAAAAAAAAAAAAAAGATGGCAGGGGAAATATACACACCAACTGATTTCTTGTGTTATTGACTTGCTAAAGTTTTGGAAGAGCTGTGTATAGCGTGCTTTTTCCCATACTATATCTGTTTAATATTAAGGAAAATATGTGTTTTTGTAATAGCCTGAAGTTATACTTTAGTTTTTGTTTTAAAATTTTTCAAAGATAATTTTTTTTTTATGAAATAAAAACGGAAAGTTATTGAATTAGAAAAAGTTCAAATTGAAAATACCTTTAATAAATGCTATGGTTTTTATGAGATATTTTAAAAGAATACTTAATACTCTTAAAAATATAAGACGTTAAAGTGATTGTAAAATTTTAAGGAAACAAAATTAAAACTTTGAAATATTTACCTCGCCTACAAATATGCAACGGATTTCCATGAATTTATTTGCCGGGCTCTGATTAATAACACAGTACAACAGCCAATCTGGGGGGTGAGAAATTCCAAGTCATGGTGATGGTACTAGGTCAATATAGTAAAACCCTCAAAGGGTTTGGCATTCGTTTGTGTCAGTTTTTTTTAATGACATTTTAAGTTTTTTCCTTATCTTGATGTTTTTTTGTTTAACATAACTCGAGAACCACTTGTCCGATTTTGCTAAAACAAACTCAAAAAAAATTTAGAATTACAATTTCTTTAATCCGTTCATATAACGTTTTTCTTTATAATCAACAGTTTTGCCGGTAAAAATAAATTTGTGGAGAATTATAATTGATAAGTGCAAAAAAATGTTCAAGCCTGGTTGTATGCAGCAGATTTTATCACAAACCTGCACTGCAATTTTTGTGACTTTTTTTAAGCGATCGGTGAAAATCGTCGGACTTTTGTTTGTTATTTGAAAGAATACACCCACATTCAGTGATGCCAACAGTAGGGGATTTCCCCTTTTCTAGGGATTTTTTTCGGATAATTTTTATCTTCAATCGGATCTTAACAACTTCTTTTTATGGTGTAATCATAATATGATGGAGCTGAATCTTGTGAAATGCAAAAGCATGCGTTTTTATAGAAATAACTGTATTGCTGTTAATTATGCTTTTGGTGGTCATCAACTGGAGTTGGTTGATTCGTTTCTTGATATTGGAGTCTTACTGGATCCTAAATTTAACTTTGTTTCTCATATTACATTAACTGTTAATAAAGCTCGAGGCGTTCTTGGCTTTATTAAGCGCTGGGTTAAAAATTCACCGATCCATACATAACGAAGCAACTTTACGTATCACTCGTTAGACCAATCTTAGAATATGGGTCAATCATTTGGGATCCATTTTACAACATTCACAATTCTCGTATTGAATCGGTCCAAAAACAATTTTTATTATTCTGTTTGCGTGATCTTCATTGGAGTTACTCGACAAACTTTCCTTCCTATGCTAGAAGACTGGCATTAATAAAATTACCATCGCTCAAAAGTCGTCGTACAATGTTAAATGTTTCTTTTATGGTTAATCTTATTAATGGTAATGTTTGTTGTGATTTTCTGTAGAGTCTGCTAAATTTAATATACCTTGTCGCAATACGCGTCATTATAATCAGCTTTAAGTTAAATTTGTTTAGAGAAAATTACGCTATTGCTGATCCTTTTTCGACGTTATGTAGACAATTTAATTCTATGTCACAATTTGTTGATTTTTCTTATTGTTTTTCTTTATTCGTAAATTTTTATGTACTACATATATTCTGTAAATTTGTAGTATATTTTAAAATGCATATTGTTATTCATTAATTTTGAGTCAATATTGTTATTAGTCAGTAAGGATAATATCCATTGATTAAATAAATAAATAAATAAATATGCCCTAAAATAAAAAATTGTGTCCTCTTTTCCCTACGGTTGAAATTTTCCGAAAAAAATCCCTAGAAAAGGGGAAATCCCCTACTGTTGGCATCACTGAATGTGGGTGTATTCTTTCAAATAACAAACAAAAAACCGACGATTTTCACCGATCGCTTAAAAAAAAGTCACAAAAATTGCAGTGCAGGTTTGTGATAAAATCTGCTGCATACATCCAGGCTTGAACATTTTTTTGCACTTATCAATTATAATTCTCCACAAATTTATTTTTACCGGCAAAACTGTTGATTATAAAGAAAAACGTTATATGAACGGATTAAAGAAATTGTAATTCTAAATTTTTTTGAGTTTGTTTTAGCAAAATCGGACAAGTGGTTCTCGAGTTATGTTAAACAAAAAAACATCAAGATAAGGAAAAAATTTAATATTTCATAAAAAAAAACTGACACATACAAACGCCAAACCCTCTGAGGGTTTTACTATACTGACCTAGTACCATCACCCTGACTTGGAATTTCTCACCCCCCAGACAATAATCCCAAAAATGTTCCATAGTGTAATCAGCCGTGCCGTATCAGTGCCGCTTCAGTACCATTTAGTATCAGTGAAAAATAAAATATCGCTTGTTTCGTGGGACTGATGAGGGACAACATTGATAGGGGCTCGGACGTCACTGTATATGTGGCCAACCAGGCAGTTCTTATGGCTGTTAGGGGCTGTTATGTGAACTCCAAGCTGGTTGATGATTGTAGGAGGGCTCTGGAGGGAGTCTTAGGGGAATATGTTTTAATGCTGTGCTGGGTGCTGGGTCATTCCAACATAATCGGCAATGAGGTGGCTGATGAGTTGGCGAGACAGGGCTCGGAGATGGAGGATCGAGACTGTATGGAGGCAGTTAGGCCTCCAATGGGCTTCTTCTTTGGAAGGATCACAAATGGATTCTAGGCGGGACCAACCGGACTTGGGGGAACCGAATGGACTGCCGGGTATCACTGTATCCGATGCTCAGGAAGTCCGATTCGGAGTTGCTGCTGTGCAGGAGTAGGGTCTATGTTAGGACCATGATAGGGGTTATCAAGGGCCACTGTATGATAGGCAGGATGGCGGCGAGAATGTGATCCGACTTATCGGATGTGTGCAGGTTGTTTAAGGAACCGGAGGAGCTGGAGACTGTTGAGCACATTCTGTACCACTGTCCCAGGCTTCAGGGCAGCAGGCTGAGGTGGCTAGGCAGCAGATTTCTGGGCGAATGAGGGGATGCCTCTGGGTTTGAACTCGAGGGTCTGATGGAATTCGTAATGGGGATGACCTGGCTGCGCGAAAGGAGACGGGGTCCTGGCCGCACGTAAGGCAAATTTTGGTTTGATCTGGTACTTTCTACTACTATCTATCTTTCGTATCTCATGCTGTCGTTTTTTGTTTCATCTAATTTCCTTTTTTCACTTGTCTATTCCTAAATGATGCGTCACAATGGACCATATTGGTCTCTGGGTGAAGGTGTGAAGACACCAGCCAGCCTTTCTACCTACCTACCTACCTTGTTTAAAAAAAGATTTATTTATTGCAGGTTTAAAGCTACTCTATTTATTTGCTTTTAATTTCGCTGGTGCTTTTGCACATCAAAAAGTACAACTTAATTAACCTTGACGTACAACGAAAAAGTTTAAATTCCAATTCTCACTTATACTGAACGGACACGGCGCCGATTCGAAAAAGATGAGTTTAAATAAACCATAATCTTTTGTTATTGTTGTAGTTGTTTCTTTGGCCAAAGTGATGAATTTATGAAAATTATTTTTGTCAAGCTAATAGGGCCTAAATTTCTTCAATGTAAATAAAATTCAATTTTTAATTACAATATTTTGTTCCCGACGTTTCGTCGATTGTTTGTCGACTTTTTCAAGGGATTGTCTATTTAAAAATTATAAAAACAATAAAATAAATACAATAATGTACCACATAAACATTAAAGACTTACAATATGAAAATTTAATCACATTAAAAAGTTTTAGATGTACTCAGGATCATACAAATATAAAAATTAATTTTAATATTTAAAAAATACATATTACTTTAAACTTTAAATATATCACAGCTTAAGTAATGGCAACAATATAGCTCGCATTTATTTTGTTCGTGTCTTCCTTCAAATTCATTGTTCTATTAATTTGTTGTTGGATTCTTAGGCTTTCAATTGTGTACCTCTTTCTTTCTTTATTTTCTTTATCTAGAATTTTTACATCATCGAACCTAATTGTGTGACCAGTATGTAGGATGTGTTGTGCTAGTGCTGTTGTCTCTTTTCTCCGCATTATGTCCATCTTGTGTTCTCCCATTCTTGTCTCCAGTGTACGTTTTGTTGTTCCTATATAAATCAGCTCGCATGGCTGTTTGTCATTTCCTTCACATTGTAATTCGTATACAATGTTACTTTGTTTTTGTTTATTAATTGGCGCCTTAACTCTAGAAAAAATTGTACTTAATGTCAAATTGGGTTTGTATGCAAAACAGATGTTTTTTTGTTTTTATTGACGACCGTATATTATTATTATCGGTTAACCCAGGTATGTATGTATACACTGTAAAATTTGTTCTCTTCTTTTTCTATGTTTGCAGATTTGTTGTGGTTATTTTTGTCCTTATCCAATTGTTTAATCGTATTGTCTATCAATGTAGATGTGAGTTTGGTGGGGAAGCTATTGTTTTTTAAAACGTTTGTTATAATGTGTTTGTTTTTATTATGAAATTGTGTATCACTTATGTTGTATACCCTAGAAATAAAATTTTTTGCTGTGTTTATAATTTGATTTTTGGGTTGTGTAGCGTGGTAATTCATTAACCTTCCTGAAGATGTTTCTTTAGTGTACCAATCAAACAGAATCTTATTATTTTTGCGTATAATTTTTGAATCTAAGTACGCGATTTCTCCGTTTTTCTCAATCTCAGTAGTAAATTGTATTTTAGGGTGTTGTTTGTTAAGAATTGACAGAATTGTGTCCTTGTCTTCTATGCGAGTTATCGCCAAAATGTCGTCTACATATTTGGCGATATATTTAATGTAAATATTTTCATTTTCCAGTTCAGTAATATCATCGTCAAGTAGGTTGTCAAGTATGATATCCGCTATAGTAGGTGATAGTGGGTTCCCCATTGGCATACCAAAGATTTGAGTATAAATGTTTTCACCAAACATAAAATAATTTATGTCATTTAGACAAAATTTGAGTATTCTTAAAAATTGTGAGCTGGACATCTTAGTATGATTTTTAATAATACTCCATTTTTTCATAATTGTGTTTATTGCCGTCTGAATTGGGATGTTCGTGAATAGTGAAATCACGTCAAACGATATCATAGTTTCATTATTGTTAATTTTCACGCCGCTCAGTTGCTCCTTTACCCGTAGCGAATTTTTAACATTATATTTGTCAGAAATTATGACTTTAAGAATATTACCAACGTATTTTGATAATTGGTAACATGGTACTTGAACTGACGACACAATAGGTCGTAAGGGTGTCCCTTCTTTATGTATTTTGGGTAAGCCGTATATTCTAGGTGCAGTAGCCGCAGAACAAAGAAGTTTACGTTTTTCACCTGTATTAATAATATTATTTTTGTAGAGGTCAGAAATAATGGTATTGTTTTGTTTCTGCAGTTTGTCAGTTGGATCTGCTCTTGAAATTCTGTAGGTGTTTTTGTCTCCTATAAGTGCTTGCATTTTCCCCTCATACTCATTTTTGTACATAGCTACCGTCTTATTTCCTTTGTCCGCCTGTATAATAATTATGTCGTTATATTTCCTTAAAAGTTTCTTAGTTTTCTCAAAAATTGTGAGGATAAACTTATCCTTTTTAGTATTTTTAATGCTTCTTTTAAAAACGGATACATGGTTTGCTAATTTTGTTCTAGCGACGTCCTTTTCTTTATCAAAATTCCCATCCATGGCCTGTATACATTGCTCTACATCAGCTATTATATGTAATGGGGAGAAGTTATGTTTATCTATTGGTAATGCGAACTTTCTGCCAAGTGATAATATCCACTTACATTCCATCGGGATATCGTATTTCGTTTTGTTTTCAAACCAGTGGTTTGTAAATACTAATCCATGTAATTTGAACTGTTTTTCTTTTAGTGTAGTTAATTTTCCAATGTGTCTCTCCTTAACATTTTTCACTATTTGTTTTGATCTGTCTCTTTGTGTGTTAATAAATTTAGTGTGGTCCTCTTCTGTTATCATGTTTTTAATACCAATATTTAAGTGATAGAGTTTACGTTTAATAATTTTAATATTTGTATTGGTCTGTGAAATTTCCAAGTTCAAAATTTTCTTATGGAAATTGTGTTCTATTGTTATTAGTTTTCTTTTTATTGTTGTACATTCAAAAAGATTTCCAACCTGTTTAGTCGTGTTCTTTGTATGGTTTGGGGTTATTCCGTAGCTTCTGCATGATAAAATAAATTTTAACCTCTGTTGTTGTTGTATTAGTCTTTTTGTTTCGTTGCAGTATTCTTTTAATGTTCTACATGTCTCATTGTCATATTTGAGTGCTGTGTGTTTAAAAAACCCCTTCATGATTATGTTGTTTTTGTACTGTACCTGTTTTTATTTTAAAGTTCATATAAATTAAATAAAGTTTGTTTCGGCAAGCTCTCCGATGTTAATTTATTGTTGTAGTTGTTTCTTTGGCCAGAGTGATGAATTTATGAAAATTATTTTTGTCAAGCTAATAGGGCCTAAATTTCTTCAATGTAAATAAAATTCAATTTTTAATTTACTTGTCGCAAAAGGCCGTTTAACAGTAACAATCTTACGTAGTTTGACGAAATTAAATTTCTGATCTCATTCAACATGAGAGGGTTCTATTTTTCTGAAAATATGATGACTTGTGCGAAAGTGTAAGTACCCTTAGGTGAGTATATATTTAATTTTAAACGTTAATCTAGATTAAAGTTAAAGCTGTAAACAAAGCAAAACAATATTGAAATAAACATTGAACATGTTAAGTTAATTATTGAAGCAATTTTATGTCCGGTATAAAATTGAAGAAAACAAAACAAGGCTAGTTTAGCTTAAAAGTATACTTTAGATTTTAAAACCCATTAATTCGACTTATTTCTCAACATTAAATTGAGCTTTCTAAAGTTTGTTTTAAATTTAAAATTTTTAAAAAATATGCAGCGTCTTTTAATTGAAAATTAGAGATTTTGTTTAAACTTAAAATGCTTTTTGTGTAAAGGCAAATTCAGAATGTTGGTTTATTTTAAAGGAATGCCACACTTTCTTCTTAACAATATGCAATATTTGTATATATCAAATTAATATTTCAGTCCTTAACGTACATATATCTCCTCTTTTGCATTAAAATTCTTAAGTTCTTGGCTTTAATTAACTGTAACTAACAACTCCCAGTACTTTATTTTTTGCACCTCTCATAAGTATGCATTACTTTTTTCAATCAATTTTGTAAAACTCCACTTTCAAAACTTGTTAAAATTTATGTTTTATTTAACGTTAGTATTTATTTAACGTTTTATTAATTTAGTTCTCAACTATTTAATTTAGTTTAGTCACGTGATAAAATGATTGCTGTTGTTTGAATTACGAGTGGCGTTAAGTAAATTATCATTATTAGCGAATTTTAGGCAGTGTAAGTTACGAATGGTTAGTATTTAAAACAACAAAAAAATGGTAATAAAATGCAAGTGTTATAAGAAATAATTTACAATAAATGTGTTAATAAGTCACCTTTTTGGAAACAAAAGAAAAAAATATTCATTAAAACAATTTTCATATTTGTAGCCTAAAATAAGGCAAATAAAGTCAAACAGCGGGAAAAACAATGTCCTTACTTCTTTTTACTGAAAAAGGCAGTATTATTGACAGAGCTAAGGATCATAACAAAGAAATAAGAAAAAAAATGGTGTTAATAGCGTTTGCCTAATTATAGGCAACGTAGTAAATTCAAGGTATGTTGGCATAACATTGTTTGTATTTACATTTCAATTAAATTTTTGGTAATTATTTCATTTGTCTTTTTTTTTTCTTTTTGTAAACATATTTTATTTGCCACTAAATTTCTACTAATATTTTAATAATCTAACCAAAAACTAAGCCTAATTACAGGCGTGTAAACCAAATTAATCTTTTTACCCAAAAAAAAAAAAAAAAAAATACCATAAATTTTGTTAATACCATAGATACACGTTTTTTTTTTTTTAACAAAAATGAAACCAAAAATAGATATTGATTAGAATAAGCAAATAAAGCATTTATTATAATTTGGTTTGTATTTAGCGCCTAAAGGTATGTATATAAAAAACAAATTATAACTAAAATTGTCTCTAGGCCAAGCAAATCTATGGCGTTTTTATTAATTTTCTGACCAACACAATAGAAACCCCAAATTAGGGAAGGTCTTCTACCAAATATTACATTATTTATATTTTGTTAAGTATATTTTTAGGCGTTTGCTTTTGTTTTTGTCATAATAATGCTAATATTAAAATGTTTTATATATATACAAACATATATATTTACAATTTCTTGCCTATTTAATTTTATTTACGCCATTTAAATTGCCATAAATTATTGTCATGAACTAAAAACTTTCGAAAACCGCGGGTGCTGTTTTTCTATTTGGTGGCGTAATAAGTTTAGCTGTAGCTTTTTTTTCGTTTCTGAATTTTTAATTGTACCAAAATTAACTTAATTACTACACTATTAATTATTTAAACTATAGTTAGTTAGTTAGAGACATTTATACACATTCGAACACATGCTCTTATTTAATATTGTATTTTTAGGTGTTTTATAAATTTATTTAGCGGTTATAGCATTTTGTATTTTTCTCTTTATTATTGTTTGAGTGTGTGTGTGTGTGTGTTTGCATTTTGTAGTTTGATTATGGTGAAAACATTTAAAAATGGGAGTTTGACATATTTAAATATTTATATTTATGGCTGTTAGTAATTTTAAGGTATTTAGGCTTAGTTCAGCCCCCTTGGCCCTTTAATCAGTTCAAAGGGGGAGAGCAAAAACTGGCAAAATGAGTTTTTGTGAAATCAAGTGGAAAAATTATTACGTTTTATTATCTATATAAATTAATAATATGTATAAAATTTAGAAAATGTTGAAATAATAACTTTAATGGCAATAAACAATTTTTGCGAATTTCAATTTTGATTAACACTAAAACGTTGCATTTTATTCCCAGGTACATGGGAAAAAATAATAAAAAAAAAAAATATTTTAAAAATTAGATCAAAACGATCAACTTGTAAAACTTTATATGATGCAACATTTGTCATTCGTTTTTATGACTTATGATTTAGAAAATACAACATGCAACTCACATGTCTACTATTTTTTCAAATATGACTTAACGACTTATGACTCTAAGACACCGTGTGAAGTCCCTTATTAATTTTTTATTAATGCTTATGGTGTTTTCTTTTCTGACAATAATGTTCCATATATGCTACCATTCGTGCGGGTTTTTGTTCCATTCTAAAAATATATGCAAAAATGTGTGAATTTGTCGTTTTCCTTTCTAAACATGTTGCAACAATAAATGGCAAATTTGTTCCATTTCTTACCCGCAGTTATAACTGAGTGTGAGATAATACCCTTTTTTGCATCTGCGTAAAGTACTTTTTTATGCAAGCAAGTATTTTTTTTCTTGTGTTTGCGGACAATTTACGTAATATTGTGATTTTGTTTTTCGTTTGTTTTACTTTTATTTAATAATTATATTTTTTTTTGTCGCAAAATTTTTACAACAGCTGACTGACATTAATTCTTGAAAATCAGTGCTATTAACGCTTATTGGAATTGTAAGAAAATTAATGTTGAAAATTGCTACAAGCGTGGTAAATAACGCTTTTCATTCAATATTTAACACGCTAAATACACATTCTTGTTGAGTGTAAAACGTAGCAATTATTTTGTTCCATTGTAATTCAGAAAAATGTATCACTTTGTAAGGGTTCGTGTAACCTAATAAATATATTACACAACCATAATGCATCATTATTTTTTAGAAAAGAAAACACCATTAGTCTGGGATTTGGCTCCCCTATTAAATCTTTTGTATGTTTTCAGATTCTTTAAATTAAACTTCTTAAAATTATAAGGATATGTGTTGAAAATTTATTTTCGAAATAAAACGATTTAAAAGCAAAAATGTTCAGAAATGGATTTCAAGCCCGTGCGAAATTCATCCACCTCTTCAAAGCGATAGCTTAACAATTGATCTATTTCCATCACATACACACTTTGATTTTTCTTTCTTTTAAAATTTAATAATAAAAAATATTTAATTTCTCCTCCTCTTCTAGAATTTTACTTATAAGGCATATCAATTTCCATTTCAAGTTGCCAGGTTACCTTTCAATAATTGTAATTGTGACTGAGTACAAAGAAGCTTTCATTTATATAAGTTTCTTTTACAGGTTTTCTTTACTTGCCAAAGATTTTTCTGAAAGAGTAGTTTTTTTGCTCCTTTTCTTTATCATCAACATGTTATATGTATGTATGTTAAATGAAATGACAACCAATATACTTGTCATGCATAATATTGTGTGGGTATAAGGATATATTTGTATCTACACACATAAAAACATATACAACCAACAAACGAATACATCAAGTTTCAGTAAAAACTAATAACACATCATGTGCACACTCTAAATAAAAGGAATTCTCTTAGAACTACTATGGCAATACATGGATGGCACACACCACAGTCAGGGGTCTTTCTTGACTTAATTTTATATTATACACATACACAAACACAAACACAAACAAGCAGACATTAACATGTTGTATATGTATTGGTTCATTTTATGCATAGATACATATAAATTACTGCTTTCCATCTTTCGAAATAGTCATTCATATTTGTGCCAACTTGCAGGGATGTTAAGCCAGAAATGAAAGGACCCATATATTTTTGGCTAGTTTATATAAATGATGTCCTGTTTGAAGTGCTTTTTTTCCTTTTATGGTATTTTCTTTTATATTATTACATTTTGACATTTTTGGATATTTTTTCTTTCAATTTTATTGATATTTTATACACTTTTGGATAAAGGTATACATTAGAAAAAAAAATATATACTTTTGATAAGTGTGTTTATTGAGTATCTGCTTTTGATATTTGATTGGCAACGGAATAGGCAAAAAAAGTGTCTCCTATGGATTCTTTAAGGGGAAAGAATAAAACAAAATACACAGTTTATAAGCAAAAAAAAAAAAAACTTTTGAAGAGTTTGCTTTCAAAATGTAATAATATTGATTGGCAAGATATAGATAAAGATCTCTAAGACTATATAAAGTAAATGTTTAAATTTAATAAACCCAGATGACATACATTCACACATATATCATACACAAAGTTGTTATGGAGTTAAAAGCCTTTTTCATGTTGAAATGAAGGGTAAAAACACAAAATAAAAAAAATAAAATACTTAAAGTATGCCGAAGTAAATTTCTAAAGAAAATAAAAATAACTTACTCCCATGCTGCGTAAGCAAATTTCAACAATTTTTGTTTTGTTGTTTTGTTAAGTCTTCTGTTAAAACTTTTCTTAAGAAAAGTGTCTTCTGTTAACACTTTTTTTGACAAAAATATGTTCTGTTAACACTTTTCCAAAGAAAAGTGAGTTCTGTTAACAATTTTCTAAAGAAAAGTGTGTTCTGTTAACATTTTTCTATAAAAAGTGTATTCTGTTAACATTTTTCTATGAAAAGTAACAGAATAACACTTTTTTTTGAGAAAAAATTTGTTCTGTTAACACTTTTTTTTTTTTTGAGAAAAAATGTGTTCTGTTAACACTTTTTTCAAGAAAAGTGAGTTCTGTTAACAATTTTCTAAAGAAAAGTGGCCTCTGTTACCAATTTTCTAAAGAAAAGTGAATTCTGTTACCACTTTACTAAAGAAAAGTGAATTCTGTTAAAACTATTCTAAAGAAAAGTGTCTTCTGTTAACACTTTTCTTAAGAAAGGTGGCTTTTGTTAACAATTTTCTAAAGAAAAGTGTGTTCTGTTAATACTTCTCTATAAAAAGAGTATTCTGTTAAGACTTTTTTTGAGTAAAAATGTGTTCTGTTAACACTTTTCCAAAGTAAAGTGAGTTCTGTTAACAAGTTTCTAAAGAAAAGTGGCTTATGTTCACAGTTTTCTAAAGAAAAGTGATTCTGTTAACACTTTTTTCAGAAAAGAGGTGTCTGTTAAAACTTTACTAAAGAAAAGTGTCTTCTGTTAACAATTTTCTAAAGAAAAGTGTGTTCTGTTAACACTTTTACTTTTTTTTGAGAAAAAAGGTATTCTGCTCACATTTTTCCAAAGAAAAGTGAGTTCTGTTAACAATTTTCTAAAGAAAAGTGGCCTCTGTTACCAATTTTCTAAAGAAAAGTGTCTTCTGTTAACACTTTTCTTAAGAAAGGTGTCTTTTGTTAACAATTTTCTAAAGAAAAGTGTGTTCTGTTAATACTTCTCTATAAAAAGAGTATTCTGTTTAGACTTTTTTTGAGTAAAAATGTGTTCTGTTAACACTTTTCCAAAGTAAAGTGAGTTCTGTTAACAAGTTTCTAAAGAAAAGTGGCTTATGTTCACAGTTTTCTAAAGAAAAGTGATTCTGTTAACACTTTTTTTCAGAAAAGAGGTGTCTGTTAAAACTTTACTACAGAAAAGTGTCTTCTGTTAACAATTTTCTAAAGAAAAGTGTGTTCTGTTAACACATTTACTTTTTTTTGAGAAAAAATGTAGTCTGCTCACATTTTTCCAAAGAAAAGTGAGTTCTGTTAACAATTTTCTAAAGAAATGGGCTTCTGTTAACAATTTTCTAAAGAAAAGTGGCTTCTGTTTACACTTTTTTCAGAAAAGTGTCTTCTGTTAACACTTTTCTAAAGAAAAGTTTTATCTGTTTCTAAAGAAAAGTGTTATCTGTTAAAACTTTTCCAAACAAAACTGTCTTCTGTTAAAACTTTTCTAAAGAAAAGTGTCTGCTATTAACGCTTTTCAAAAGAAAGGTGTCTTCTGTTAACACTTTTCTATAAAAAAGTGTCTTTTGTTTACACTGCTTTATGGAAATATATTTTCTGATAAAAATTCTCTATAGAAAATTGCCATTTGTTTACACTTTTTTATAGAAAATTGTCTTACGTTTTAACTTATCAAATGAAAAATATCATGCTATATACCTATATGTTGATGCTAACAAGCAAATTCTTAAATTATGCCTCACTAATTTCACCATTTAAAAAATACTTAAACATTATTCAACCATGATAACAGTAAAAGAAATTTTAATTTATTTTTTTTTAAATAAAGCATAAAATGTTTGAATCTTTACATGTTTTCATGTTTATTTATTATTGATTATGCACAGCACGTATTTTAATTGATATCAAGCAAACCAATCATAGTGAGATGATATACACAGACAGACAATATATTATACACAGATACATACACAACTAACCATAATAATAGGGTTTGTTTTAAAGTCTGGAATTCCAAGTAGACAAAAAGAACTAAAAGTATGCTACACATTTTGTATGAAAAACCATTTTCGTTATATTTGTTGTCTTTAAAAAAAAAAAAAAAAAAAAACCAGTAAAATTAACAAAAAAAAAAAAAAAATATGGATGCTTTTTGATGTCTTGCAATTGTATTTGTAGCATTTAATGGCAGCAGTGGTTGTGATAGAAAGAATTGCCATAGCAAAATGGCAAACATATATGTTCACTTAATATGATGATGTGCACCCAATATTATTGAAATCATAGTACATGGACTCAATTTTTCACTCTGATAATAATGATGAGTATGACGACGTATCGATTGCATGCACGAATGTGCATGATTTTATTCGTACATGATGTTCTTGTATGTGAGCTGTATTTCCCTCTCCTTTCTCTCTCCCTCTCTCTCTCTCTCTCTCTCTCTAACAGTTTTTCTGGTATATGTGTTTACTCTATGTACACATGTGAGTTCAATTGGAAAATCGTGAGGAGTTCGAAAGTAAATATACTCAGTTACACACAACTAGAGGACTACACAAAAAGTTCTCCTTTCCATCTCTCTAATTCATTTTGTAGCCATATGATGTAAAATCACGAAAATCTATTTAGCTCGATATGCTGTAAAGTATGCTAGCAAATGCAGTTAAGCATTAAATTGTTACTCAACAAAAAAAAAAAAAAAAAAAAAAACTAAAAATTTTGTTAAGAAAAAAATTCAACGAGTTGAAGACCAAAAAAAAATTGTACGTATAACAAAAAAAAAAATTGGATCAACAGAAAATTGCTAACAAATTCACAATTGAATTATTAAAGCTCTTCAGTTTTTGTTGCTCTTATGAAACGAAAAAAAAAAAAAATAAAAATATATATCATAAAAATACAAACTCAATTCTAAAAAGATAAAGAATAAATTTAGGGCATATGGAAAACTTTAAATTAATAAATTTAAAGATATTGAAGAGATACAAAATTTAAATTTCGTTAAATTAGCAATTTTATATGACAGATGTTGTGTTTTGTAATATAAAAAGCGGTTATTGTCTTTAAAAATGAAGCAAAATTTTAGTATATAAAAGTCTAATGTGCAGATCTTTCTGTGGATTTGCTTGAGGTTATCAAGATTTTAATTATAAAAACATATTCTAATAGGAAAAAGGATATACTTTCAGAACTTTTAAAATATTTGTGTAAATGAAACTATACAAATAAACCCGATTTTAAGATGACGACATTTGTCATGAAAACAAGGACGGAATTGGAACATGGAACGTGTGAACACTTTTGGAAACAACCCGACTTTCTCAACCGCGCACAGAATTTGTTGCTAAAAAATCACTCTCCTCGGCCTCTGTGAAGTTTGATAGAGTGTTTCTAAAGAATTTAAAATAACCGGTGGTCTCAATCTCCTTTATTCCGGAAAACCAGCAAATGACAATCCCCGCTCTAGTGAAATTTGAATTTTACTTTTAAAGCAGGCAAAAATTAAAACTCACTCTGACATAATAATCACCGCTAGATTTCGTCCATAATGTCAGCATTGTGCAATACTATAAGACATTCGAACTACCAACAAAACAACTATTTTGTACTCTTTTAGATGGCATACTGGCAAACCGTTCAGAAGGGTGACATTTAATGCCCAGATGATTGCAGACAATCTGAACGGGGGGAAGATAATGGGCAGGCACGTATAAAATAAATTTACCATAAACGGAGATATGTTGCTAGATACCTGTAGGACTAATGACCTTGTTATTGGAGGGACGTTCATATGCTCCTTATAGGAGTAAAATGATTAATATATACATAAATATGTAACTTAACTTTTTGTTTGTGGTATTTAATATCATACATTCTTTTAAAATAAAAATGTCGAAACATAGCATTATTTTAGGGATTTTGTGTAAGTTTAAATATTTAAAGAATAAATTTAGGTTGTAGTCGAAACATGTTGCATACCTTTAAGGTGTATATTACAGAGATGTTATTTATTAAAAAAAATTTCATTTCTTTTTTGTTGGTTATCCCAGTAGGCTTGTAACTATTGAGCTTGTCTATCAGTGCGAGGGTTGCGGTTTCGATTCCCGGCAGAAAATACAGCCTGTTTCACTTCAACTAACTTAGGCGTAATTAAATTTGAATATAGTTCGTAATTGTTTTTGTAATCCTTAATATATAATTTATTTATTTGTGCTAAGGATTGGTGAGCAAATTTTTATTTTATTATTTTTAACCAGCAAAACTGTGGCATTCTTTAAGGATGTATTTTAAATAAATTTACTTTAACAGATTAACACACGCCTTACTATCATTAAATCCTTTAAAATATTGATTTTGTGTTGCCTACTTTTCGGTGTTGCAGGAAAACATTAAAAAACTGATAAAAAATTTTAAGCTAAAATGTCTTTTTGTATTAGTATAGAATATGGTGTACTTTAAGGTTTTTTTTTTTTTAATAATTGTTTCATTATCTATATACAGTCACACAGCTAATAGTACGTACAAAAAAATATCTTTAATTTTCCAAAAATTTGTGATATTTCAAAAAAGTAAATAGACCAAAAATTTTTAAATGAAAGCAAATATTTATTTCATTACTTAAATTTAAGACCATTGATTTGTCCGCATATTTAACTGAGAAGTCAACTCGTTTTTTTATGTTTATATCCCTAATTTATGTTTTTTTTCTTGGTGCGCGGCGATGGAATCCGCTTTTTCGCAGAATACTTTGCACTGTTTCTAAATGAACATTATTATTGTGGTAATTTTCTAGTGTGTCGAATTTCCACGGCTGTTGTTTTAGGATTTTTACTAACAAAACTTTTTATAAATCGCTTATCTCGTGGGGAAATAAGCTTGCTTGCTAGGTATTGAGACTCAGACAAATGTTTTTTTACCGTCTGCACTGTAGACTTGGCACGTCCAACAATTTTAAAAATTGAACTCAAGAAATTCCCATTGTTCCTTTATTTTAAAATATGTTCACGCATATCAGTAGAAATGCGCTTTGTTTTCTTACCTTTTAAAACAAAACAGTAAATATTTTTTTCTAAAATTACTGTAGTCTTTAAGAATTAGCTTGCAAATTTAGTTTATACCACTTTCCGTTTATTATTTTTTCTTTAAATTTACTCAATTTAAAAAGGACCGTTTTCTATTTAACATCGTACGTATAGTTATCTGTGCTGTCAGATTAATTTTCAAGTGTAAAATTATAATAAGCGATAAGTGATCCGAACTTTTTGTAGTTTGATTTTGACAGCGTGTCGATGCCTTGGAAATGCAAGCAAAAATATCAATCAAAAATCCAGGGTTATTCATAAAATCCAATTTTAGAGGGAGTACGTACTATTATCTGAGCGACTGTATATGTTTCCTACGATCCTATAAGGAGCATAAGGCCTCCATTATCTATAAAGGGTAATTTTTATAAAATTTTAAGAAATTTGTTTTGCGTCCTTCTTTTTAATGTTATGGATATCATTAAATATAAAATAAATGTTTCGGGTGCCCCGGTAGCCTATTTAGTAGTATGGTGGTCTATCAGTGTGCTGGCTGCGGGTTCGTTTCCTACCAGAGACTCTAGCCTTTATGTTACTATGGCTCGGTTAATTATAGTAGAATTTATATTTTAATTGTGTTTGTAACTGTCAACAAATGATATTATTACAAGTAGAACTGTTGCTATAAGTCTTATACGTTTAACAGTTTTATTTGGTTTAATATCTTTAGTTTTTCTAAAATCTTTATGGATGAAGCTTCCTGATGATCTGGCCTAAGCAACCAGTGAAATGCGCATAGGAATAGCTTATCACATCAACAATAAATTTAAATTTTTTTTTATCAAGAATTAAAACTGGGAATTAAGCACGAATAACAAAATCTTTTGAAATTAAAATTTTGTATTCCCAAAAATTGAAATTACTTTTTGATAATTAATTAAAACATATTTAAAGTAAAGCAACATTCTTTTTAGTTTTTTATTTAACTGGCAATTTCGATTGATATCGTATGCATTATTTTATTCCCTGAACAAAAATTTAGGAATATTTTTAAAGTTTTAAAAGCATAGCATACTTTTATGTAATGAAAAATTTGTTTTAAATTTATTTATCGTATAAATTCTATTTTGACTTAATAAACAGTTTACAACAAATAAAAATTTGGAAGAAAACAAACCCATAGCCTACTTCAAGGATACTTTGAAAGCAAAGTTTTTATAAATACATATTTGTCTCTAACTAAATTTTCCAACTAATTAATTGAAGTTCAAATATCACACACACATAGCAGAACGTCTGTATGTATATGTATCACAAAAATAATACAATTTAATTTGAAAAAAAGAAAAAATCAAAGAAAACTTTTAGCATACATTTTAGGCTGAATATAAAGAGAAGCTTTATATTCCATTTCAGTTGTTGCAGCTTGTAAATTTTTGATATTTTTGTTGTTGTTTTTCCATATCCTTTTCAGTGAGACTTTGTGAAATGAGTATGTGTACAAATACATGTTTGTATATGTATGTGCAAGTGACATTTGCTTTTTGAAAATTCATAACATTTGAAATTCTAAAAACGATTTTCTTTATTTGTACGTTCATTTCATTCTATGCATGTAGTCATGTGTAAAAACATAAGTTTGCTGTGCTTGCTTGCTTGCCTGCCTGCTAACTTGTGTATGAATGTTTGTAAAAATGTAACCAATACATATGCAAACGTATTTGAATGTTGTATAAAACAGTTAATACATATGTATATTATTGCATGCATGTGTGAAGGCAACAAACAGCAACAACAAAGACCAATAAAATCATATAAAAAGTTACTAGCAATAAAGTTGTAGTCTATATAAATTAAGGGTAAGCCCTGAATTAAATTAAACTAGCAATAAAAGACAAAAACAGAACCTAAACTGTTTTCGAGATAAGACACTTAAAGTTTGCCGATTTTTTTTTTTTAGAAAGTTAAAATTTATTTTGATATATTTTTAAGGGACACCCTAAAAACAAAGCAACTTTAAAAACAAAAAACATAATCGTAGTTTCTATAAACATATTTCGAAACACAAAGTGATTTAGTTTAGTTTTGTTTTTATTCCTATTTTTTTCTATTTTAACATTTTTCAATTTGAATTTCAAACTACTTTTATAAACTGAGTAAATATGCTGGATTATTTTAAAGTACTTGCATAAAATGCATAAAGAAAAAAATATTAATCTAACAGTTTGTTATATTTGTTAAAGAGATCTTAAACCTCAATAGAAAAACCTAATTTTTTTCTTCTCCCTAAAATAATTACAGCACAAAAAAGTTTTAAAACATAAATATTTAAGTCATGTCTTAAAGTAGTCTAAAAAGCGTCGTATTTTTTAACTCTTTAGCACCATCAACCCTTAGCACGATTGACGAACCAGCAGTAAATATTTTTATGATTATATAATATTTTATGACGCCATAAAAAGTATGCTATAAAATATTTTCGAAAAATATCTATAAAAATTTAAAAATCTATAAAAAAGGATAACAAATGCGTAAAACGGTTAAATATGAATAAAGGAACTTGTAGATGGTCTGTATAAAATTTTAAATATTTATGTTTTTCTTTTTTAAATTAAAATCTGCATTGAGACGGTTAGAAAAGGTTTAAAAGTGCCTAAAAATATTTAGAGCAACTTCGAGTACATGTTTTAGATACAAATACATATAGTCAGCTCACAATTGCTCATATAAATGGATTAAAATAAAAAATAAGCATAACTCAAAGTTTTTCCATATTGGTTGATAAATGCCAAATGCACATCATTTTATGGAAAATTGAATTAAAAGCTTTTTTTATAGAAAAGAATCTGAGAATTATTACTTTTCAAAGGTTACATTCTACATTTTGGTAGTGTAAAAAAATAATTCCTAAGTATATAAACATTAACATAGCTTCAATGTTAATCCGGGGTTTTCTAAAGCAATAAAAAGTAAGTGAATTACTAAAGGAATAGACGTATATGAAAAGTTAAATTAATTTTTTTTAAATATCGCATGCGATAAAAAGTATATTAAAAAAATATCGCATGTGATAAAAAAAAATTATAAAGAAAATACGACTATTTACGCGAAATTTTCAAGTTTTTATGAAAAATCAATCATTTTAATTTAACATTTAAAACTAATTTGACATTTTATAAGTCTTTTTATATAAAAATTTATGATTTTTGAAAAAATATGACTTCGAGTGAAATTCTCATGAAAGTGCTCTGTGAGGGATTTGGCCACTTTGTCCAAATCCTTCGATCTCAGGGATCAAACCTAATGGAAAATGAAGATTTTGGACAAGGCTACAATAATCTATAAGCACTATATCCAAATTGTATTTGTGAACATTTTCATCCATTTTTGAAAATTTGACTTAGAGTGCCCATATCCCTAACAGAGCACTTTCATGCGAATTTCACTCTGTCATATTTTTAAAAAAATCATAAATTTAAATATAAAAAAGACTAATAAAATATCAAATTAATTTTAGTGTTAAATAAAAATGATTGATTTTTCATAAAAACTTTAAAATTACGTGTAAATGGTCTTATTTTCTTTGTAATATTTTTTATCGCATGCGATATTTTTTAATAAATTTTAACGCATGCGATATTTTTTAATATATTTTTATCGCATGCGATATTTTTAAAAAATAAATTTAACTTTTCATATTCACCTTCAAACACGGCAGGAATAGGACTATTACATCAAATCTTAATAAAATTCAAATTTACCTCGTTGAATACATTCTTTTTTATATCAAAAATTTTACGGATTTTACTGTTTTTTTTTTTCTTCCCTTGTAGCCTAACAAAAAATCGAGTTACGCATTTTTGATATTAAGTCATCGATATATAAAAACCATTGCAGGCTTTTAAACTTCCAACAGTGAAAAACGGCATAATTATTGTCACAAAATAAAAAAAAAAAAAACAATAAATAGACGCAAAACTTTACTTTTTTTTAACAAAAAATTACTTTTTTGCCAAAAGGCAGACTTTTTTTTTACAAAAATAAGTCCCTATTTCAGAAAAAAAAATAATTTTAAGCGCAAAAAGTCAACTTTTTGACAATTTTTCACTTTTTCCACTTAAGTGATTTTTTTGCAAAAACTTAATTTGTTTAGAACTTAAAGCCTGGTCCACGATGACGATCAACAACTACAGCGAGCGACAACAAGTCTCTCTTTATCTGTCTCTTAAGCGGGCCAATAAATATCGACTTGTCGGTTGGCAGGTTTTACGTTTCTGACATAATCACCCCTACATATTTGCGATCATGAACAACTCCCATGAAAAAATGTAATTCAAAGGAGAATAATAACGTGAAAAAATGTTCACGGGAAAAAATTCCCCTTATCGTGAACAATTTTTTCCCTCGTAATTTGTTCACATTTCCCTTAGATTTTCTAACTTTATTTTTGCTAGGGAACAGAACATGTATGTAAGAAGCTCCTCCTATAAATCGAATATTAAGGGTTAATAAAGTTAAAAAGTTATAAACCAATATATTGCTCAACAAAATGCAAAACAACAGGTCGATTGCTTGCGGATTTGTAAAGCATTCGATTGACTTGGTGACAGAATTTTGGAAAATATTTTACTACATATTTTACTATCCCTCCAATACTAAATATTTTGCGTTATTATTTTATCTTTTCTTTAAAATATATACTTGTATATTTTTTAACAAAAATGTCATTGATTTTAAATTTTCTTAATCTTTCTTCTTTTTTTACATTCACTGGAAATGATAGCGTGAAAATTTTTTCACATGAGATTCACGATTGCTTTTTTCCCTTCGAGGGGAATGAAAATTTCATGGGAACAAAAATTCCACTTGTTATTCACGATAGGGGTGAATAGTTTTATTTGTTGTCAAACGACTGTATTTCCACATCAACAATTCGAACAAATAAAATGCTAGTTGTAAATTAAAAATTTATGTATAAAAGAACAACCACAATACAAGTGAATAATTTTTCCATTTGTGGTCGCATAATATTTCTTTTTTGGCCGCAAATATGTATAGAGTTCTACAACGATGATAGGTTTTTGAATAAAATCGATCATAACCACATTACTAGAATAAGAGCCGAAGGAAGATACCGAGTCAGCAAGTTCACAAATAACTATGGTAAAAGTACTCTGCCAGTAATGCTACCAAAAATTCTTAATATGATACCAACCGATATTCTCAACACGGCAAATAGTAACAATAGAAAAAAACTATTTAAAAACTTTTTTTTAAGTCAGCAATAATTGCAACGAATATCTATATTTTTATAAACACTTAATTTACCAATAAGGCTTTGCAAGGGACAATTTTTATTGAATTGTAATGTTTTCTTTATATGAAGAAATAAAAAAAAAAAAAAAAAAACGGCTACGCTTTCGCTTACACTGCCAATCGGCTTGTTGTGCTGAAAATTGTTAGTTGGGCGCAAATCAGCTGTTCGACGTTGAAACTGCAAACGAACGATAACGGTCCACATCGTTGGCCAGGCTGTTAAATTTGTGAATTTTTTAAAAAGTGACTTTTTGCCAAAGTGTAACATTTTTCTTAAAAGGGAAACTTCTTTCTCAAAAAGGACATTTTTTTTCTCAAAAAGGAGGCTTTCGCAAAAGGACCTTTTTGTGACTTTTTCAAAAAGTGTTACGTTTTTCGCAAAAAATATATTTTTTAAGAAAAGGAAACGTTTTCCCCAAAAAGAACTCTTTTTCGCACAAAGAAGTTATTTTCGCAAAGGATTTTTTTTCGCAAAAAGGACACTGTTCCACAAAAAGTGATTTTTTACAAATATCACAAAAAAATTAAATAAAAAGTGTAATATTTTTCAAAAACGTTCTTTAAAAGTGACTGCTTTTAAACAAGTAAAATTGCTATATTTTGCTGTAACGAATCTTATTATCACTGTTGTACTGAAAAGTCAATTGCATCCTTGATCATATAGTTTGGGCAATATCATGTCAAAATCCTTATTCCGGTTGCTTGTTGGTTAGTGTGCTAGATTTATTGGGTCAATTAAGCTCATTTTATAACCAAAAAAATCTCATACATAGAGAATATTTGAGTTCAATTTTATCAACATTTCTTGTTTAGGTTTGCACGTATCGTACCAAAAAGGAAGGATACTTGTATGGGGACCAGGTGAAATAATGAAAAAGCAGTAATTTGTCTACAACTTGGACATTTTATTAATTTACCCCCCAGCATTATAGAAAGTTTATTTAAGGTGAACGTTGAACAAATAGAGGTCATAGATTCTAAGGACACTTCAAAAAGTGAAGCTTTTTGGGCAAAAATTAGAGATTTATTGGTAAAAATAAAAGAAAGACAGTTTTTTTTTGCTTATTTTTATGCTTTTTATCAATCAATCTGGCTGAAATTATATACCAATCTATTACTGATTATATGTGATATAACTACATAGCAGGTTAGACCCCACCTTATCTGGGGTCTTGTTAAAACTTATTTCAACATACACGCGGACAAATGGAAATCGTTAAAATTACTTAGCTACTTTGTGTTAAAGGTTATAAAAAGAATCGCTTTTTACAAAATTATAAATTTTTTATAATTTTGTAAAATGTCTAGTCGCATTTATCAGAGAAAAATGAACAAGATTTTCCTTTCACTTTAAGTATCCCCTTTAAGTAGACTTCACTTTTTGCTGGTTATTTTCCTAACATTATTGAATTCTGATTGATAGACAACTAGAAAATTGTATTAACCTTCAGATTTCTGCTTACAAACAAATACAATTTCAGATATTTTCTAAACATCTCACTTCACTCAACCTGTCATTGAGATAATGCAATAAAATATGTATGTTTGTATTAAAATAATCAATTCAAAATTATTTTATTACGTGCTCTGCCAAGGGCTGCTGCACATATCAAATGTCAACCAATGCATATTTTAGGAATCTTTTTCTCTACTCAGTCCCAGAATTTGACCAAAAGCTATAATTTTTGTTTTGTGTTTTATTTGATTATGGCTAAAAGCATAAAATATTTAAATACTATAACTAAGTGTTGAAAACTTGTATAACAATAGCTTTTCTAAATGCGGGCTACATTTTAACAGAGTGGCATGGGAAAAATACATTAAATGCTAGCACGTGACTTTGGAAATATCGTAAGAATTACGCACATAATTTGAATAATTAAATTCAGCTACTTGAAATCTAGGGGAAAAAAGAAGTAAAAGATTTCTTTTGGTATCTTGAGAGCGAGTATTGATCTTGGAAAATTTGATACCAATAGTTAACACCTAATAAAACTGACATCAATCATTGGCAAAACACATTCAAAATTCTTAACACAGTTTTCAGTTCAGCTTAATTTCACTGCATACTTTTGTTGCTACACATTTGTTTAATTCCCTTCACTGATTCTTTATTTCTTTTTTCATTAATTACAGTTCTATTCTAAAACAATTTCCACTTTAAATGCGAGCGTGAGGGTGAGCGCAAGCCAGTTCGATTGTTAGCGAGTGAGTGCGTGTATGTTTAGGGGTGGTTTGATTTTGTATATGGTTTCTTTCATATCTAAATTTCTTCTAAGAGCAAAAATAAGTATTCCAATTAGAGAGCTTCTATTTATATGTAACAACTTCCCTTTGTATTTTACAAGCATGTAATTTTCTCAGTGGCACGTGTGCGTGCCGCTTATTTCATTCAAAAAAGCAGAAAAGAAAAATACCGGCTCGTGTTATCACACAACTAAATTCAAATTTTAATTTATAATTTCTATAACTTGTTTTTTGTTTCTTCTTTATTTCTATTTTTATTATTATTTTTACACTAACAAGTCTTTTCTAATATAAACAGTTGCGTTAGAGCAAAAAATAAAAATAAAAAAGGGTTGAATAATTAATTTGGATATTTAAATGTAAAAATAGAGTTATCAAATATAATTCTGTATATTTTTATTTAAACAAAACAAAAAAAGAACGTGACTGGTAAAAGGGTTGAAAAATAACAAACATTATCTTTACTGTAAGAAGAAAAGTTTTAACTTTTATCTAGTTTCCTTTACTTACAAAAAGGGTCTTCAAACTTTCAAGGATTAAAACTAAGTAAATATTTGAAAGCATTGAAGCTTAACCGCAGCTTAAACTGATATTTGAAATGCTTTTAGAAAAAGATATTTTTTTGCAAATTTAATATATTTTTTCACTATAAAGGTACTACAGTCAAACCGCGATAATTCATTACCCGTTAATTTAAAAATTTTAACAATTCGAAATTTGAAAAACAATTTTGAAACGCTTTAAGAAAAAGATATTTTTTCGCAAATGTAATATATTTTTTACCATAAAAGTACTACAGTCAAACCACGATAATTCTGACCCCGTTAATTCAAAAACCTCAACTATTGGATATAAACAGCTGGTCCTTTGAGAAAAGCTTTTTAATGCGATAAAATTCTATAAATTCTGGTCCCCTCGTTAATTCGTATTTTTTTTTTTTTTTAATTCAAAGTCTGAGTTGAACCCACTAAATCATAGACAACCTCTTATAACTCCAAAACCAGTATGTTTTTAAACAAATACAAAGGCAATGTTTTGCTCACAAGTTTCGACATGAACTATTTTCATGAAATATTAATTGTTTGGTTAAAATAGATTATGGAAGAATGATAATTACAGCAAATTTCGAATCACCAGTACCACTGGTTAAAGATTGATGTTTAACTGTTGGCTGGCAGGCACCGCAGTGGTGCAGAGGTTAGAACTCAAAGAATCCTGATGAAGGAATGTGGCGTTTCTTAAAACATGTAAATTTAACCCTGGTTCGAGCCCCAACTCGGCCAAGAAAATTATCAATAAATTTGAATAAACATTTTATGTTGTAAAAATTCCTTCCTTCGGTAAAAATAATTTAATGAAAATTAAATTTGATGAACTCAACACTCACTAAGAAAAAAATATCAATAAATTGTAACCTTTTTAAATCACTTGTTTTCTAGTTTAAGCCTCATTTAACTTAAACCCCTTTAAATCGTTTTTATTTGATTGAATCGAGAAATCTTTTTATTTCGAAAAGTTATATAATTCGTAAAAAGCAGTCGGCTACTTTGATTACGGATTATCGGAATTCTACTGTATTTAAGCTCAAAATATAATATGTAGCAAAATTTTATCAGAAACTAAAGAAATCATTTAAATTTACTTCAGATTTTCGATAGAAACAACCTTAACCTTGATTATGAGGTCAATAGTACTAAAAACATGATTTGAAAGGTGCTGGAATATCGTCGGCTTAGAGTGTAAACCTGCTAACTCCCTTTTAACAAATTTAACAGGAGAGACAAACAACTTTTTTTCCCGATTTGCTGCTTGAGAGGAAAACCCAAAATATTGTTGATTTGACACACTTCAGGACTCAAATTGAAGAAAAACTACATGCTGGTCGACTAGGCATATCTTTGTCTACCATACGGCATTAAAATCTCAATTTACTTAAAAAGAGATTTTGCAGGGGTACACATTAAGCCGACGATATGATGTTGTGCTGTTCGTCCACATTAGACTAGTTTTTTCTTTAAACCTTAAATTATAGAAATCTTAAGGGTTTTCATATGGGTAACTTCAAGGCCATCGATCTGCATAAATAGTTAAAGTACGGTACCTTGTTTCTTTATCGATTTCTGTTTTATTTCGGCTATGAGTGATGATGCTGAGTCCTGTTAAAAGTATTTCCAAAATAAATATATCGCCAAGGCTGTATTGTGCCATCTTAAACTTTTTCTCGTTATATAATTGCTTTCTTCACCTTAAGCCAAAATCTAAAAATTCCATCGAAGAGCGCCCGACTGCCGCAACCGCAGCGCAACCATATTGTGGTAGGACGCTTGGGTTCTTGACATTGTTCATTTTAGGCTCCAAACTATTCGTAGATATTTTCTTTAACCAAATCACTTTAATCACTCCTGTCGTGAATAAAAAGTGAACAGAAATTTAGGGAGTAACTATGCCATCGAAATGTGCGATTTTTTCGTCTTTAGGCGATATTAGGAAGGTCAATTTTCGACTTAGTAGCAATCGTAAGATAAAATGTCGCCACATTTTATGCCTACAGCAACATTTATAAGGAAGTTAGGGCTATAAAAGTTATCTTCAGGAGTAGTAATTCTATGAAAGCTCTAGTTATATATGGGCAAAGACTATAGTATGTACCGGAAAGAAGTTTATATGGGGTCTATGTAATATTATGGTCCAATTCTCAGTATTTTAAATATGCTTCGTCCATAAAAATTAAAGTGTATTTACCATATTTATTTAATCTTTATAATTACGATCTGTATTTTGAACATACAACCAGCCGTACGTACGGACGGATGGACATCGTTAATGTGATTCTGAGTCTATCAGCATACTAAAAGGTGGGTATATAACCAATATTTGCATGTGCTTCACGCAGTAAAACAAACGCATAATACCCTCTCCATACTTTAAGGGAAAGCTTTAACTTTCCTTCTTTAAATGCCATTAACAGATTTGTTTCCACTTCTAAACAAATACAAATAATTTAATAACTTTAAAAAATTGCTCCTTCCAATATTTGCAATTACATTTGCACTTCATTTATTAAGATCAAAAAATTTTCATAAATAAATATCCTTTTTTATTTCACAAAAATTATCCAAATCCCAAATGCCTTAGAATGTGACGCCTTAAAACGCTGAATTAAACAGTCAAGTCCTTAACAATTTCTGTTTAGGCATTTAAGCAAATAAAACTAAAATGTTGAGACGTTTTCATAAATATAATTTCAAACACACAATTGCACAGATACAGAAAATCATCTTAAGCCATTTTATTTATTAATGAGTTCAGTGAGTTTTAAGTGAAGTAACGTGATGTTTTACTTTCTTACATCGGGTATGATTGTCTCTGTATGCGAGATGGTAGAAAAGAGGGCACACGTTTTAAGACGATGTTTAACTTTGAAAGGTAAGTAAGTCACTTTAGTGCATGGCATGCCACATAAAATATAATACAAAGTTAAACATCTCTTAGGGAGATGCCAGAAAAATACAAAGAAGTAGTCAGGAGCATAAATAAAGTGTTGTTAAGGCAACAACAGAAACGAACTCTAACAAACGTTTAGGTATTTTATGAACGAGATAAGAACACGTATTTTGCTCCCTGACCTTTTTTTTCTTGGTTGTGTTTCGTAAAGAGGCTAGTTTTGTTTTCCTGAAACCTAAAAATAATTCTAAACCTTGTGCAAGATTTCTTAATAAAAAACTTCCCTTATTCATATTTTAACATTTTCGCTTAACATTTAGCCAAATAAATATTAAAGGATATTGTTATAACATGTAAAAGATTTTTATGGCTTGTCTTGATGTCAGTTTTTGTAGCATGCTTTTAGGTGGTGTGAGGTTTTTGTTAAACACAACCAAGAATCTTTGAAATGGAGCTTAAAATGCACTTGATTTTTTTTTTCATTTACATTTTCCAACAAGCAATTCTAACGTAAATAACAAAAAAAAAACCAGAAAGAAAATCAGTTATTGTTATCATAATCCCAAATGTATGCTAAGGAAAATGTTGATGTGTGGTTTGGTTTTATTTGTGCTTGTTTAACGTCTCGTATCTTTTTTTGTTAATGTTGCTTAAATTTTCGTTAATAATTCATATATGAAAATGTGCGTGCAGAGAGATTTTAAGACTAAACTGTGTAGGTCGGTTTTGTTTAAGGATGAGAAAGTTGTCGGAGGAAACTTTGCCTGGCAGAGATATACAAAGTCGTAAATTGCGTAAGTAATACTTGTTTTGTTTTATTTTTTATTATTTATTCTTCTTAATAATAAACGTTTATTACCATAATGAGGTGAAATGTTATTTGCAAGGTCATTAGAGGGGAAAGAAAGCATTTATCTCGACAAAAACAATAAAACAAAAACAATTTATTTCATATTTACAATTTGGTTTTAAGTAATTTTTTTGTGAAATAATTGCCAGCCTTAAGGGTTAACAAAGCTAAGATTTGTTTAAACAATATAAAATTCTGGAAACTTGATGTAAAAAAGTGGTCAAGGGAAATCATTTGTATCTTAATTCTCTTATTAAAGAAAAGAAATTATAAATTCATTTTCTTAAGAAAATTTTGTGAAAATACAATTTGAACTCTTTTTTTATAGAAATTTTAGAGCTCTTTGAAAAAAGAGTGATTTTTTAACAGATTTTTTTTTTTCAAAAAAAAAGAATCATTTTCAAAAAAAAAAAATTTTTTTTTTTGAGATTAATTTTTATTGGAATGGTTTTTACTTTTTTTTAAATTCATAATTTTAAAACCATGTAGAATTTAACAACGACACAGTTACAGATGCTTTCACAATAAGCAAACTCTTTTACAAAGATGCATATTTACTAGGAACAATGTTGTGCCCTTTGAAAGTTAATAAAAAATAAACTTCAGGAAGCCTTTAACTATTATTTAGTAAGTAATTTATTTCAAACGTACCTTAATTGCCATTTTCTAACACCTTTCACCTTGATACGGTTATTATTTATAAATAAAAGTACTTTGCTTTTAATTTAAACCATAAACTGGTATAAACCCCACAGCTCAGGGGTCTTGTAAATGTCTTAAAAAGGTTCTAATAACACTAAATGGAAGAAAGAAAAAGAAAAGAAAAACAAATGAAAACGAACACACGCAAATGGCATAATAAAAGCTTATAAATTTTTTATTTATTTCCTTAAGTTAACTCGAATTTCTACTTAAACAATAACATATTTTGCGTAATTCTCAAGTTGTTTTGTACATTTTCTCATATTTGCCACTTTTACAAAGTTATAAATATAAAAACGAAGAACAGGGAGTGTTCTTACGAAAACCCCCGTTATCTTAGTACGGGCTGGACCTGGTGCTGGAAGGGGTGACTAAAAATGAATGTAATTTAAAAATTGCATTCCATGCTGTCGCTTTTCATTTAGAACTTTGATATATGAGCTGAACAAATGCAGAAGGTTACAAATAACATGTATCACAAGATATGAGTTTAAACAGCAGCAAACAAAACAAAACAAAAAAAAAAAAAACAAGAATGAAATAAATATAAAAAAAAACAAGTAAAATAAAGAAAAGAAATAAGCTAAAGGGGACACATACACAAATACTAAAACATTTATCTGAAGTATATTTATTAATATGGATGTTGTATTTGGAGCAACAAGAACATGTTTGAGAAAATCATTCTCTGTAAAATCCCCAAACAACATTCTCATGTTGGCATGTTTGAAAAAAAGGAGACGCAGGAGTAAAAGCTACTGGTTGCTTGCATGTGGTGTGAAGGAATACTCCAGATATTCGGATAAGTAGTGGCTGACATTAGTAGCAGTAGTAAATTTTAAGAAATTGGTTTTGAATTTTCTGTTGTACATTTAAACGATTTCTGTTTTTCTTGTTTTTTGTTTTGCTCCACCACTTCCATCGACTTGCTTAGTGCTGGTCGTCCTTTAAAAGCAACAGTAGTGGCATATGCGTGCATAAGCCAACATAAATGTGCTTTTGGTCTTATTAAAAGGAAAAATGTCAATGAATTTTTTGCAATTTCTTAAAAAAAAAAGAAAATAAATTATTATATTAACCCTCTCAAGGAAATAAATTCTCTTTAAGAGTAATTTTTTAAAACATTTTCTTTCTTAAAGACAGACGTTTTTTCTATAAAAAGTCTTTGTCAGAAGATCTTCTCTACAAAAAGCTCAGAAAATAATGTTTTTGCTCTTATTTTAAAGAAAACAACATTGACTACTAAAACTAAAGGCTCAACCATTATATGCATAGTCTTGCTTAACCTACTGTCAAAAATTAACAAAAAGTCTCACAAATGTATTAAAGAAAACAAAAGCAAAAAAAAAAAAATAATTTTATTCCGTACGGAATGTGCGATTAGATTCGCACCTTGCTTAAGCAAATGACAGTTTCATTAAACTTAGCAAAAAGTTTCCTTAAGTTCAATATGGTTTGCCTCATATAATTACATGTATTCGCTCATTCGCTTAAGCCAACTTAAGCACATTGTGGTTAGGCCTTAAATCTGTAAAAGAACAAAATATTTAAAGCGAAATAGTCTATTTTTTAAAGAGCACAACGTTTTCTACAAAAAAAAGTTTTGCTTAAAAATTTTCTTTAGAAAATCCATTATTTAATCCAATTACTACTGAAAGGAATATTCTTCTAAAGAGAACAAAATTGATATTGATTCTCTTTTTAAGAGAGAACAAAAGGTTTTATAGAAAACAAGTCTCTCTTTAAAAGAGCACAACAAAATTTTCTTTGGAAAATAAGCCAATTTCTTAAAAGAGCGCAATATTTTCTATAAAAAAAAGTTGGTTTTCAAGAGAGAAGAACATTTTCTACTTTTAAAGAGTACAACAAAATAAGTCTCTTTCGAAAAAGGTACAACATTTTCTATAGGAAAAAGTCTCTACTTCAGGGATGTCAGCGTCATACACAATTGTGGAAATTAGTTCACACACATTCTTCACACGCATTCATACGCTCTTTCATTTAGTGCACAAGAGTACACAATTCAGTCGTCGATTATCAAGCGATGAGTGCACATGCGGCGGATGCTTACGTATTTTTTTATTTTTATTAAAAGTACTTGTCTCTTTATTCACTAATACTGATAAAAAGCAATACAACCACAATTGACATCACTGCGCTACTTTAATAAACACAAAAGTGTTAATAAAAAAACAGTTTCTTTTCAAGAGAGTACAACATTTACAACAGAAAGAAAGATTTTTTTTAAAGAGAATTATTATTTCTATCGAAAAATGCACAAAATATTCCATAGAACACAACATTTCTATGAAAAATCTGTATATTTTCATGACCGCATAACATTCTCAACACCAAGAAGGATTCTTTCAAAAGAGCACATTTTTTTCAAAAAAAAGCAAGATATTTTTAGAAAAGATTTATTTTTAATAAAAAGAGCAAAAATTTATCTATATAAAACTAAGCTTCTTTTCAAAAACTACAAAATTGTTCATAGCACAAAAATATCATAAGAATAAGTCTCTTTTTAAAAAAAGTTCTCTCTTCTTACGTAAAATTAAAAGTTTTTATAAATAAAAAGTCAAATTCTCTTTTTTTTTTTTTTTTTCTTGCATTGTTAAATAATTAATTTTCAATATGTAAATATGTAATGTAAAATCAATGTAATTATAACTAGTTGCCTTATAAAGCCTCTTTAATGCCAATTTTGGTGCTGACTTAATATGTATAAATACTATTTTCAAAATAAAAAATTATTATTAAAAAAAAAAAAAAAAAAAAAAAAAACACAAAGTTAAGAAAATAGACTGCAGTGATGCCAACTAGTGCTTTTGGCGCTATTTATGGTGCTTTTTGCTGCCTCAAAACGCCAAACTTGGTGCTTTTTCAATTTTTCGTTAGTGCCTTTAGTGCTTTTTACAATTTTTATTTTTTTTACCATTTTTTAAAACTTTGACTATATAGAGGATGATTTAGATGACATTTGCTGGTGCTTTTTTACGCTTTTTTTGTTAAAAACAGTGCTTTTTAGTGCTTTTTTAAAATTTTAAAGTGCTTTTTGCTCTCAAAAAGTTGGCATCACTGATAGACTGTCTTCTTTATAGAGCACAACATTATTTCTTAAAAAAGAGAGACTTTTTTGTGAGCACAAAATTTGCCATGAAGAGCTAAACATTTTCTACAAAAAATTTATTTTTTCTAAAGACCGCAAAAAAGTCATACTTGGTTAAAGAAATATCTTTTGTTTGCTTAAAAATACTCGTATAAATTTTAACATAGAATTCTTCAGACCTTTTGCGATCGCATACATACTTAGGTTAAACATTTAACCCCTGAACATCGCATACCTTCAGTCATACATATGACGGCACTTAAGCGTAATGCTGTAAGTAACTCTCTCAAGTACGTACAAGTATTTATATACGAAGAATGTGCATACATTTTAGCATTTCATTTTAAAAGTCCAACAACAAATGAATAAAGAACGAAAAAAATATCATAAATAAATATGGTAAAATATTTCCTAAACCTTTGCCCTCTTTCTTTATCTCTGCTTTCTCTCCAGGCCCCCACCCTCGAGCCGTGGCATTGTAAACCATTTCTAAAGAAATAAGTCAGAGAATTTTAAGTTTCATCATAATTTACTGTAGATGGTTGCAAAACCAGAACAAAAATGTTTTCATTCATTTTCAATGTAGAGTTCGTTTTAGAGAGGGAGAGCGAGAGCAAAAATGTGGCAAAGGCAAGTCATAAACATTACAATATTTTATATTTTAGAAGTGGCATCATCTTTATAAGATGACAAACGATGAAATATAGTCAAGTAGTCGTAGAGTGCTTGGGAGTGGGAGCAGCGAGAGAGAGTGAGAGAGTTAAGCAGTACAACATTAACAACGACAACAGTTAAACAATAACGGAAGGATATGCTTTTTATTATTTTATACACATACAATTGTATGTGTATTAATACACATACTGGTTTAAGTGTATTAAAAAGTACGCAAAAAATAAATAAAGTTAAATAAAAAAAAAGACTAGCAGCATTTTAGTCAAGGAAAACAAGACAGGATATTAAGACAAGTATTTTTAATTTACTTATTTGTGGAGAAAAAAAATTTTACACAAATTTCCTAAACATAAAAATACACATTGGATGGGGTGAAATGGATTCTTGGCGCTGAGTAAAAAAATGGTTAATAGGGGGAGCAAAGTCATAAATATAAAAAAATATTTGAAATATTCATAATAAAAAGGATAACTTAGCTTCAGTTACAGCTAAAGATAATAATATTTGTAATGACTTAAATAAAATAAAAATTAAAAATTTAATGAAATACAATTTCTGCCTTTTTTTAGGAAATTTTTAGTACGTTGAAAGGAATTTAAGGCAATAAACTGAGTTAAAGCCCTTAAAATATCATTTCGTTACTTTAGATGTAAATTTAATGCATTACAAATTTCCTAAGAAGGCACTTCACAAAATAAGAAAAATGGTACTTTTTGTAAAAAGTACCTAAAAATGTGACCACTTTTTCTGCGAAAAATTTAACCGAATTGTATAAAACTTCTTTCTTGTGATAAACTTGTTATTTTGTAATAAAAAAAAACTTTTTATGAAAAGTACCTTTTCTGAAAACATAATTTTCATAATAAGTTTTGTGTTTTTTGTAACAAACAAGCCATATTTTTGTTAAAAAGGATCTTGTTTTTGTTTTGTTAAAAACCTCTTTTTTTGGAAAAAGGATTTTGTTTTGTTAAAAACCTCTTTTTTATGAAAAAGGATTTTGTTTTAAAAAAATAACCTTTTTTTATTGAAATATATTAAAAATGTACGATCTTTGTAAAGAAGTACAGTTTTCGTGAAAAAGTACCTAATTTTCCAAGAACTTACTTTTTGTATGTCCATTTCAGCGCATTATACATGTCTCATAAGAAAATTTTTTAAAAATTTCACATTTTGTATGGGAGCCCCCTTAAGGAATGGAGATAGCGGGTAGGTATGTTAGTAACAAATGTTGGGGATGAAAAATAAGGTGGTGTTGGTCATACCCTTGACCTGTTTAGGGCCATCCTAGGAACTCTGGGAAAATTTTTTCACAATTTCATAAAATTTAAGGTTTTCTATCGGAGACCCCTTAAGGAATGAAGATAGTGGGTTAGTATGTTCAGAAAAAATATCGTGAAGGAGGTTCGCTCCTACATTTTAGCATTCCAGGAGTGCCTTTGCGGCAGTTATGGAGTTCGATGAGCACCCCTTCCCATCTTTCTACACCACTCCACCAGTTTTTGGCTTATGCGTTTTTGCTTATGCATTTAGCTCATCCAAATCCTGTTACTTAGAAACTCTATACATCACTATCCCATAGGTAATTTATATAAATTTTAAAAGCTTTTAAACCTATGGATAATTACGACACCTTAGGCGCATTGCGGTTAAAAATACAACAAAAATATTAGGTCTAAGTAAGAACAATTTTCTTGAATTGGCTACTTCCGATATCGTAGTGCGACAACCATAGACAGTTATTTACGTAAACTTTAAACTAATGAATATGTGAATTTCCACTTTCCGTTATGCCAGCAAGCCATTAATCTTGTATTATTCAAATATTTGCTCTCTTTCACTTAATTGCGCTTTACACCAAAATACATTCAAACAATTTTTATAATATATAAATTATATTTGAGAAACATTTTCAGAATTTTGGTGGAGTAACGTGGCAAAAAAAGTAGACTTTCCTGTGAATATACCCATATCCCAATTTTAAACGTTAACAGTATTCTAAGTTAACCCTTGGCCGATTTTGGATTTAAAGAATTTAAAAAAAGTCTGAGTTATAAAAATTGGAATTCAAAACGAGCACTTGCGGTGTGGGGTTCCCTATCTCAACCTTTTACAGTATAATGAGGATACTCTAGGCTAATTTGGTAAAAAAGTAAGAAGATAAAAATGGACCGAAGTTAGGAACATTTTTATTTTAATAAGTCATATCCGGTTTTGCAGTTTTTGTTTGATATTTTTTTTTCAAATTTTTTTGTTTGTTTTTTGAAAAGATAAAATTTCCTATGAGGATGATTGTCTAGTATTTTTGTTTTATTGGCTTTTAGTTTGGACCATTAATTCAAAAAAATCAGTTTAAAAATAGGCAAGACTTTGACACCCTATTACTCGACAAATAAACATCATATGCATGCAAAAAAAAAAGGTTGTGGCACACACTCATAAGAGATAAAGTTTTAAATAATGGGTGATTTTTTAGCCATTATCTTTTTGGCAACACTGGTTAAAACAGCTGACGCACGTTTCGTATTTTGTTTCCCTATCAAAAATGTTCAGTTTAGTCTATAATTTAACCATGAATCGTCTTACAAACGAACAACGCTTGCAAATTATTGAATTTTATTATCAAAATGCGTGCTCTGTTAAGAAAGTTTATC
Organism: Pollenia angustigena; assembly: GCA_930367215.1. NCBI lineage: Eukaryota > Metazoa > Arthropoda > Insecta > Diptera > Polleniidae > Pollenia > Pollenia angustigena. Next base: position 10,187,214 of record OV884058.1, read on the forward strand.
GCGCGCTTCTTGTGTTCAGCGACGAAGCTCATTTTTGGCTCAATGGGTACGTTAATAAGCAGAATTGTCGATTTTGGAGTGAAGATCAGCCAGAAGCATTGCAAGAGCTACCAATGCATCCAGAAAAAGTCACAGTTTGGTGCGGTTTATGGGCTGGTGGCATTATTGGACCGTACTTCTTCAAAGATGATGCGAATCATAACGTAACTGTAAATGGTGAGCGCTACCGTAAGATGGTATCCAACTTTTTTTTCCCAAAATGCATGAGCAACATGTGGTTCCCACAAGACGGTGCCATATGCCACACAGCACGCTTAATTATGGACTTATTGAGAGGCGAGTTCGGTGAACATTTTATGTCACGTTCGGGACCGGTCAATTGGCCGCCTAGATCGTGCGATTTAACGCCTTTAGACTATTTTTTGTGGGGCTATGTTACAGCTCATGTCTATACACACATGCCCGCCACAATTGACGCATTGGAAGACAACATTGAAGCATTTATTCATGAGATACCGGCCGAAATGTTGAAAAGGGTATGCCAAAATTGGACTAAGCGGATGGACCATTTGAGGCGCAGTCACGGGCAACATTTGCATGAAATAATCTTCGAACATTAAATTATACGGACCGTACTTTCGATTCAAATAAAGATTTCATGCATTTTTCTGAATTTTATGTGTTTTTTTTTTAACTTTCCTATAGCTCTTAAAAAATCACCCATTATAAAGTAATTTCGGCGATCTATTTTTTTTCGGCATGTCCACTTTACGAATAATGTCTTTTATAAAAATCGTTTAACTGATAAAGTACCATCTTTGTAAGAAAGTACCTTTTTTTAGTAAAGTACCTTTTTCTAAAAAAGTACCATTTCGTTAAAATTATTTAACTTTTTGCTTAAAAGTATGTACCTTTTTGCTAAAAGGTACTTTATTTTTAAAAAGTTCTGAATTTTTTTAAAAGTACTTTTATTAAAAATTACGTTTTAAAATATCTATTTTTTGTTAAAAGATGATGGTTTTGTTTTGCGGAAATTTTTGTTTTTTAAATTCTACTAATTTTGCGTAAAAGTTCGATTTTGTTTTGGTACAATTGCCTTTTACCAATTTCCTTGTTAATAATTAAAAAAAAAAAACAACTTTTAATTGAAACAAATATATGTGTGGTGGCGATTAAAAGGTTTCTTTTTGTAAAAAAAATTACTATCTGTATTAAAAAGTCCGTTTTTTTTTTTTTTTTTTTTTTTTGTTAACAATGATTTTGGCAAATGTGTCTCATTTTTGGAAAAAACCAATTTTTCCGTAGCCTTTTGAGAATAATTTGCCAAATACTTTTCAATGAAAAACCACTTCTTGAAAAAGCTAAACGTAAAAGACTGGAAAAATGTTGCGAAAAAAAGAGATAAATGGAAAAGTATGGTTTGGCATGCCGAGAAATTAAGTAAGTATTTCCTAAGAAGGTACTTTCTTTTTGTTACAAACAAACATTTTTCTGGCTTTGCTTCATTATTTAATGATTGACCTTTAACCTCTTTAAAAGATGGTATGCAAACAAAAAAAAAAATCTTTTAATTTAACTTCTTTTAAAAGGAATTTGTGATTTCATTGTAGTTTTTTCTAAATTCTAAAGAATTTTTTTCTTTTTTTTTCAAAATTCTCAGGACATTTCTAATGAATTATAAAATTTTTTTGTTATTATAAAAAATTTGTTACATTTTCTATATTTCCTTCTAAAATGCCTAATTTTACTTACAAATTATATACACGAAAAAGAAAAAAGATTCCATAATAACAACTGTCATCATAAATAAGAAATTATAAAAATTAAAAAAAAAAAAATCTGAAACGTTACATCAAATTTTATATGGCTGAGACACAACATCATTTGTTTGTTGACCCTTGATATCAAATGACCTTTGAATTTTTGGTATTTCAAATAAATATAAGCAATGAAAAAAATTACCAGGTTCTGGTTTTTGTTGTTAAGGGCAAAAAAGGTAAAGGACTATAAGTTGGAATAATAAACAGTTGAAATACAAAACCACCAATATAAAATTTTATGAAACAAAACCAAAAAATTAATAAACCTACAAATAAAAGGTAAAACAAATTTAAGAAAAAATAAAATGGAAAATTTATGTAGATAAATTCATACAAAAAAAAAAAAAATTGCCAAAAGCAGGTGGACGGACAGGCAGGACAATAACGCCAATGCAACCTCATTTATATGTAAATTTCAAAATTATTCTCTAAAGGAAGAAGAGAACAATTTAGAAAGGCTTTTTTTTTTGTTTGCCTACTTATTTTACCTTTTCTCAAATAAGTACTTGCAAATAGAAATAAACCTTAGCAAAAAAAAGGAACTTTTCTCGAGTCCTGGACAAAAAAAAAAATTAAAACATTAAAATTAAAATACTACAGTTTAGTGAAGAAGCTTGTAACTCGTAATATAAATTAAACAAGAACAGAACTGACAAAAAACCTTCATAAAATTGCTTTTAGACTGACAACCAACAGTCAGTCGTTCTACGTGCATTCTACCACTCACACAAACAACTGTTTATTTCAGTTAGATTTTCCATTTTTTTGCATAAAATTTAATAAAACCTAAAAGAAGAAAAAGAACTTTTAGAGAACTATACCAAAAAAAAAACGTGGTGTGAAATGAAATTATTAAAAGTAGAGAGAAACCGAAAAAAAAACGTTTTGTTATGGTGGCAGTAATTTAAGGTGATGGCTTAATTGAAAATTGCTTTTAGGCGGTTTTTATTATAATTCCACGTATTTTTTTTTTTTTTTTGTTTGTTTTGTGTTGCCTCAAATAAAAGAAACATGAAACCACAACAAAATGTTTATTAATTTTTAAGTACAATTTTGTATATAGATTTTTTTTTTATTTTCATTTGGCTGAACAGCTTAAAGCATGAAAGTGTATACGGCAGGCCCCAAAAAATATGCAAATAAAATGTAATTAAAATTTTATTTTTTTCCTAATCTTTAAAAAAAAGTTTTACATAAATTAAAAAAAAATGTATTGAACAATAAAAAGGCATTTTAAATAGGAATTTTAAAATTTGGTATCGACAAAAAATCAAAGCATACTTTAAGGGGATTAAAGAAAGAAAACATAATCTTTGTTTTTTTTTTAAATAAAAGGTTATTCGGTAAAGCCCGACCATATGAGACGCTACATCGCAGTATTTAAAAACAAAATTTTCAAGAGTGCACCCTATTTGGGACCCATGGGCAATCATGGCCCTGCCAGAAAACAATTATATTATGAGGGGAAGGTTCATGTAAAAGTTGTTTGTGCCGCTCACGAGTGCACCCTATTTGGGACCCATGGGCAATCATGGCCCTGTCAGAAGACAATTATATTATGAGGGGAAGGTTCATGTATAAGTTGTTTGTGCCGCTCACGTTAAAATCTTCTTGATTTCTTAAGAACGTAGACTCTATCCATCTGGTGCGACGGGAGTCAGTAAACCCTGGTTGGCAAGGCAATATTGGCTTTTGATTCATGCCTCCGTTAGTAATCTTTAAACGGGAAAGGCTTCCTTTCCTTAAGTAAAAAAATTAAATTTTCGTAAGAAAGTAGGTACCTTTTTGTGAAAATTCTTTCTTTTTGGGAAAAAATTCAATCTGTTGTGAAAAAACAAATAACGCCCATTAACGCTCATTAACCACCATCAAGTGACAATTTTACTGAGTCAGTTGAATGAATAATACAACCAGCAGATTGACCAACAGCTACCCCAACCAGAGGAAGAACTCGCCCGACCCAATAAAGTTTCGTTACTTTTTAGCAGTTCTTACTTTGCACTGGAAAGTTCAAGAGGTTTGGAATCATCACGAATTTTTCTTCTTGTACGTAGCGCATCTATACAAGATTTTTCCTTTTCATCATCATAAAATAAATCTTATAAATACTTTTTATTCAACACAACAATTAAAAATACTTTTAGTTTAAAAAATTATTTAGTCTTATAAAATTTTCACTTGTCAAACGTTGTATTTAAAGTTGGCAAATCGATATTTTAAGTTGGCAACTTTATAGCAAACTCAACTTAAAACAGTTGGGTATCACAATACCTAAAATGAGTTTGGTTGTGCATTAGTTGGGTTGACTCCAACACGACCAAACTGAGTTGAATGGAGAACCGCAATAGGGTCATTAATTTCAAAGTTAGTGATGCGGAATTGTTCGCAATGTTTCTCTTTAGATTGTGCATTAAATTCATTTCTTATCTTAGATACTTTTCCCGCTTGAAGAGAATGTGTCGATATTTTTTCCGAAGATGTTAAAGCAAATTAAAAATTTTAAACGCTTTTATCTCGAAATGGATTTATTTGAGTTATGCCATTGTTGCAATAAATGACCGATATTGTTTTTATAAAGTTACCGTAATGAAATTGAAATTATTTGTCTGCATTTTCCAAAATGTCAGTTTATTTTCAGACAATTTAAACTTTAAATGATTTTTGCAGTGCTGTTGTTATTTACATACACTTAATATTTGTTTTTTGACTGTGTGTTTATTTATTGTTGTTGCTGTTGCTGTTGTTGTTGTCGAGTATTTGTATATGGCAAGAAGTTATAATTTTTGTTTCATAAAAATTCCTGTAGTGTAAATAATTTGCATAATTTTCAGCTGCTGTATGTAAAACCCCACAAAAAACACACATCCACACACATTCTCTGACTTAGTCACAAAAAAATATTTGTATTTCTGTGTGTGTGTGTATGTTAAAATAATGGAAAATCATATATGAGAACCAAAATATCCTTGGTCGTATGCAAACTTTAACACAAGCTTAACCTCTAGCCATTTTTCATCATACGAGTACCTTCATTCAGTCTTTCCGTCATTCGTTCCTACAGCAACATTTGTTCGTTGTACATCCTTTTTAATTTTTGTTGTTGCTGTTGGGCTTTTGACTCAAATGTAAATTGTTGTTAACTACTCCTGGCTCTTGTACTCCCTCAATCTGTTTTGTGTGTGTGTGTGTTTTTTCTCATATAGAAAATATTTTCGGGGTAGAAACAATTTTTAAAGAAAAAACAAGAAATTTTTTGTTGTAGAGGAAAATTAACATTTTTTTGTTTTGTTTTAAGGATGGTGTGTTTATCATTATAAAACCGGCAATGAGCGGGCCTTGGTTAAATTTAACAAACATTTTTTTCTTCACCATTTTGCAAAACAAATTTTGTTGTTTTTGTAACTGTTTATTATCGTTGCTGGAGTTATTTTCTGGGAAATTTTTTTGGTATGTGTGCATGTGGTTAAGTGTAGTTTATTTAGCGGCAGAAAATTAACTTGCTATCATCATCAGCGTCGTCATCGTCGTCGTCATTATTATCGGGATGAGGAGAAAGCAAAAAGCAAAAAAAAAAAAAACAGTTGCATACACTTACACCATCACCAAAATCATTATGAGGTATCATCAGGCTTATTGGGACAACAGTGCATACTCAAATATTTAAAAAATGAAATACAAAGCCAACAAGAAGGCTTAAAAGTGCAGTAGGCTTGAAATAACTGAAATAGCAACAGTTTATAAAGTTCACTTTAAAATTTAAAAAAAGAGTTTTTATTTCACCAAAAATTCTCTTTGTTTTAAGTATTTTTTATACACTAAGAAGCGTACTTTTTCCACAACTAAGTACTTTCAGTCCGAAATTGTTAGTTGTTTCTCGTTTTCAATAATTTTTGTTCGTTAAGTTATATGTTTCAATTAGTTCGAAATTTATTTATTGTTTTAATAAAAATAAAATTAAAATAATTGTGTTGTGTATTTTTTGTATTTTTTTACTTACGTAGTTCATAAATTGTTTATCGCAAACACTTACCTAAAAAAAAGAAGAAACAAATTAGTTAAATTTTAATTAGAAATAAATTTCTAATTTTAAAGATGAAAAAGGTTTCAAAAATTAAGTTGATTTCATTCGAATTCTTCAATTATTTCTTTCATATAAATATTCTAAAGTAATCTAATAAATATTGATTTTTTTACACATAATAATATGACAAGAATTAATATATTTTTTAACATGAAATGAGAAAGGAAGACGTCATCATTTTATTCATTATCAACATCATCAACAGTAACGTAGTCAACATTAACGTGAGTACAATGATAAAATAAACAAGAGCTGATAAGAAAAAACAGTGGCTAAGAAGGAGGAAAATGTTTAATTAAACTTTTTGAAAAGGTCATGTCTTTAAAGCAGTTACCTCCAGCTCATATGCCCATGGGAAAGCTTTTACAGAAGAGCTTTTGTGCTTTCACACCGACGAGACCACAAAAGCCAATCAGATCGTGGTGACAACAATGCTTGCTGCTTACTTTGCAAAGAAAGAACAACAAATCGTAAGTACTTAGCAAAGAAACAATAACAAATTGTAAGAGCTTTGAAAGCTTTTTATCGCAAATGCAATTATCAAAGTATGTGTGTTTGGAGGCAACTGCTTTAAAGTTAATAAATTATTAATTTCTCAAAAAAATCTAAATTGAATTAGATCTTTTTAAAGTTCTTACTAAAAAATATAATAAATCCCACTGTACCTACAACCAGCTCAAGTTTTTTTTTTTTGTTATTATAAATAGTAGTTACTAGATAGAACTACCTACACATCTTTGTAGTAGTGTGTCTTAAGTTTGATGTATGTTTTTGTATAAGTATTAATTCATGGAGTGGGCCAAGTAATTTGATATACTGTCATGACTGAAAAACATGAACTTTAACGAAGACCACACCAACATGTTGAAATAAACTACTACGACCAGGCTAAAACAAAACCAAAAAACCGACCCAAGAAACTTTTTTTCGAAAACAAGACATACTGAAAGCAAAAGAATTACTACAAACCAAAAGGGATGAAATCATGCGCTCATTCAATCATTCAAATGTCCTTTGAACTATAAAAATACATGACACTAATAAAAAACAAAATGAAAAAAAAAATTCAACAAAACTTTAACCAAACACATACACACAGAAGGATATGATAGCAATACTTAAATATTAAGTTATTGAGCTCACACAAATACTTCTACACACACACACACACACACTAAAGCAAAGTTTTCTATAAAAATTGTATTTTATTGCTGTTGTTGTTGTTTTTTAAAAGCTATCTTGTTGATATTTACGATAATTTTACTCAGTTCTTTTTGGCCAGACATGGTGGACTCTTAATGTCCATTAACCTGTTTATTTTCGTTTGTTTTTTCTCGTCCTTTTTTCCCCCAACTAGCTATTTTTATAGTACAACAAAAACAAAACTTATCATTACTTTTATTGAGTTTTTATGTAAAATAAACCACACGCAGTTTTCCATTTTTTTTTATTTATTTGTTTGTTTGTCCTGGTATGTCTTTAGCATTGAACAAGATATATTGTCCCCAAAAAAAAGTAGAAAAAAGGCAAGTAAAGAGGGTTTAGGAAAACAGGAAATAAATTTATTAAGTTTGTTGCCAGTTTTGTGTGTGGGAGTATAAATATTGTTGGTAGTAGGTCAATATGAAAATGCTATGATTTAAATCAATTTAAATTTGCTTTTTTTAATAGGGGTACAAATAGTTTAAGTACCCAATAGTATTTAGCATTTTTAACAAATAATTATCAATTTGTCTGGTACGCATAAAAAAACTTTTTTCTTTAACAAAAATATTCTTTTTCCACAAAAAGATACATTTTCACAATAAGAAACTTTTTTTTAAAAAAGAGATAATTTTTTCACAAATAGATACGTTGATATACCTTTTTTAACAAAAAAAAAACTTTTTCACCAAAAGATACTTTTTGCACAGATATGTATATAGTTTTTTCACAAAAAGATACTTTTTTATAAAGAGATACTTTTTTCACAATAAGATACTTTTCCACAAAAATATAAGTTTTTTTACATCAAGATACTCTTTCCACAAAAAGATACTTTTTCCACAAAAAGATACTTTTTCCACAAAAAGATACTTTTTCCACAAAAATATACTTTTTCCACAAAAATATACTTTTTCCACAAAAATATACTTTTTCCACAAAAAGATTCTTTTTTCCAAAAAGATTCTTTTTTCCAAAAAGATACTTTTTACACAAAAATATACTTTTTGCTTAAAAAGATACTTTTTTCACAACAAGATACTTTTTTTTACAAAAATATAGTTTATATATGTATATAGTTTTTTCACAAAAAGATACTTTTCCACAAAAAGATACTTTTCCACAAAAAGATACTATTTTCACAAAAGGATACTTTTTCCACAAAAAGATACTTTTTCCACAAAATAGATACTTTTTCCACAAAAAGATTCTTTTTTCGCAAAAAGATACTTTTTCCACAAAAAGATACTTTTTTCACAAAAAGATACTTTTTCCACAAAAATATACTTTTTCTAGAAAAATATACTTATTCTACAAAAATATACTTTTTCCACAAAAAGATTATTTTTTCCAAAAAGATACTTTTTTCCAAAAAGATACTTTTTCCAACAACAAGATACTTTTTTCACAAAAACATACTTTCTTCACGAAAAGATACTTTTTTCACAAAAATATACTTTTTCTACAAAAATATACTTTTTCCACAAAAAGATTCTTTTTTCCAAAAAGATACTTTTTCCACAAAAACATACTTTTTCCACAAAAAGATACTTTTTGCTTAAAAAGATACTTTCTTCACGAAAAGATGCTTTTTCATAAAAATATACTTTTTCCACAAAAATATACTTTTTCCACAAAAATATACTTTTTCAACAATAAGATTCTTTTTCACAGAAATATACTTTTTGCGTAAAAAGTTACTTTTTCTACTTTTTCACAAAAACATACTTTTTCCGCAAAAAATTCTTTTTCACAGAAAGATACTTTTTGCGTAAAAAGTTACTTTTTCACAAAAACAAACTTTTTCCACAAAAAGATACTCTTTTTACAAAAAGATACTTTTTCCAAAAAATGATACTTTTTCCACAAAAATATACTTTTTCCACAAAAAGATGCTTTTTCACAGAAAGATACTTTTTGCGTAAAAAGTTACTTTTTCACAAAAACATACTTTTTCCGCAAAAAGATTCTTTTTCACAGAAAGATACTTTTTGCGTAAAAAGTTACTTTTTCACAAAAAGATACTTTTTCCACAAAAATATACTTTTTCCACAAAAAGATACTTTTTCTACAAAAATATACTTTTTCCACAAAACGATTCTTTTTTCCAAAAAGATAAATTTTCCACAAAAACATACTTTTCCACAAAAAGATACTTTTTCTACAAAAATATACTTTTTCCACAAAAAGATACTTTTTCCACAAAAATATACTTTTTCTACAAAAATATACTTTTTCCACAAAAAGATTATTTTTTCCAAAAATATACTATTTCACAGAAAGATACTTTTTGCGTAAAAAGATACTTTTTGCGTAAAAAGATACTTTTTTCACAATAAGATACTTTTTCTACAAAAATATACTTTTTCCACAAAACGATTCTTTTTTCCAAAAAGATACATTTTCCACAAAAAGATACTTTTCCACAAAAATATACTTTTTCTACAAAAATATACTTTTTCCACAAAAAGATACTTTTTCCACAAAAATATACTTTTTCTACAAAAATATACTTTTTCCACAAAAAGATTCTTTTTTCCAAAAAGATACTATTTCACAGAAAGATACTTTTTGCGTAAAAAGATACTTTTTTCACAATAAGATACTTTTTCACAAAAAGATACGTTTTTCACAAAAATATACTTTTTTCGCAAATAGATACTTTTTTCACAAAAAGCTACATTTTAAAATATATTAAGTACTTCATTTTAAAATCGTTTTGCTGAAAGAACAATATATTTTGATCTAAATATTAAAAAAATAACATTTTGTATTGCATTTGTTAAGAGGTTTTATAAAGAAATTCAAATATTTACAATCAAAATGCTTTTTGTGGCTTTCGAGTCTTAATTTACTTAAACGAAAATATTGTCTAAAAGAAACAGCAACATTGATTTTGTTTCTAAAATTTTAACCAGGGTACATATAAGTGGTTTCATTTCTCTTCCATACTTTTAGAAGTTTTGTTTTTAATAACGCATTAGGAAAAATAAAAACACAAAAAGTGTTGCATTTTTTATGGTTTGGTAAAAACAACCATTTTATTAGCCAATATTTAAGATGTTTTTGTATAAATTTTATGGTTTTATTTTATTTTTTTTTTTTTTCAACATAAAAACTGCCTGCTTTGAACAAAAGTTTAAACACCTTGAACCATGAAAAAAATGTATTTTTTTCCTTTGCCATATTAAGATATTGTTTGTTTAGGTGTTAAAAAGGACTAAGGAAATTGTTAATTTTTATAGCATCATAAAATATTTTGCTACGCTTCCGTTAAACAAATATTTTTTAAGTCAGTTAGAGTGCGTTTGTTGGTTATTGGGGGTGGGGGGAGGGATAAGGGTCGTTTGTGGGGGTAATAAATAAATTTTTCAATGGCGGCCACAAAAAAACAATGGTTGTCTGGAACTACTTTTAGGTTGGTCTTAAATCATACTAACACTTTTCATACAATGTTGCATTTGGTTTTATGACCAAAGTCATATTTTTTTATTGTGCTGCGCACCTTTCTAAAAATACCCAGAGATTAAAGGCCTAGGGAGAAGGAATACTTATTAAATATTGCAATATTTTTAAATAAAATGTAAAACGAATTTATTTTTTATTAAGATTTATTTATAAAGAGAAAAAACTCTAAATTAATAAAAAAAACTTAGTATACTCTTGAGATCAGGGTAAAAAAGTAATTTTAAGCATAAATTAAGAACTGATTAGATTTTGAAATAGAAGCATACTTTTAGGCTTAAGAGTTTTTATATTTAAAGGCAATTTATCGCCCAATCTTATTCCTAATCCTAATAAAAAAATAAGTGTATAAGACTCTAAATTTAATTCTTAAGTTCCTAACAAAATATTGCATACTTTTTGGATTCTTTTTCCTAATTCCCTAATTAAAAAATGTATATTCACGCCTATCGTAAATAAGAAGTGAAAAGTTTTAACCTAGAAATTTTGCTTTTCACCATAACTTTTTTAGAGAAAAGGGTTTTACATATGTGAAGAACTCCGACATTATTTATCTGTTTTTATTATAATTATTTTAAGAAAAAATTTAAGATAAAAATCTTAGAAATGATAACAACTCGTTTTATATTGGCTTAAATGTTTTTATTAAAAAAATTAAATGTTTAAAACTCTAAGATAAAATATCTCAAGTTAAATAGTTTTAAAAATTAATAAATGCTTTTATTTCCTTAAACATTAAAATTTTTAAAAGGATTTTTAAAAGCTATTGTAAATTGTTGAAGGTAATTTAAGAAAGACATATGTACTTTAAGCTTAATTAAGGGAAAATTGTTGATCAACGATTTTAGAAAATGTATAAAGAATCGTTCAAAATTGAAAAATATTCCCCACAATACTCTGCCATACTTTTTTGACAAATTTTTTTCAATAGTGATTTCTCAATTTCGGGTTTGTTATAAATGTTTTCATATAGAACTATTGCATATTTATAGGGGTTTTGAGAAAGTATTGCATAGCTGCAAGGCTATATGCTTAGCGAACACTTCAAAAGTATAAATAATATTTTTAACAGCTTAATATGTTTCAAAATACTACTTAAAAGTAAAATCCATTTTCTAAAGCATACTTTGGGGTGGGTAATCTAGTTATTGCTATAAAAGTCATAGTTCTCACCATAATTTTAAAAGTTTTTCATTAAGATTTAAGTATCAGTGTAAAAAAAACTTTTCCTCAACATTTAAAAAAAATTTCTTCTCCAGCTTTGTAAACTTTTAAGTTGAGAGTAGCAAAACTTTTTGTTTTCTATTACAGTTATGAGGAGTTAAATGCTTGTCGATAACTGTTTGTTGCTGTATTTCAATTTTTACTAGTTTTGATTTTTTTCTACCATTAAACCCCCTTTAAAAAAGAAAATGAAGTCTCTCTCTCTTAAGTGAAGTGGCTGTTGTTTTTTTTTGTTTTTTTTTTTGCAATGTATTGTTAGAAGTGTTTCCTACTTCGTTTTCTAAAGTGAGTTTATAGTGTGCTAACAAAATCAATCGATACTTAATGGAAAATCGTTATTAATGAAAAAGTTTATTGTTGTTTTGTTGCAGTTTTTGTACTTCCTTTACTCCTGCTGCCTGCCTTCCTGGCTGCTTCGGCATAACCAATAGCAACAACATCAACTACGTCTACGGGACTTCTACGTACGGCAAGTGGCAAAATTGTGTGAAACTTAAAAAGGAATACAATTGAAAATGCAGTCAGCCATGCGTTGGAAAACAATGATAAAGTGCAAAGCCAGTACTGAGTAAAAAGTGCACGTATTTTTATAATTTTTTTTTAACTCTGTGTAAAGTTTTTGTATTGTTGGAGGAAAGTGTACGCAAAAAATGAGAAAAAAAATTCAACAATGAATAGAAAAGAACTTAAAAGTTTGCCAAAAACCCTTAACAACAATTTGTAATTATAATATGGGAAGTGTGAAATGTTGTACTATTAGGAGTGTTTTTATGCTAAAAGTTATACAAAAGGTTTTTTTTTTTGGAAAATAAAAGAAAATATTGAAGTTATATAGAAAAACAAATAAAATATTTTAAGTATGATTTAAGGTAGAAAAGAAATTTTAGGATTTAAACTTAATAAGAGCTAAAAGAATACACAACCAGATAGTTAATTCAAGAATAAACTATAAAAATTACATTAAGTTGTGTTGCCTATTTAAGGGGTTTGGAAAACAAAGTGAATGTTGAATGCAACATGTTTGTATTTAACATTTATAAATGGTGTTCCTTATTTGAAACTAAAAAATCTTTTTGATATAAAACGAAAATTAATCGCAAGAATTTTTTGTTATCTACCAAAAAGCCTACTTTTAGGAGTTAAAACATATATAAAAAGAGTATTATGCTTTCAGGATAATTATAAAATTTTGGTTAAAATAAAAGTTCCCTTCAAATATTTTAAGAACCTTAAACTATGGCTTTATTTTAGTTTAAACTTAATACTACAAAAAATCGTAAAAAAATAATATTTTTTTTTTCTTACTTCCTTTAGGAGTTTTAGATTTACCAAGTAGTTAAAACTGAATCACAGTCTTGATTTAAGATAATTGCTTATTCAAGGAAAGTTTCTTCTCAGTAAAAAGTTTATGTGTTCAACACTTGTTTAAATTGCTGCCTACTTTCAGGTGTTTTAAATTTAAAAAGTATAATTAAATGCAAATATCCCAGTTTAAATATCTTAACTATAGCACGAAAAGCCAACAAAAAGCTTTTCATAAATATGTAAAATTAAAAACATGTAGTCATAGAGCTTGGCAACCCTATTATATGTAAGTCACAAATATTTATTGAAATATCATTAAAATTTATATGCAAAACCAACAAAATCAACACAATACACAAACACTCATAAATTGTAACTAAAAGAAAATCTTTTCAAACATATTTTTCCTGCTTCTTTAACCACAAAACAATTTGAAAATTTTGTAATAAACCACAAAAACCTCACGAAAGTATGCTATGAAATGTGTAATTAAAAACAATTAAAGCACAAAGTAGAGAAATTCAAAACGAAATTATATTTTTGTGTGTTTCATAAATATGCTGAGAAAAAGAGAAAGTTTAATTTAGACAGCTTGAAGGCTTGCTATAAGAAATAATAGTAAACAAGTTTTAAAGAGCTTAGAATGGGCTTGAATTAAAGATCTTTGCTTGTTCTTTATAAACAACTTTAAAGCAGACGTTAGGGCTTCTTATTTTTTAACATTTAAAGTATACTTTTAGGCCTTTTATTTTTTTCTTTTACAATTCATTTAAAAAAAAATCTTCTTTGTCTTTCAGCCACAAATATACCAGTCCTACTCTATATATTTTCTTTAAAAAAAAAAAGAAAATACTTTGCTTTTGTTACCTGACGTTCGTAGCCAAAACCGCTACTGTTTGCTATACAAATTTTTCCCTGGTGTTGTATTAAAACCCGCATTTTCCTGTGTTAAGGCAACAATTGCGAAAAAAGTCGTCTTAACGTTAACTGAGAACTTAACAAAAATTGTATAAAGAATTTTTTTTTTTTTTTTTTTTTGCCAGTTTATTCTTTTGAACAATTTATTGTAACAGGAATACAATTGTGAATTGCATTGACATGTTAAAAACTTATTCTTCAGTGGAAAAAATTGAAAAAAATAAAAACTGCCAGCAAATTTTGCTGGATTCATCGTCTATACCTTGATGGCAGGGATTTAAAAATGAATCTGTATAAGAAACTTTTATTTCGGATTTTTTTTTTCATTCTGCGAACAAAGATAAACAAACACAGTTTTATTTATAAAACATCAATACTTGGCAATAAAATATATTTGAGGAACAAAAAAAAAAAAATTTTTTTTATAAAGTTTAATGGCAGTTTAAAAACATGTTAAAGAAAAGAAATAAATAGATTTTTTGGGCAGCAAAGTAGTACCTGCAATCTTTTTGTTACTGAGAGAAAGATGAGGTTTAGGAAATACTAAAGTAATTTGGGAAACCGTTTTTTACATGGAAAATTTTTCTATAAATGAATCTAAAATAATTGTCCAATTCACAATCTCGCATCAACTTCGTCTAATTATACAATGTTGTATTTATGTTGTTGTAATTTTCATACAAGTGTTTTTATTACGATTTTAGTACGATTGAATTTTATATGATTTAAAAAATGGGAATGTTCGATTTGTTTGGTGAATTTCAAAAACATTGTTTTAAATTATTAGACATTTTATTTTCATAAATATTTATTCACCTAGAAGTATGCTTTCTATTATTTTGTTTAATTTAACTTTGACTATTTAATATAAACTTCTTTTAGGTGTTGAAAGCAAAAACAAAATCGAAAATTTCATAATTTTGTTGTTTTTTTCTATAGAAATTTATATTGAATTTTTAAATTTTAAACGCTGCATATCTTGTGGCTTTGATAATTTGAATACGCAATATGTATTTCTGTAGAAACAACAAACAAATTTTGACAAATTGTTGACATTGTTTTTGCTTTCAATGTTATTTTTGGCATTGAGTTGCGTTTTACACAATTAAAGCCTATATTTTTAAAGCACTTAAATTTAAAGGTTTATTAGACCAGAAGTATTTAATTTTTTTCAATAGGAAATGTTTAACATTTGGAAAGCAACAAGGCATATGAGTAGACTAATAATTTGACTAATAACATTTCTAAATGTTTTTTATATTTTACAGGCTAACAATATTTAAATAAGTTTTACCTACATATTTATTAGTCTTTAAACTTTTTAATAATCGACAATTACCATATTTTATGACATCGTAAAAATATCAAAATTATGCTTTGTATTTTATTGATTAAACCACCTAAATATATACATATTTTTTACATTTTAGAAACGTTCTACTTTTTTTTTAACAACTTAAGCCATTTTATGGTATTTTTACACACTTTGCCGAAGGAAAAAAGGGTATATATAAGTTTGTCATTCCGTTTGTAATTGCTACAATATTGATATTAGACCCTATATTTATAGAGTAAGGTTGATCTAACGATGTCTTTCTGACTGTTGAAATAGGTTTTCCCAAGACCCCAGATATGATGGGGACTTGGTTGTTATATATTTCTGTCATATCTTCTCCGTTTAATTTTGCAATTGAAATTCAGCCACATCTACCCAGAAGTGGCGGAGATATGAGCAAAGAACCACGACTGCCTCTAATTTTTTCATAAAATCGCATGTTGATATTGTTTTTTATACCCATCAACGAAAGAAACAAAGTTTATGTATATACCTTGTATAAGTTTTTTTTATTTTTTAATGGCTAGACATGTTTGCTTCTCTTTTACACATAACAAATACAATAGTGTAAGGCCCAGCTGTTCTACCGATGTCCGTCTGTCTGTCTGTCTGTTTTCCAATATATCTGGAGGACGGCATAGCTAAAGTTTCCAATTCAGGTAGAAACATCTTGGCTATGAAAACACAATGTCCCACAAAATGTGGGCGGCCTTGGAGAAGTGGATGGGACACCTTCAAGGAGATTATATTTTATTATTATTTCTGTATATCTGGGGAACAGCAAGAGCCTAAGTTTACCAATAAGGTACAAAGCATCGTGGTTATCAATACACAACATCCGATTAAATGTGGATGGTAGAAATTAGATTTATTTATATCTTTAGAACGGTATACATATATAACTTTCTTTTCTTACTGCACCATGGTGAAGGGTGTAAAAGATTCGGCATAGTCGAATAAAGCACTCTTACTTGTTTTTTATTAAAGTTAAAAATTTTAATATACACTCATGTTCAATTAATTAGTCCCACATAATTCGTGTTACCTAGCAGGCCACATCTGTTGATATTTTATGGGTAGAACAAAAAAGGCTTTACTTAACCTTAAAAAAACGTATTAAAAATAATTTAGAAGTAAAGTCCGTCGATATTTTTAGGATCATTTGAAATTTCGTTAATTTTAACGTGGGTATTTGCAGTTTAAATCCTTTTTCGCTCATCAATTTAATTAATCTTAAATTAAAAATTCAAAGTGAATCGAAAAGATTTGAAATTTATTGTTAAATTATTCATTACGTGCCATCGAACGAAACAGATACCGGAAGAACAAATTAATCTATGAACAAAATTACAAAGAAATAGTAACAGCTTTAACACCAGCAGAGACGAGAAAAGAACGCAGGATTGTCTCGAAATCAAACCTTTCGGTATGAAATATTAGATCGGTAGCTGGCATATAAGCAAGCATCTCAACAGTACGTAGATGTTCCTACAACAATCGGTTCGATGCACCGAAACGACTCGGGATTCAAGGTACACCGAACTCAGTTACACCTGTTCTTCAAGTCTCGCTGCTTCAACAACATCAACAGCAGTACGTAGAGCCGTTATAGGCTGTGATCACTTTCAGCTGTGGAAATTGCAGAAAAAGCCCCGTTGAACGCGACAAGCAAATAATATAGTGTAAAAGAACGATCAGAAAGTTGTGGTTTTTACTGATGTAAAGATATTCAACATTTATGAATATCCATCTAATCCATATATCCACAGCTACTGTGTCCAAGATTCCAGAAAAAGATTTGATTCTGAACCACTACCACACCACAGGGAGGGCAGGGCTATGATCTGGGGTGCTGTAACTTATGCTATCCGCTGATAGTACAATTTTTGTTCGACACATAAAAGATATGGACTGCATAAGAACACAAAAATTATATTGGGCCTACTCAATTGCACCGGAGTGTATGCTATACTTTCCGAAACTTTAAAAATTCCGTTACAATGATTGCATTTACTAGTACATAAAACATTCACATACTCGTTTATTTTTTAACATGCATATAAGTGTGTATGTACATTTTTGTTATATTAGCATTTCATGTGTATTTATGTTCTAGCATTTGTATTTTCTAAGCAAACCTATAAGTATGCTATAACAAAAATTAAATACAAATTTTATCGCATGTTATCGACAAATACTTTTTCTTACCCTTTTTCTTTAACATATTTATCTCTTCCTCGCATGTTACTCTTTTAAAATATAATAAAATTTCGTTTATTTTATTGTTAAATTATCTAATCGTGCATAAAAGATATTTTGTTGTAGTATACTTAAAGGATGTAAGAGAATGAAAAGCCTACTTATAGGCTGATTTATGTAGCTAAGAAAAGATAGACGAAAGCAGATGAATTGCAAGACGAGAAAAAGTAATAAAAAAATAGAATTGATAGAATTGGCAGTTAAGGAAGATACATTTTAAAAGAATCGTGGCACAAAATTTAAAGGGAAATACAAATTTTTGATATCTTGATTTTAAAACAGATTTCGAATTAAAAATAATCGTTTAAAAGTTAAATTAATTCAGGTCAAGTATTCGTTTCAGAAGTATTAAATTTCTCTAAAATAAGACCATTCCTTTTCCTTTTTTTTAATTTCAAATTCCTTTTTATTTTATTAATTTCATTTGCAAACTTAGGCTTTTAGTTAAAAATGAGATTTTTGCTTAGTTTAAAAATTCCAAAGAAAACTTACTGTCTCTTATTTTTAACAAACCTTGAATAGAAGTTTCCAAAGTGTTAAAAAAAAATTTACGTTTGAGGAAGATGTGGAAAAGTGGCAAGAAAAACATTGTTAAGTAAACAAAAATATGTTTTGAATCTTTGCTGATTGTTAGCCACATTTAGCTGGAGTTTATTGTTAAATAACATCAGTTTAAAAGACACAAACAACAAAAAAGTATTGAAGAAAAATAAAACTAGGGAACCCAAAGTTTTTATATGTCTTTTGTACAAGAGTTTGCTGAAGTTTCTTTTTTTTTTTTTTTGGTTTCGAACACTGGTAGTTGTTCATCATTAAAAAGTTTTTTGGTGAGTACATTTTTCTTTTTTGTTATTATTGTATGTGTTGTAGTTGTCAATTCTTTGGCAAATTCTGTATAAGTAAGTTTTTTTCTTATTCTTTTTTGGACTCCTACATACAAAAACTTACTACCCACACTTTCTTTTTTTTCCTTACACACGCCTGAATGTATGCAATGGAAAGTTTTTTCTTTAAACTAGTGTTGTTGGCCTGAAACGTAGTAAAAACCTTTAACAGTATTGACTAACATGTGTTGTAAGGACAGAAAATTTGTAAGACCTCCTTTAGTTTGTTAGTCTTTTGTTAGTAATTAAGGTTATTCTTGCGGGATTTAAGGATATAACCAAAATATCAAAAATTTCTTCAAGATAAACTTACAACTGTCCTCCCCAAACGCCTGTCTGTCATTTTGTTTATCTATAAAAACAGACTTAATTGCAGGCAAGAGGCTGTCGGAATTATTTCACAGAAAATTAAAAAAGAATTTAGAGAGTTTTTGGTTATGATGGGGGTCAGGAATTAAACTGAAAGTGCAAATAAAGTTTTTTTTTCTTAATAAAGAGGGACAAATATTTCGCGAATGACTTATAAATGTGGTGCCTGAGATAAAGGTCTCTTTGTTTTAAGGTAATTTTGCACCGACACTATTACTATGTTTCCAATTTGTCCAGCATCATTCTTTTTACCCCTGCGAAGGTTGTCGTAATCTTATCCTAAATACAACAGCAGTTTCTTTTGGTTTGCAAAATCAAAAAATGAAGGCTCCATCAGGACAAATTTCACTACAGGTAACAGGCAATAGGCGGCCCCTTATCCCAACTGAAATTCAAAGATAAGCCTAATTTCTGAAGAGATATTACCAATATCTAGTGCAGAAAATAAAAAGTCCTAAGGATCACTGGTTTCTGTGGTACATGATATGTTATTGGTCAGCTGCTTGTGGGAAAAATTTGCCTCTCACCCGAAATTTTTAAAATCTCTCTCCCCCTTTGAGATGTGCGTAGAAACTACAGAGGTATAACCTTGAATCCCTGAAATCCATTGGACCCCTAGGAGCTCAGTCATTTGGGTATTTGGCCATCCCAGGTTGCATACAACTGTTTTCACATGTATGTTAGTAAATTCAGCTTGGTTAATAAATTCACCAAGCTATTTTGAGCAATGGATGAAGCAAAAATAGGTTTGACTGCAAGATGCTTTAACTACGCTAGCTAGGAGGCGCAGCACATCTATTGCAGATTTGTGATTTTAAGTCCAAGATTAGCCTTATCCCCTAAAAGATGCAACGCCAAGAGCTATGTGATTCTCAAAAAGCACACGCACAAAACCCGGGAAAAAGAAAATTTTAGAAATATGTGGTCTATTAGAGTTTAGCAAGTTTTCACTCCGAGGAAAGGCGAAATAACTGGCTGCACCTGTTTCGTTTGAGGTCACAAAGCCGAAGGGTAAATGATATTTAAAAATTATGCACACAACCTTGTGAGGCAAAGGCAAAGTCGAGTTAAAAATTTTGTTTGAAATATGTATAACAGTCCCGATATAGTGGGGTTGGTCATACATTTGACCCCTCTAGGCGTATCCTACGCGCGGCCGGGTGCCAAATTTAAGAATATTATAAGACTTTCATATGTGTATAGTTGAAATTCTTAAATTTGGCCCCTGCAGAGCCTAGGATACCCCTAGATGGATGAAATGTATGACGAACCGAACTTCATTTTTCAGCTCAATCATTTATTTTTAACATACCTATGCGCTATCTCCATTCCTTAAAGGGGCTCCCATACAAAATGTTCAATGCAGACTAGAGATATATTGAAGAAAAAATCCCATAAAAGCCCAGAAGTTGTCCCTATTGAGATAAAATGTATGACCGACCTCATTTCGTTTTTTGTCGTTAACAATTTCTCGAGACATACTTTCCCCTTATCACCACTCCTTAGGGGGCTCCCATACTAATATTAGGTTTTATGAAATTCTTAAATTAATTAAAATTTATCGACTTTTTTGAATAAAATCGAAAGTTATAAACATAGTTTAATCGTTTATGGCTTGTTTTGTTTTATGCTTCGTTCTTTATATGTCTGCAAAAAATGAGAAGCCTAGCTGCATTTTCCTATTTTTTATGAATTTTTAAAAAACAAAAATTTCGAAATTTTGATAAAAAAATTAGTTTTTTCCAAAAAATAATTTTGTTTCTAAAACAACTGCTCATATTAATTTTCTTAAAGGAAGTTTTATAGCGGAATTTCGGCTTTTTAAGTAATTTCAATAAACTGAACCGTTTTTGAGCTACGCGAATATATGTTGTGCAACCTCCACCATTTTCTAAATAACGGTATATCTCGAAAGCAAGAGCTAACCTAAAAAACGGTGGCCACCCTTGGATTCAGCGTACCCGAATTATGCTAAAACGCCATGTGCCCGGCTTGACTAATTTTGCAACGAGCACAGTGTCATAAAAAGGATCTATAAGCTTCACGATTTAAGATTTCATTGTCTCAAGAAATTTTTTAAGTATTAGAATCGGGTGATTTATTTTTGCTTTATGAAAAACATCGTTCTTGTTCAGTGTCCAAATTTAAATCTGAATTAAATCTAAGAAACCCTAAGGGCGGCTTAACGTTTGTTGATTGCTTTTAAAAGTAACAAAAAATTTGCTATTAAATTCAATTTATGCCTTTTAGGTTTTTTTTTTTTTACTTTAAGAATAAATTGACAATTGTTGTTAAAAAAAAAACTTTATAAAAGCAATCATTTACAGTTGTTTATTAATCCTATGAATTTCGTAAAATCTTTCAAATATGGTTTTCAGTATTTTCCTGTAATCATAATTAGCAATATGCCAAAACTTTTTATTGTTGAAAATGGTTCTTTAGGGTATCAGAAGCAACTTTTGTTCCGCGACTTTTATATAATTCCGTTATTTACAAAATTACCGTTATTTTTAGGTGCTTGAAGAAAATCTAAATTTTGACCGTTAAATTTCCAGAATTCGACCAAATGTTGTTTGGAAACTTTGTACAAAAAAAAATGAATTTTACGCCATCTAGCGGCAGTAATTTTTACTAACTATATTCTACATTTAGAAAGGTAATTTGAATACCTTTGAATAACTTAAAAATCGGATGAAAAATAATGGAATGAGAAAGAAAAGATCTATAAGAAAGATCTATTTTATTAAATCGATCATTAAAGTTAACATTTTTAGTTTTGCGAAAAAAATTTTAGTTATTTTACTGGAAATGTATTTAACAGAAATCTTTATTAGTTATACTTTTAAAAACATCAAGTTATTTTATTTTTAAAATTTTTAGAGATCTACATAATAGTGCAAATTCTTTAGCTTTTCTTTGAGTTGGGACTCTAAATCCAAATTTGTTGTTTGCCAAACTTTTTCACCGTGATATTTATAATTTAAACCTCTCAACATGTTTATTTGCTTTTTAAGAATTTTTATCTGTAAATCGACATCAGATAGTTTATTTCATAAATTAAATAATTCCATAGGCTCATTCACATAAAGCAAATATAAAAATAGGACTTTACTCTCTGTACGTCGTTTTTTTACTAGTTGTTTGCTCCCTCTTCCAATCTCTTTATTCGTTCCTTAGCATTCCATTTTTTATTTTCCTGAAAACCCTTTTTCATTATTTTCACACTATTTTCCATATCTTGCTTCGTTGGATAGAACTGCAAAATATCGAAAAGGAAGTGAATGCATTTGAGGAGGTCCATAACAAAACGCAATAATTTCACCATAACATTTTTTTGGATAAACGACAAAATGTAATTGAAGTAAGTAGCACATAATTTTTTTAAAAAACAATTATTGAAGTATTATTGTCTACAAAAAATAATATTAATCACAAATTAATTATTTTATCTGACAGTTTGTTTTAAAGTTATTTAGATAACAAATTTGAAATTATTGCGTTTTGGTCCGAATCCATAGTATTTATTTCATTTTGCTATGAATTGTACGAAAATATTACTCACAATCAACATAACAAAAGCAAAAGATATTAACTAAACAAAAATTCCTTACGTTTTACAGTTATCTCAGAGTTACCACCAGAGCATAATTTATTTATCAAGTTGACTTTTTTTAAATTTCTTGTGAAGATTTATTGCAAAGATGTGTAATTATTGCCTTTTGCTCTGGGCCAGTATATTTGATATTGATCTGCAGTGTAGTTATTGAGTTTTGGAATGCTTTATAATGAAGGTAATATAGATTTCAATGTGTAGAATGGGATTCAATCAAAAAATCAAAAAACTTGAAAAATGTAATTATTGCGTTTTGTTATGGACCTCCTCATTTGTTTTGCCGGGCCTTTATTTGCTGGCAGATGGTGTATATTTTTTATGAAGTTCCATATCCTCGTTCATCTTCGCCATTGCAAACACTTTCTCCACATTGATATTACTGTGGAATGAGTATACATCATCCACAGGTCTATCGATATATCTTTTCAACATTGAAACTTTCGCATCCGCTAAAACCGTTTGGAAAATGTTAACATCTTTTTCAAATTTGCAGTCTGTGTTAAAAGCAAATTGAAATTTGTTGGGAATAGAATTCAAGAACGATCTTTTATTTATTTCTTCGAACTCTTAATATTAAAATATTTGATACAGCACGTCCTTGAAAGTAAGATGATCACAAGCAGCAATTTATTTACAAGTGCTAATATGCTTAGTGGTTCAATGCAAGCTGCTACAGAAAATTTGATACAGAAAATTTGTGTCTGTAATATAATTATGAATCATTTTCGCATCCGTGTACGCTTCAGGATATTTTTGCACAAACTGAAATAGCAAATCGGTTTCTTTGTAAATTTGACTTATTGTTAGTTAAAATTTTGTAAAATTGTATTTCTTTATGTAAGATCAAATCTGTCAAAAATTTAAAAAGTTACATGCATTTAAACAAACACTTTGGTCAAATTTACAAATTAGGTAAGGTCACTTTGCGGACTTTCCTTGTAAATTACATGAAAACCCAACGATAGAATTCAATTCTTATGGCGGCATTGCATTCAGGAGGTCATAATACATAAGGATTGGTGGGTCTGGTTTCGGGGTCAGAACCTTTTTATATTTTTGTGAGGCTGTGTAATTAACAAGCACGCAGAGGTGACGGCTAAAATATCTGCTGCCGCTTTATCACAATAGTAAATGACATATAAGTATATTTACTTATCACATGGAAAGAAATTTTAATTCCCAAAGTGAAAACAATGTCTATGTTCTTAATAACTAATGTAAAACTAATTTTAGTAGCATAAATTTACGTTTTTTTAAAAATTCAACCTGTTTTTTTGATCAATTAATAAAATTTGTCGAAAATAGGCTGTACTGTTTGTACTGCGGCACAAATTCGGCTGAACATTATGCCTTGGGAGACAACAGAGTTGTTGATGACTAAAATATTTAAAATTATGCGGTGGTGCTTGAAGATAACACTCCTACTTCAAAAGTTATAAGTGAATGAAGGTCAAAAAAACCATTTTTTTTTTATTTTTTTCGCCTTTTTTTTACATTTTCCTAATTTTCTTGTAAACGAAAAATGCGATCGCCACGCACCACCTCAGAATTTAGATTTTGATGTCATTAACAACTGTGTTTCATGGCCAGCCATAATATTCAGCCCAATTAGTGCCGTGCTAAATGTTAGTAGTCGTAGTTTCTTACTTTCAAGTTTGGTTTTTGCCACTTTGTTTTTTTCAGTGTATTATTCCAACAAAACCCAAAAATTAAAGATTGCTACCCAAACTAACTATTCAATACATAAAAACATTGATTTTGTAGCTAACAACATAAATAATGCGTTAAATTCATAAAAAGTCAAAAAATCCAAGTTTTAAGGGCCACCCTAAATATCCGTTTTAGGACAAGTGAGGGCACTCTAATAAGCAAGTAGGGTACTTGACTCTACCCCCGAAGTATTAAAAATCATTCGGCATTAATAGCTTGAAAACGAAAAAGTTAATTTTTTGGCATATTGCTAATCATAATAATGGCTTCTGTTAATATTAAAAAAAAGTCCTTCGAACCATCAATTAAGAACAGAAAAATGTTACTTAAGTATTGTTTAGAATATCAAACTTTCAATTATTTTCTCTCCTTTAAATTTGCTAAAAAAAAAAAAAAAAAATTACGCAAAAATTTTTAATTTATAGCGAGAAAAAACCTCATCATTAAACCTGTTGCAACTTAAAAACAAAACGTGTAAAAATCTCCATGCAAGCCAATGCATTTGCCGCCACCACCTCAACAAACACCTAAAAATATGCTTTGTGTATGTACACTTTTTTTGCATATATTTTACGCCTTGTCATTCTATACAAAAGGCGTGTTAGTATGTAAAAATAAAATATAAAAAAAGAAATGCAAAAACACTCTACAATATTGCAACACAGCCGGGTAAAAAAGAAGAAAAAATAAATATAAAAAACTGTTGTTGCCTCATAAAAATTAAAAGAAACAACGATGAGCTTTCACATAATAAAAAAAAATATGGAAATTGTAAAGCCTACTTTTAAATAAAAACTGCATGCTCTACTTTTAGGCTTAACGAAAACATAAAAATAAAGCAAAACACAACAAATATGCCTACCATGAAAATAGGGATGTTGCTGCAACAACAAATTCTTAAATAAAAATGAATACTAAGATACACTTATACATATACAACAAAATATAAGTAAATGTATTTAATATATATATTAGAGAAATTCTTTTAGTTTTAGTAAAAATTTTGTTGTAGTAGTTCATGTTGTTTTTAGAACCAGAGATTGTGGTAGTGGTGGTAGTTTTATATCAGACTCTCTTTCTCTTACCCATCTGGAAGAAAAAATATATGCGCATGGAATATAGTTTTGCCGTTTAGATGTTGGCTAAAAAAAAACTCTGCTCATATAAGTAAAAGGATACCGTATAGAAAGTCTATAAAGTATATGAATGTTGAGTTTTCTGGTCATGTGTTTTTTTTAAATATTTTTATACATATTTTTTCCTTAAACAAAAAAAGGGGTATATTTGGAGGCGCTCCTCCTCTTTTTCTTTATTATTTTAGTTAAGTTAATTTAATTTTTTTACAAACCAAAGAACTGTAAAGTATTCATAGAATTAATATGAAGTAAAATTTATAATTTAGTGTTTTAATTATTCTAGATTAATATTTAGTTATGAATTATTGTTGAGCTATAGTTTTGAAGCCGAAAAACAATTTTAAGCTAAATGAACACAAACAACGATCGTTGGGGAGTCTAAAATGAATTAAGAGAAATGAAAAAAAAATACAAAAAATCAAACTCTAATTCAGTTCAAATTATGTATAACTGTTAACAACCTTGTGTTAGTGCAGTTAATAAAACATAAAACATTTACAACTCATCATTTGCAGTTCTAAAGTAAAAAAGTTATTAAATGCGAAGGACCAATATTAAATTATTGTCAAAGAATTTGTATAGTTAAAAGTTCAAGGACCATGTTTTAAATTAAAAATAATACAAAAGTTTCTATTAAGGACAAGTTTTCAAATAAATTTAATCTTTTTAACATAAACATACAAATTAAACGGTTCGAAGGACTATTAAACAATTTTGTGATTAAAGAAAAAATTGTATTTTTTTAATTTTGCAAAACTCTAAGTTTGAAAGATTATATTTTAATATTAAAACAAAAATCAATCTTGAAAACAAGTTTCTAAAAAGGTAATGAATCTTTAAAAACGATTTTAAAGACTAATAAATAATTTTAAAGTTTTGTGATTTTTCAAAATCAGAACTCGAAGGACCAACTTTTAATGTCAACATAAGTTGCTCTTTTAAGCGAGTTTTGAATAAGCTAAAGATTTTTTTTTTAACAATAATATACAAATTGTTTTGAAAGTTTTCCAGAATCCAAAATTTAAAACCCAAAGTGGTTTTTAAATCGAACAAATTTGTTTATACTTCTTACTTTGAGTACCAATTTTGTTTAAAAAGGATACTCTTAACAAGAGGAATAACTGTGGACATTTTGTAAATAGCTGATATTAAATTCAATTCAAGTTTAATTGATTTCGATTTTTAGAACCCGACGTTTTCGTGTTATCTATTTAAATCTAGTACATAGTTTTATTAAAGCCGTTCTTAATATTACTAAATTTAAGTTATAAATTAAAAACCAAATTTTAAATTTGTTTTTTAATTGATGATTCGAAGGACCATTTTTTGTTATTAACAAGAGCCATAATTAAGCTTACAGGAAGGTTCTGTAAATTTACTGGATCTTGAGATCAATAAACCACTGTAAACACAATTTAAAAAATTTGTGGACCAAGTTTTTATAAAACTTATACTTGACACTATTTTCGTAAAAAATTACTAAACCCATTTCAACAAAAACTTACAAATTTGACAAATCCGAAGGACTATTTTGTATATAATAAATCCCATTTCAGAGTCCTTAGCGTTATAAAAAAAGGGAAATACATGAGAAACTTATTTCTCTGATTAAGGAATGCATCATGCCCGATGCAACGTTAAACATTACGGTAGACATTCTGACCCTTTTATGGTAAAAAATGAAGAACTGCAAGGAGGTATATTGTCTCCTCTCTTGTTCCTGGTGGAAATGGAAGATGTTCTGAGCTCAATAGAGAACAAAATCTAGGGAATTCGGTGGAAGATCAACTGTCAGTACCTTAATTATTTGGTATACACTGATCAAATATGTTTGCTCTCTCACAGACTTTGCGATCTAAAGTGGACAACATTGGACCTTCAATGACATAAAATTAATACCGGTAAAATTAAAACCCTGCAAAAAAGTGTCAATGTAACTGAACATTTGGGAGACGTAGAGCAGTACTTTGATAGTGTTCCTATCTCTGTTAAAATGATCTATAAGGCAAGAGCATCCTTCAGTATATCGGCTCCAGAATGGCAAAGTATTAAAATCAGCCTTTGCACTATGTTGCGAATCTTTGAAGCAAATGTTAAGTGGATACTTCTTTGTGGTTGCACAGAATGAAGAGTAAGTCTTAGCATTACTTTTGTTAACCTCTGATTTAGAAGAATACTCCTCATTTTCTGTCCTAAAACCATCTTTAACTCGGATCTGCTATCGCTAACTCGCCAAACACCCATAGCTACATTAATACGTGAAAGAAAGTGGCAGTGGATTGCACATACTATTCGCAGAGATGATAATAACGTGGCAAGGAAGCGTTAAGATATAATCCATTTGGCCAGGCAGGTCGGAAAGCTGGTAGACTATGTTATATAATGAGTTACCTAGGCATTACATGGAAAGAACTTAGATCTATTTCAAACAACCAGCTCCGTTGGCTGCTGTTATTGGCGTCCTATACTCCAGTGGGAGTTAGAGGAAAACATATATATTTATTTTATCGTCTTTGTAAAGCTATAAACCGATACAGTTCATTTCCAATATCAACAAGTAAATTAATAAACGTCCTTATCATTTTGGCGATGGGAGTCGAAATAGTTTTTAGAAGTTTTTTTTAACAATTTAATTAAAGAACTTTTTTATGAACAATTTTTGTTCATTATCGAAAAATGTTACCTCTGCCATTTTTTTTTGTCCATATTTTTTCTGAAATACTCGAGTTCATAAAATGCATTTGTTACTATTGAATATTTACAACAACAAATAACAACATGGAGCATATAAAAGATGAAAAATACACATCAAAATGTATTTATTTCCATCTATAAAAGTAAAATATTTATTTTGTTGGTTGCTGGTGTTCAAAAAATTTGCTTGGAGAAGAGGTGTGTGCGAAAGTTTAGATACAAGTAAAATTTTGGAAATTTTTAATTTTTTTTTTTTTGTTGATATTCTGTGTGTATTTTGCTGATAAATATTACGGCAAACAAATATTTTGCACATAAAAAAACAAATAAATACCCGACAAAATATTTTACATATTTAAACACTAACAAACGCACACTAACATATGCAGTGGTGACTCACTTCAACGCATACATATACATAAACATACACACACACACACACACATAGATACCCTTAAACATAAATAGAATAACAAAATAAATGTTATTGCAGTTGTGAGTGAGTATAAGTGCATAAATACATATATATTTCCTCGAAATGCAGTTGAATTTTTACGATTTTTATTTTCCATTTTATAAAAAACTTTTTAAAAAATAAATTGACATTTTACAGTGGGACGAAAGTAAGATTAAAAGAAATCTTGAACAAGTTCCTTTTATGCAAAACAATGAAGTCATAACTTTTCTTATTTCTATGATAAAAAAGTTTTCTTTTAAGAATGTTCCACTTTTTGCCCCACTGCCCCTTTTGCTTTATGCATTTCCAATCTATCACTTATATAGAGAATTTCGTAGCAGTTCAATTTCTATTCTCACAAATTCAAAGAATGAATATTTGTTTTCTGTTTCTGTTTTTGTTTTTTCTATTTCTATTTATTATTTATTTATTTCCATCTGTATGTTTTCTGAGTTAGAAATAAAAATGTAGAAAATATTTTTCCTCTATTGATCTAAAGCATAATAAAACTAAACTTCCATATGGTGTTTACTGTAAAAGAATGTTGGTGTGTATTAGTATACGAGTGAAGTGTAGATGTAAATGCATGTATTTAAGTGTTTTATGCTTTAGTGTTAGTGTATTTGCACACATATGTTTATTTAAAGTTTTATATCCTAAACATAAGCTCATATAAAATTTTTGTAAAATTGTGTAATATTTTCAAGTCATAATTTAAAATTATGACAAAAGCAATTTAAAATTTGAATAATAAAAAAAAGAGTTGTTAACATGAATTATCAATTGATCAGGGATCCCTAAATGATTCTTAAGAGGGTTAAAAAGGCGTTTAAAAATTTAACTAAGTTATAATAATATAATTTTAATAAGTCGGAGAGTGAAGTAGAAAGAAAAGTAGGACCATTTAGTTCTCCTGTTTGAACCAACGAATATATAAAACGAATTTAAAACTCAAAAACAACAATAGACTTTAACCAGGGTATGTGTTGTCAATTCGCAAACACAATGCTCCTCCTAAAAGGGGCTTAAAACAACTCTGGCTTAATGAACCTTTTTTAAGTAAGTTAGTTGGATGTCATAAGGATGTTTGAAAGACGAATGATAAACTATGTTTTTTTATTAAACCCGTAAAAATAAAGTGATATGTACTTCACAGATTCGCAGGACTAATTTCTTCTTAACATTCTAGAAAGACCAAATTTTAAATTAGATAATTGAAAATCGTACAAACATCAAGTAATAATTTATCCAAGTCCCTGCTTCCTTCAGCAATTTATAAGGACCATTTTTATACCCTCCACCACAATTAGTTGTGAAGAGGGTATATTAAGTTTGTCATTCCGTGTAAAACTTTTTTATTATTCATCTCAGACCCCACAAAGTATATATATTCTGGGTCCTTGAGCAATTCTAAGTCGATTTAGCCATGTCCGTCTGTCTGTCCGTCTGTCCGTCTGTTGAAAACATGCTCACTTTCGAACAACTCAAAATAAATGAACAAACTTGGTGCCAAATTGCTTGTAGTTATCCTAAGCAGTTTGGGATTGAAACCCAGCAAAATCGGTTCAGTAGGACCAGCGCTATGAATCAAAATGTGGAACCACCACCTAAAAAAATTGATAATTTTGTTACAAAAAATAACATAAATGTTGGAACAAGGCACGGAATGCGATATGATTTTGCAAAAATTTGTTTTATTTCACTGGAAATCACGCTGTTAAATTTCGTGAAGATCCATCCATAACTTACCCTAAGCCCCATATAAACAGTACTCCCGGAAAACAGTTTAGTACGCCTAAAACCATAAAAAATAAAGCTACCGTAACAAAATTTGGTACATCACAGTTTTTTAGGACTAGAAATGACACTGTGAAATTTCGTGACGATCGGTCCATATTTTACTTTAGGCCCCATATAAACCCTACTACCGGAAAACAGTTTAGTGCGCCTAAAACCGTAAATAATAATGCAATCATAATAAATTTTGGCTCGTCACAGTTTTATAGAACTATAAATGATACTGTGAAATTTCGTGAAGATCGGTACATAATTTACCCTAGGCCCCATAGAAACCCTACTCTCGGAAAACAGTTTAGTACACCTAAAACCATAATTTATAATGCTATCATAACAGAAATTGGTACGTCACAGTTTTAAAGGACTAGAAATGACTCTGTGAAATTTCGTGATGATCGGTCCATAATTTACCCTAGGCCCCATATAAACCCTACTACCGGAAAACAGTTTAGTCGCCTAAAACTTTAATTAATAACAATTCGTCACAGTTTAAGATAATAACATCATACAGATATTACTCCTTAAACATTTGAACTGTCGGTGGAGGGTATAAAAGATTCGGCACAGCCGAATATAGCACTCTAACTTGTTGTTTTTATAACCTTCACCAAAGGTAAAAGGGTATAGATAAATTTATCATTCTGTTTGTAACTTCCACAAAATTTATCGCAGACGCTATGAAGCCTTTATATTCTGGATCCTTATGAGAAGTTCAAATCCGATTGACAGTCTGTCCTTTTGTTGATTTGTCCATCCGTCTGTTGAAATGGGTTTTCCGAAGATCCCAGTTCGGTCCAGAAATTACTGAGAGATATAGCCCTGTTCTGCAAATCACTTTTACTCAAATCACGTAATTTCAAATCACATGTGTCTACTAAAATCACACGTTTGATATTAAAGTGTCCCGTTTTTGTGTTTTTTGGTGTGATCTTCAGTTGCCGAAAGCACACCAAGAAACACAAAAACGGTATGACTTTCAGAACGCCACAAAATCACACGTGTGATTTCAAAAGTACGTGATTTTTAGAACAGGCCGGATAACCAAAAAACTACCACTGCCTCTAATTTTAACCATTAATCCCTTGTTGTTGTTTTTTTATTTCTTTTTTCTGTATATCTGGAGAACGGCAAGAGCCAAAGCTCCAAAATAAGGAAAAACACATCTTGGTTATCAATACAGAAACTGTCCAAAAAAATTGGCGGGATAAGAGAAGTGGGCGTGGCACTTCCCATACAAACACATTATAAATTTCTTTTCTACCTGCACAACGATAGGAGCCAAAGTTACAAATTAGGAACAAACCTCTCGGCTATCAATACACAACATCCCACAAAATGTGGGCGGGATTGGAAAAGTGGGCGTGGAACAAAATAGTTTTCCATGCTGAAGGAGTGGTAATTTGGTACACATAGCTGGATTATTAATACACAACCTCTTTAAAAATATGGGCGAGATTGGAGAAGTGGGCGTGACACAAAATATATTTATTTATATCTAAAGAACGGTAATAATATAACTATCTGTAGCCGTATTCTGTAATTCGCTTAGCTTAAGCTTAATCCCGATCGCTAAAATGCCTTAGAGAATACAAAAGTTTAAAATTTAAGCGATGACATTAAAAGCTTAAATTGCGGAGAATAAGATTTTTATGGCATAGAAAAATTTAGCAATGCACATTACAGAATTGCATTCGTAGCAAAAAATTGCTAAATCAACTTTGTAGATTTTTAGCGATAGAGATTTAGCTTCAGCGAATTACAGAATACCGCTGCTGCTCTTATAGCACTATTGTGAAAGGTATATACGATACGGCATAGCCGACTAAAGCACTCTTGCTGGTTTTAATTTTTATTGTTGTGACTCTTTATAAAGTTTAATTAATCAAACAGTTTACGATTGTTAACTGTTGTGGTTCGAAGGACTAGTTTTGTAAATAATCACCCCTATCGCAAACAATTACTCCCATGAAAATATTCCCATATTTTTTTATTTCGTATTGTGAATGATTCCCATAACAAATTTTTTGGGAATGAATTCCCAAACTTAAAAAATTTGGCATCGCCAATATTTACTACCGCGAGTATTTTTAATAAATAAATTCCCAACAAGTGTTGATGTGAACGAGAAGGAAACATGTAAATTTTAATGTGTATTCTAAAGTAGGACTAAATTAAATTACTTTTTCCTTTTATTGAAGGAGTGTACATAAAGAAAATGAAGATAAACACTTTCAGTATTTATTTTATTAGTATTTTATTTTGTATATTTTTCGTTCACAATAAAAGCACTGACAAGCTACTCACAATAGAGACTTTTGTTAACAAAGCACTGACAAGTAATTCACAATAGAAATTATTACTCCCAAAATATTTGCGATGCCGATTTGTTGGGGATGGCAATTTAGGTTTGATCCCATATATCATATTCCCATAACATTCGCGATAGGGTTGAATATAGAAAAACTTAAAGCAATTAATTACAGAAACTCTTTAACTTACAAACGTTCATAGATTTTTAAACGTAAAAATATGATGGTTTATAGAATTCCCATAAAAACATTTCCTCTTTTGTGAAGCAGGTTTGTAAGGGATAATAGCTGCGAGAAGAAAATATTTAGTTTGTAAAGCAGATCGTTTTACTCTCCAGCTTTTATATGCGCTGAAAAAAGCGCTGTTTGTGTATTGCTTTAAAGTGGGATCTCACCGTATAAAATACATGCATGCCTTCCGTTAACGAGATGGCAAGCGCAACTTTTACATTTCTTTTTTACTTTCTTATTTGAAGCTCTATTTTTTATTGCGACTAATTTTGGGAAAACATTTTTAGCCACAGACTTTCAATAAATTGTTTTGAAATTAATGGAAAATTTCGAAAACCAGATTTAAACACTAGACCTATTTGATGGTGATTAGAAAGACCAGAATATCAGATTATTTATAGAATTTGACTCTCAAATATTCAAATAGTACGACATTGCGACTTAAAATGTAAGCACATTTATAGATAGTTTTATTTATTGAAAATAATTTTGTTCGAAGGACTATTTTTAGGCACTGAATCCATTTGATAGTGGTCAATAAAACAAGAAAACAGGTTATTTAATAATCTTCTTAACTTTGATTTACTTATGGCTCGATTACGAATGGCCACTGAACTTTTGTTAAAATATGAAATAAAAAATTTTTTTTATATTTTAACATGAGCGGCATTGCCTTATTTCGCTGCTGGCAACTCAACTTCAGTTGTGTTGTCATCCATAATCGACTAATCTTTTTTTAGCGCTATTCCACAATAATTCCCCCTTCTAAATTTTCATGTAGGTACATTATTAGTATTTGTTAAAACAATCTAACACAAAAACACACTTAATATTATTAAATATTTAATAATGCCAACAACGCCAATGTCTCTTTAATCACAATTTCCAGAGTGTTGACTCAATAATGTCATTGACAATGTCATTCGTTCAAACGTACAAACATCGTGAAAAACTCAGCAAAAAAGCCAGCCAAAAAAAGAAAAAATTAAATTCAAACCGAACATCAGAATTGTTTACTTACGAACACTCACAGTTTATAAAATACTAGTGTAGACTACTACTCTACTCATGTTTGAAGAATGACAGTATATTTTTGTAGTCAAAACCAGGTGTTGTCTTTTCTCTTTACATACTTTAGCAAACAACGTGTATTCAGCTTTAGAGTATATACTGGTCTATCTATCTATCTGACTGTCTGTCCTAGTAGCTGCCTGTTAAAGGAATTTTTAAAGTCCTTTTTTTACATTTATTTCGAATAAACCAGAAGCGCGCGTGTATATTGTTTATTAAAACAACTATGACGTTGTTTTTTTTGAGGATTTTTCGTCAATTTTTTATGGAATCGGCTTGCGTAGTAATGACAGTTCAGAGTGTTTTGTTGGAAATTTTTGAAGTGTTGTGTGTGTATTTTTTCCTATAGCTTTACACTTCATGCCACATTTATTAACACTTTTCGTTGTCCTACGCGTTTGTAAAGGTAGTTGTTTTGTATTTCTCTTTATTTTTTTTATGAAAATGTGGTTTTGCTTCAATGATTTCACTAATATTTTATTGATTATGTGACAAAAGTATTTGTGGAGGGGAGGTATTTGAAAATTAAAAAAATTGAAAAGGAAAATTTGGTCTTAAATGTATTAAGATAGATATGTATAAACTTATAAAACCAATGAGCAGAAATTTAAAAAAAATTATTACTGTATAATAATTGGTAAAAAAAATGGTCCTTCGAGCCTTAAAAAAAGTTTTTGTTTTATTTAGAATAATTTTTTATATATTTTTTTAAAACTTTCTTAACGTTCTGTGCTTAAATCAATTATTATTTCTTAGAAACAAATGCTGCTTAAAGGTACCAGTTTTGAAACATTTAACTTAAGTACTTTGCAAAAATTTTTTTCTTAGCCATTCCTGACCATTATTGTTTTAACTTTTATCTGTCAATATATAGAAATATATCCGTTTTTTTCTTTGATCGTGTAATATATTTCAACAAATTTAAAGTTTTCTGAATATATATTTATAACTTTTTGCTAATTGAAAATGCTCCTTCGATCCCAAATTTGAATTTTTTAAAAATAGTCCTTCGATCCCTTAGATTTATTTACCGCATCATAAAGTCGACATTACAAAATTTGCTTTGCTATTTGTTTGAAAGTTATGGAAATTATCCGAAATCTTAATTCATAGAAAATAGTCCTTCGATTCTTATATTTTAAGTCGAATTCTAGGTTTAATGGTTATCATTCTAATAAATTTTACATAAAAAGTAAAGAATTTTTATCTCATAAACAAATCTTAAAAAAATGGGTTTGTAAAAGGCATTCATTCATGGAAAGACTAGCAATGTTTTGAGTGTTTCAAACCAAACCTGCAAAAAAATTATTTTGAATAAAAAAGACTTATTGTTAAGTTATTTTTAGTAAATCAAGTTGTGTTTAAAACCTTAAAGTATTGCCTTTATTTTGAATCTAGGTTAATTAAAAAAAAATTTAGATAAAAAATAATTAAATGTAAGTTTTAAATAAAATATATAATATTAAACAGTTGATTTTTATAACATTAATATTATATAAAGGAATTCAGTAAAAATTTATTGAAAGCTTATGGATTATCCTACTTTAGACTGAATAACATTTACGGCCGATTTCACCAATTTATTTTAATATCAATTTATGTTTTAAATTCCTTGTTCATGTTAATTTAAAATAAAATTATATAAAAAACCTTATTTAATTGGCCATAAGTTATTGAGGCTTGTTTGGGACTTATTTATAAAATCAATTTTTGTAAAGAAACAAATAATTTATCCTTCAAAGCAGGAACTGCTTTTAAGAAAATTTTTCTTAAAAAAGTGGTCCTTCGAACCAAAAAATATTCAATTATTTTTTAAATTAATGTTGATCATATTCAATAAAAAAAAAAAATCCCATTAACTTTAATAGTTTTTAATGCAAAAGTAATCTTTTAACTAAAAATATTTTAAAGTAAAGGCTGTGGTTAATGTGCGGTATCCACAATACAAGTGATTAAACGGGTAACAAAATTAATATGGAACCAGACTTACGCGTAGCCTAAAACTAACCTCAAGAAATCTGCAACTAATCAAACTTGGATTAATGGAAGCTTTTATAAGCTTATTAGGCAGTACTTACTACGCAAATATTAAAAGAATTTTATTTTAAAATTTATTCGAGGACTACTATAAACTAATCAAATGTGGGACTAAATAGCATTTAATTATGGAAGTTTATTTGGGTCTTAATAGAAATTTAATATAGGGTGGTCCAGCCATAATGCACCATGTATGTAAACCCTCAAATCACACACAAAAAACTAACGTTAGTAATCCTCATAAGTGGTGTTTCGCACATATGCAATATCTGTCTACTTTGTGCGGCGCCATAGTTCGTTTGTGATCACCTACACACCATACAAAGCTTATATTTGCACTCACTTTATAAAATATACATTGCATGCAGTTCGCAACAATATCAAACAGGAAATTTTGTCTGCAGTGCAAATAATATAGAAACTGCACATGTGTGGAAAACCACACACGAGGGTAATTTACGTCAACTCTGAAATATTTCGTTACTAAAAAATTATTTTTTAATAACAAATGTTTTTTCAGTACTTAATTTATATTGCTAACAAAGTCAAAAAGTTTCTTTAGTGTACCTCAACAATTTTCTTTTACGAAAATGGGCGTAAATCAAATTGCATTTCGTGCACATTTTGATTTTTTTGATTAGCATAATCGACCAAATGTGTTCACAATCAGGAGAATTGTGAGCAAATTGCAGCTTACCGGGTCCGTACAATCAAATTATTATGTAGTTAAATTCAAACGAAAATTCCTTTTAAACAAATTAAAATTCATTTAAAAAACGGATCATTTACATTTAATTTAAAACAAATGATTTTTTCATTAATTTCAAAATTTTTTATTTATTAAACAGCATATTCCTTAAAATTGAATAGTTTTTACTTTAAAAAAAAATTAATTGAACCGACAAAAATCAAACAACATGACAAAATAAATACGGAAAAACATTATTTTTTTGGTAGTTTGTTTTTTGAATAACAAACATAAATGTTAAAAAAATAAAATTATTCGTAAAATAACTATATTTTTATTCGATTTTAACAGTACGAAAATCGAATTTAATATCCCACAAGCAGTTACTGAAATAATTTAATGTGTGTAGGAAATGTGAAAACACCTGTGCTGTGTCACGTTCGTTCTGTGACATCGTGACTTACTTTGGAAATGAGGTCAGCCAAGCAGTTAACAAAATGGTGTTCTTGTGGCCAGAAATTGATGATATGGACCTGGACGATATGTGGTTCTAATATTAAAAAAAAAGGTGCATCAATAAGCCAAGAACTATTAAAGAGCTAAAGGATGGGATAATTCGGTATATTAACGACATGAAACCTCAATTATGTCTCATATTTAGTGTCCGACCGAACGCACTTTTTGAGACCGAACCCGAACCTGAACTTCGGTAAATTTTGGCAAGTTCGGCCGAACCCGAAATTTTTGTTAATAAATCTGAACAATTGTACTTTTTTTAATGTATTTATTTAAAACAAAATAAAATTTCGGGAAACTATTACATTTACACTTTTGGAAGGATGCAACAAGAAAAGATAAATTGCACTTTATAGTAGTCAAAACTATTTTATAGTTAAAAAAAAAAAGGTAATTGCTTTTTTTTAAGACAAAAAAAAAGTTCAAGTTTAATAGAGTATAAATTAGGGCGATAACTTTTTCACACTTTTTGCGAATATCAAAAACGGCAAAGTATAGTCATGAAGTACATTAAAAGTTATTAATAAACAATAATACTATTTTTTCGGATTGTTAAAAAAGTTCACGCAGCGATCGGGTTGAAGTTTGAAAACAACTATTTCATCTCACTGAAATTTTAAAAAACATACACCAGTTCCCATGTTCTGTAACTCTCGCGTCGAGAAAGTTTTCGATTGAAATGCGTGAAATGAAACAAAAATGCCATAAATTGAAACAAACAGCTGTTTTTCTCACTTAACTGTGTCTGTAACTTTTTTTTGGCGAGTGCAAGCTGTCACGTAAGGAAATTACTAGCCAATTTACAGAAAAAGTGTGTCTGTAACATTTTGGTGAGAAAAGTTCCCGCTTTGAACTGTCAAATAAACTCACGAATAAAAATGGGGCGAGAAAAAATTTTAACACTAAAAACAATTAAAAATGCAATATGCAAAGAATAATAATAATAATAATATTTTATTCTTGGCACATTTTTCATTGTTTTATTATTTTGCTTTTAACATTTTTATAAAATATACGAATGTCTTCAAAGCTCGTTTGCAAACAACAAACATTAAAGTCGCTCTTTACACAATTTGGTATAGCCGACAGTTGTGTTTTCGCCGCCGTCGTTGAAAAATGTTCAATTTTATTGAATTTTGGTCGCCGTCAACGATATGTGTTACTGGCGTTCTGAACGTCTGCAATGTCACATCGGCTTCGAATGCAATATTATGGCATTTATAACGTAACGACGCAATCTCTTTTGATAGTTTTCGACATAAGTTACAGACACACATTTTGTTCACTTTTCGAGAAAATATGGAATATTTTGTTTCACTTGTTTTCGATGCAAGAAGTTCTCACCAAAGTTACAGAACATGGGTACTGATATTTGTTTATATTCCTATACGTATCAGTGAAATGCTATTTTGGAATTTATCCACTGCCTGAGATTTAAAAATTTTCCTACGGTTTACAATTCATCGCGGTTCAAAATATCTTAGAAAGTTTTAGAAATTTGCTTCCCTACGTGCGGTTTTTTCGCAAAACGACGGGAGAACGGTGTTTTCATTACTATAACATTCTTCGCCACTCCGTCGTACTATGCCAATAATTTGGTTATAGCCCTAGAAAACATATTAGTACTCAAACCTCTACAATGTATTTTTTGAATTCGTTGGGGTGTATTTTCTCTAAGTGGTGTTTAATATTGGCGGTAGTTTGTTTGCTTGAGCTCCTCATTGACATTTGTTTGGCGCAACATTTCCATTTGGCGCTTGCTTGATTTTTTTCAAAAAAACTCCAAAATGGTTTGGAAGACATTTTTATCTGGAACAATGTTTACTATAAAGTTTGGTTTGTGGTTCACGTAAAAGTTTAAGGCTAAAACTACAGATTATCTTACCATTCGCAGAATATAAATAGAGAGTATTTTATTGCCAAATAAAATTTAACCGTTTTTTTGGTGTATTTTTTACCGTCTTCTAAAAACTACACATATAAAGACATTTTTATACACTTAAGCGTTTTATTTAACCCTTCTGCATCCCTTGGATATGTGCCCTTCCTATGATCCTTTGGGTCAATATGACCCAACAATAAAATGTTAACAGCATTTCATATTTAAGTGTAATAAAAACAAAAGCGATTCTATTGATTATTTGACCGAAAAAATTATTGATCGATGATTCTGAATGAAGATGAATTCAATTCAATAGAAAACAAATTTTAAAGTGGAATTAAACTTGCAATATCGCATGTTGGGTCATATTGACCCAAAGGATATTAAATGTGTGTAAATCGTGTTTTTTGGAGGGGGAAGGAAAAACTAAAATTTTATTATTTTCATTTAAATTTATAATTTTTGTCCCTGCAATGGATAAATTGAAGTTTCACGTCCATATCTTATATTAAAAGGGACAAATTTTGCGTTTGAAAACCTAAACTGGGTCATATTGACCCAAGGAGTGCAGAAGGGTTAATCATCGCTGTATTTTTTCGTACTAATAATCATAGAGAAAAATAGTTGTATTGTTTTCGTATTATTTTCATAACCAATGATGCGAAATTATAATTTAAAATTAAATTAATATGTTATTTCATAAAAAAGTTCGGTGTTCGGTAAAGTTCGGTAAACATTTCGCCGAACACCGAACTTTGGCCAAACATAATTTTTTGCCGAACTCCGTAACCGAACCCGAACGTTCGGTCGGACACTACTCATATTCATTAAAAATATGAACCATCGGATAGAGCTATGTTACCAAAGTCGCGGCGAGCATTTGGCGATATTTTGGTTCACACATAATTGTCATAGATCCTTCTATAATAATATTAAGCCTATTCTCTGAAAACTTTCTGTTTAATTTACAATTAACATCGTGGGTTTTGCTTTGACCACCCTTTATAACCTTTCCTACGGTGAAAGATATAATGAGGGTTTTGTATATCTGTTTATGTTTATTCTTCATAACACCAGTTTTTTCTAGACCAAATTATAGTCCTTGAGCCATAGTGTCTTACGTAAACCAATTTGCGACTAAAGAAAATACTCTTATTAATATTTATTTGACATCTTAATGGCAACTTTTTGTCTAACTAAACATGAACTATTACACCTTATTTGAGATTTAATAATATGCAATTATAGGACTAAGAATTTCAACCGAAAATATATTTGTCCAAATTTTGTTCATTGAAATTTTCTGCTTTCATAAAAAAAATTCAATTACATTTTTTTCCTTTTAGCAATCTTGGCAGCAAGTTTAGTTAAGCCATAAATTATAAAAACACCTTCAGACATCACTTTCAATTATATAATGTAACATTTTTCTTTTGCGTTTTTTTTTTCATTCTAAATATTTATTTGTATTCTACAATACATAAATTACCCTAAAATTGTTTCTAACACCTAATAATGCATTAAAGTGGCTAATAAACCTAAAACACTTCCGTTTGCAATCAATCAAAATTTACAAAAAAAAAAATGCTTAAAAAACCCCTAAAAATATACAACAAATATCAAGAAAAATAAGAAAGAAAAATTAGTTTTTAAATAAAGCTGTTTGGCAGCTCATAAAAATAAAATGTTAAAAATACACTCCAAAGGCCTAACTTACATGAACATGAGCCTTCTTTAGGGGTTTCAAGGCGGTTAGAGGAAGTCAGAACACAAGTAACACACTTAACTTCCGTCACAGCCAGTAAACATGTCATGTGACAGGTAACAAATAATTTAAATATACTTGAACACATTTACTCGCTTTCATTCCCTTTTTAGTGAAATCTTCTATGGAACATAAATTTTCTTCACTAGTAACTTTAGTTTCAGAAGTGTAGTGTGTTTCTCCTGAATCTAGTATATTGACTAGAAATGAAATGTTTCGTATAAATTGTTATGACACAAACAATTTGCATGCAACACTTAATTAATAAAATAATATATAAAAACAAGCTGTTTGAATGTAATTTCCTTTCCCCAATCACTTTTATTCTTCGGTTATTATAATGAAAATAACTTGTTTCCAAAGAGTTTGATTAAAAAGAAAAATAAATTAATTTTTTTTTTTTTGATATTGTGTTTTGGGGAAAATAAAATAGCTAATAAAAAAAGAAAATTATATTATGCTATCTAATTAATACATTGAGAAAATTAGGTAAAGGTAAAATTTCTTGTAGTGTTTTTTCAAATCAAAATTCAAAACTTTAAACTGAATGAAAGAATCTACCCATTTTTGTAATTTTTTTTTGATTAAAGAACCATCATAAGTTGTTCGAAGGATAACTTTTAGTAAATCGAATAACCACCTTATATGTTTTGAAGCTCCAATTAAAGCCAAACGAGTTCTCATATTTTGCGGTTCGAAGGACCAATTACTACAAATTTTCAAATAAAGGGAGGTCCAATTTTTTTAAAAAAACATTTCTGTTCAAATTATTTTGGTGAACCCTTTTTTTTTCTTTTTGGTAAAAAAATTGGAGTAAATATCTAGTTAAAGTCAAAGCGAATATGAAGCTTTGAAGAGCTACAAAAAATCTTACATTATGCAAAGTGTATAAAGTTCTAATATTTAGCTAACAGCCTCTACATTTCTGGCTTATATTTAGCTTTATAAGGAGCTGCGATTAAAATTTATATTCACCTATGTAAAAATCCATTTTGAATAGCTTAAAACACAGCAACTATTCAAGTTAATGCTTTAAGCTGGGATCACACGATTGCCGTAAATGCACCAATATGACACAATTTTTATTGTGCTTTATTGACGCACAATAATAAAATTGCAGCAATCAAATATTCTGAAGTCACACGATTGCCCTATTTTAAACAAATTTAATTGCCGCTTGTTGGTACAAAGCGAAATTGTTACAACAATTGCCGCAGCACAGTCACACGATTGTTCTTACTTGTGTTAACTGCGAAAAAAGCTGTTGTGGTAGCTTTTGTATTTGTTTAAAAAGTACTTGTTGTTTTGTTCTTTAAAAAAAATTAAATTGGTATCATATACTTAAACAAATTTTTGTTGAATAGTTTTATTTAATTTTTTAAGAAATTCCAAAAATTAACACTGCACTGAAAGAATTTTCTTCGCAATACTAACGAATTTTGACATTAATCCCATGAAAAATTGCATTATAAAGGAACCTATGCAGCGCTTCGTTGGATCAATGAAACCTATTTCATTAAAAGGACTTAATGAAACATTACATTAGATCCATGAATATTATTCATTGGATGAATACTTTCAATAAAGTAAAATTTTTTTTTTTATTTTTATTTTTTTTTTATTTATTTTTTTTCTTTTTTCTTATTTTATTTTACTTTATTTTATTTTTTATTTTTTTTCTGTCTCTGGTGGGATTCGAACATGTAACCTCGGTGCTGATAGACTAGCTCACTACCAGCTAGTCTACCGGGGCAGTGTAGTTTTTGTATAAAAAAACTATGTTTTTTTCTCAATTAAGACCGTAAATATGAGATTAAATTGTCCATAATAACAATAACAACGTTGATTGAAAGTGGATTGAAAGTTTTTGTTTCATTACTATAATGCCATTTTTATTGTCATAATGAAAATTTAAATTTATGAAGGCAATTATTGAAATATGTTGCTTTTATAAAAAAATTTTTTGATTTCATAAATTTAATGGCATACATGTAACATTAGATGTATGAAGTTATTAAATCTTACATTTTTTAAATAACAATTAAACATTTTTTTAAGGAAACTATAATTTTGTATTAATTTATGAATATAGTTATGTTTGTATATTGTTTTTTTAAGTTCCCAATTAAAATTTTTTGTTTAACTTGGACAAACTTAAGTTTTCATATATCCAATGAAAATTTTTAACGTAATTACGAAATCTAATGAAGCGATTTTAACGAAAATACTTCATCAAACCTATGAAATTCCATTTACACAATGAAAATTTTCATTTACCCAAGGAAAACTTTTTTATGAAAATGATTCATTAAATATATGAAGCATTTTTCTTTCAGTGTGTTCAACAATTTCGTACCTATGTTAAGGTTCGCATAGAATATACATACATAATAGCAATAATTAAAAAAAAACATATAAATGCATAATAAAAAAATATGTACATATTTATCTTTATTACCTTCTAAAAGAAACACAAAAAAGTAAATATATTAAACAAATGGCAAATATTGGCGCGTATTGTGTTGTTTGATTGCCCCACAAGAACACAATAAATATTGGTGCATTTTTGTTATTTTTATTGACGCGCGGTTGCATAGTAAACAGTCACACGATTGCCGCACCAGGGTTGCATTTGATTGGTAAAAGTAAGCACAATATTGTCCTCGATTGGTACATGAGCCATTTGGTTGTGCAGTCACACGATTGGGGTATTAAAAAGTGTGAAAATTGGTGCATTACGGCAATCGTGTGATCCCAGCTTTAGCTATATAAAGAGCTTTGCTAGAAAGTATTATTTGTCAATAGGAAGAGCTCTACAAAAGCGAATATTAATTTGAATGAAGAGCTCAATTTAATGCTAGTATTTAGTTTTATGATGAGCTCTGTTTGATAATTTGGCGATAAAAAAGTGTAATGAATAGTTCTAATACTATAATTGAATCTAATATTCAGCTACGTAAAGATCTACGAATAATATTACTAGGCTACTACAAAAAAGCATTATATAGATATTAGGGTATTCATTCGGTTAACCGTTAACCGGTTAACCGATTAATTACTACCCGATTAACTGATCGGTTAATTTAAAATTGGCTTTTTTCGATTAACGATTAAACCGGTTAATTTCAGTCGATTAACCGATTAACCGTTGTTACAAAAATTAAAATTTTTTGTAGTATTAAACCATATTTTTTGTGTTTTAAATAATGGGTGCGTTCCAAAACGTCGGTTGCAAATCAACTCGCTTTTTTTTAAAACATTCTACAGTGCAACCATGAACAATTTTACAACGTTATCCGTACCAAAAAATTCACCAAAAAATTGTGTCTAGAATTATTTTTTTATACAATATATTTCCTTCTATAAATACATTTTTAAAATACAGCACAAAAACAGAAAAGAAAAATTAAGGAATTCGGAAATGAACTTTTTTTGCAGAATGTTCGGTGCAGAGCTTTGCCAGGAAAAGTTAGATGATGACCTGACAACAGAAGAAACTTATGATAGTAACGCAACAACGGAATTAACCCAAACAATAAGAAGTGTTAAGAATTTTAAAAAATAAAACATCCAAAATAAATCCAGAAAAAATACTGAGAATTAGATATTCTGAGTTATGGGTTGCTTTCGATTTCTCCAACATCTGCGATAAGAGAAAGAAATTTTTCCAAGTCAAAATTTTCAAAACTAAAGAAAG
This sequence comes from Pollenia angustigena, assembly GCA_930367215.1. Taxonomy (NCBI): domain Eukaryota; kingdom Metazoa; phylum Arthropoda; class Insecta; order Diptera; family Polleniidae; genus Pollenia; species Pollenia angustigena. The sequence continues at coordinate 10,231,681 of OV884058.1, forward strand.
GAGTCGCTTAAATCCAATATATTTTAGCCAAATTATTTATCTAAAAGATTATTTTATAAGATCTTCTTAAACTATTTAAATTTCAAATAATATTATCTCACGGTTTATTGTTTAATAAATACTTAATCGGCCTTGTTCTGGAAAACGAAATCACGTAAAATTGAAATCGAACAAGTTTTTAATTCTATCCTGTGTTTAAAATTGATAAAAATATTTATTTTTCATTACCTCATACTTTGAGGACCACATATCTTTACCAAAACTACTTTGGAAATCAGGAAAATAAAGGCTAAGAATAGCCTTAGTTTAATCTATTATTTAGCTATATAAAAGCTTCTGTTACGGAAAACAAAATTTAGCAAACAAACATTTAGCTTAAAATAAAGCTTTGATAAAGGAAAATATTTTAAACTATAATAGGTTATTACTTAAGCTCATAAGTAGCTATATAACAAAATACTTTTAAAGCTACATATAGCTTTAAAAGCGATTTACGACTTAAGTATGTATTAAGCTTTAAAGAGAGCTACGATTGAGGCTTATATCTAGCTTAAACAAATTAGCTACAATAAAAGCTAATATTAAGCTTTTCAAAGGGATAGTATTTAGCTACATAAATAACTTACAGGTAGAAATAGGAAGAGCTTATATGGTAACTATAAAAAGAGGTTTTATATAGCTATAACAAAGTTTAAGGCAAATGCATATACATATTAAGCTTTATAAAGCTACACTCAAAGTATTATGTAGTTAAATTTAAACGAAAATCCATTTTAAACAACTTAAAATTCATTTAAAAAACGGATCATTTACATTTCATTTAAAACAAATGATTTTTACATTCATTTATAAATTTTTTATTTATTAAACAGCATATTCCTTAAAATTGAATAGTTTTTACTTTTAAACAAATATATTTTAACCGACAAAAATCAAACTACATAACAAAATAAATACGGAAAAACATTATTTGTTGGTAGTTTGTTTTTTGAATAACAAACATAAATGTTAAGAAATAAAACTCTTCGTAAAATAACTATATTTTTATTAAATTTAAACTATACGGAAAACGAATTTAATAACCCACAATCAGTTACTGTAATAATTTTATGAGTGTACGATTGTAGCTCGTATTTAGCTAAAACAATAGGACTACAATGAAAACTGATATTTAGCTATACAAAAAGCTAGTATTTAGCTACATAAAAAACTAATAAGAGCTATGACTTAGCTACAAAAAAAAATTTACTGCAAAATATATGTATACTAGCTGACCCGGTCTACGTTGCTGGGCCTAAGTAAACATTAGTTTTGTATTACCACACGATTTAAATTGAGCATTTAACGAAATTTACGGCCTTTAAAATAAAAATCCATGGAATACCTATCATAAATTTTTTTTAAAAAATAACTTACATATGGTGTGGATATGGGCTCAATCAAAAAAGAATAAGTTGGACCATGGCGATAATTTTAAAGAAAAAATCGTCCAAATCGGTCAAGCCGTTCTCAAATCATGCTCTTAATAGAAAAAGTGGGCGTAAAAGTAGGCGTGGTAATTTTTTCTTTCGATGAAAACGTAAAATAAATTAATACGAACAGTTAAAAGAAAAATTAGTCAAATCGATGGAGCAGTTTTTTGATTTTAGGTAAATCGACAAAAGTGGGCGCAAAAGTGGGCGGGGCAAAATTTTCTTTCCGTAAAAACCTAAGTTAAACCATGGCGATCATTTTGAAGAAAAAATCGTCCAAATCGGTCAAGTCGTTCTCCAGTTATGCGCTTAATAAAAAAAGTGGGCGTAAAAGTAGGCGTGGTAAATTTTTCTATCGATGAAAACTTAAAATGGATTAATACGAACATTTGAAAGATAAATTAGTCAAATCAAAATCGTCCAAATCGGTCAAGTCGTTCTCCAGTTATGCGCTTAATAGAAAAAGTGGGCGTAAAAGTAGGCGTGGTAAATTTTTCTATCGATGAAAACTTAAAATGGATTAATACGAACATTTGAAAGATAAATTAGTCAAATCGATGGAGCAGTTTTTTGATTTTAGGTAAATCGAAAAAAGTGGGCGTAAAAGTGGGCGGGGCAAAATTTTCTTTCGGTAAAACCCTAAGGTGGACCATGGCGATCATTTTAAAGAAAAAATCGTCCAAATCGGTCAAGCCGTTCTCAATTTATGCGCTTAATAGAAAAAGTGGGCGTAAAAGTAGGCGTGGTAAATTTTTCTATCGATGAAAACTTAAAATGGATTAATACGAAGATTTGAAAGAAAAATTAGTCAACTCGATGGAGCCGTTTTCTGATTTTAGGTAAATCGAAAAAAGTGGGCGTAAAAGTGGGCGGGGCAAAAGTATCCTATGTCCGTCTCCTGGCTCTAAGCTACCTCCCTACCAATTTTCAGCCAAATCTGTTCTGCCGTTCTTGAGTTATAAGTGGTGTAACTAACACGACTTTCTTTTATATATATAGAATAGAAGATTAAGCTTTATAAAGAGCTTAATTATGACCTAATAATTGCTGCTATACAGCAAAAAAAAATGGGGCTATGATAAAAGCTCATATTAAACGTTACAAAAACTTCATATTTAACCTACATAAATAACTAATATTAAGCTAAATAATTAGCTAATATTTGACTTTTCAAAGAGCTAACATAAAGCTACGTTTAAAGTAAATATAAGGCTGTAAAAGTACCAGATATGCAGTCTTAAGCGGCTCATACACTTGCAATATTATTGCATATGACATTCGCCACATTATTTCCATTTTGTCCTATGTTATGCAATAAGTCGCACAATGGTTTCAATTATTCAATAAAAAGGTGAACATAACCTATAGTAATAACATAAACAGCATTGTACAATGTTACCAACACATTTCATTTTCTTTTCGTTGTGCAATAAAAATCAATAGTCTTTTGATTTTTGCCAATATATTATGCCACTTTTGATATTACATACACATTGGCGATCTAATTGTACAATACGTAAAATTGAACAATTGTATTGCAAGTGTATGAGCCGCTTTATATTACATTTTTTGTAATCCATTTAAATTTCACAGAATCTCTTTTTTTAACACAAATTTTTTATGTGTTCCAGTTTCTACCAAAATTTTATTCGGTTGCGCTTTATTTAATATTATTCAAAATTATATTCTTCTTCTTTGATTAAAAATTTCCTTAATTTTTTGTACACAAAATTTATGGCCATTTTTCATTTATTTCAATAATATTTTTTTTTTTTTTTTTACTTTCCCTCAAAAGATATTTTTGGAATTCTTTACATTTTTGCTATGTGTGTGTTGCTTAACGTGTGATTTTGGAACAAAAATGTATAAACAAAAGATATTTTCTCAAAAATTTATTCAGCATGAAAGAAAATGTATTTTATTTAAAGAAAAAACTTAAATGCGTAACACCTTCTTTTGTGGGATTTAACATTTTACAATACTTTTTAAGTTCAAAGAAAACAAATTATGTGGAAATTTTGAAGAAAAAAAATTTTTAAAGCTTAATAAAATTATCAAAAAGATCAATAGAATGCATTCAGATATAATAAATAATAATAAAAAGTTTTTTTACTAAATTAAACGGAATTGGAAAACAATTTTTTAAGTTTTTTTCCTTAGGGATTTCCGGAGCATTAAAATTAAAAAAAGTAGCAAAAAGTTTGCTTTATTTACTTCCTTGGAAAACTCTTTAAGAATTTTTTCACCAAAAAAATTTTCATAATGCTTTTTTTTCTTTTTATTTCTAATTTCTTTTACACTCTATTTATTATGAAAATTCATAGCAAAACAAAAACTCTGCTAACAATGGAAAACGTTCTACCAAAACTACTCACTTAAGTACATAAATTTTTAAGGGTGTTTTACTAGCTTTACTTCCCGCTTTGCTCGTTACCATTATCGTTATTAAAAACCCAAGACCGCCAACCGCTACAGCAATTATTGTATAAAATTTTCTCTTCCTTTCTTTTTTCTTCTTCTTTTTGTTATGTTGTGTTTTTGCTTTTAGTATATTTTATTTCTGTTTGTGCTAAATGCCGTTAGCATTGTAATAAAAATGTCAACTCTAATATAAGACCCCTCGTATTTGCCGTTTAAATATTATATGCCTACATCGTTATTTTTGCACAAAGTCCTAGTAAAAATGGGTCTTATATATACATATACACTTACTTAAATTACTTACCAACACATTTACACTTTCTTATTAAGGAACAAAGTCTGTGTGTTTCTGTGTGTGTATTTGCATTAGACTAAAAGTAAGGAACATCGTAATGTACCTATCCAGAATAAGGATGAATATGTTGGTAGAAAGTGTAATGTATAAATTGCAAAAAGCAATGAAGTGAATGTGTAACAGAAAAAAAAAATTTTATATTTATTAATAAAATATCAACACTATGTAGATGAGGGAATGAAGGGAAGGTACGCTAAGCAAAGGAAAATGAAAGCTCAAACTAAAGCTTAAGCAAGCGTAAAAAAAATCTAGGACTCATTTTAAGTAGTTACAAATACAACAATAAATTCTAAACTAACTTAAGAAACCGAGCAAAAGTGAGTTTGACAGGATTTTAACCCGAATCCCTCGTAGTGATAGTCTTGGTCACTACCAACTAGCCTACCGGGCCACCTAAGAGTTAATAAGGGGAGCATTAAAGCAGATGAGCTCTATACACTTGGCACTAACTTGCGGGCTCCACTGGATCTGGCGGGCGTTAGGGCACCTGTACTCTCCTGAAAACTCAAATTTAGGCAGTCGACTGTCGATATAGCTTTCCTGAAGGAAACCTGGGTGCAAGTGTCTCCAAGTCACCAGTTTTGTCGACTATTTTAGATACATTGCCAACGTGATGTCTACACTACACTACATTTGCCACTATATTTGGTTTTAATGCGAAATTTTTTTTATCAATACCAACTTAGAAGAATCATTCCTATAAAAGTTGAAGAAACAATAAAAAAAGGTTGTTATGAATTCTTGTTCGTACCAAAAGTGTAAACCAGATTTACTTAAATGTACTAGTTATTCTCTGGTTCCAATGTCTACATATGTATGTTTCCAGCAGAACTACCTAGACAATAGTACCAACGTCAGTAGTATATTTAATATGGCACGCACATGTTATATGTCTATAGTAAATAACATTGTCTGGGGTATAATTAGTCACTAGTACTGGTGACTGTGTCAAATGTGAATCAGTACAGATTCACTACTGACATTTCCTACAGGACATTCAGGCAATTAGGGCCCTGCATGGATGACATGTGAAACTTGTCACTTCTATCGATGACCGAGGGGGAAGTATAAATTTTGGTATCTGTTGTCACAAGACACTGTCTTATAGGTAGGCATGCTCAGCGTTTGGGAAACGGACACTATAAATACTGCCGCAGCTATGAAGACGGGAACGAGGAGGAGAACGTAGAATACCTTCCCTGTCACTCTCCTGCACTGGAGAGAAGACCTGCTATCCTTGATGGATTGTACGACATCTCTGGCGTTGAACTGAAGCGAATTTGAATCTTTGTTAGAAGTTTGGGTTGGTTCTGCGGTGGAAGTTCTGTTTAGTGGAACTCCATACTATGACAATGGATCGATCATTGGGGTAAGTGTGTCAGATGGATTCTTAATGCCATTTATACCTAATGCAACCTAGATTTTTTAATAAATTCCACTATTTGTTCTACTTTTTCTACATTAAGTGGGGAGCAGAATAGTTGCTGTAGTAAAACGTTACGAATAGCGCTAAAATCTGTCAAAAGAAAACACGACATTTACAAAGAACACAATACATTATTTTTGAAAATTTATTTTTTTTTTATTTTTCAAAGGTTATGTCAAATGTACGTTACATACCAACATGTGAACATCAAATTTTGACATAAACATGAAATCACATGTGGGTAGAAAAGTGACATTCCACATGACAAATACACATAATGTGAACATAGCTTCAATTCAGTCCAGTTGTCCGTAATCGACCCATTGATTTATGAAGTCATGAGAAATTTTGTAATTTTTAACAACAAAGATATTAGAAAATTTTTTTATTTTTTCTTATATTAAAAAAAGATCATAAATAATGTCTATTTTTGTGCGATTAAATGAAAGTCATATTGGTTAAAATTTTTTATTTATTGCCAAGTAATTTTCTGTTGAAGTAAAATTACTTTTTAGTTTTTGTTTAATACTAGCTGACCTGGCAAACGTTGTTTTGCCGTATAACTTATTTCTTTCAGATGTTGCAATATCTGCATGGCAAATTTTAAAAGAACAGGTTGTGTAATAAGGAAGATATAGGGAGGGGGAGTTTTATGCCTCTTGCCCTATTTCACACCCTTTTTCCTTTCAGATTTTACAGTGTCTGTATGCCAGATTTTACGGAAACCGGTTGATATATAAGGAAGGGGAGCTTCTAAACCTCTTGCCTTATTTCACGTCCTTAATAATAAAAGTTAAAGGCTATAGTTCCTTCTAGATGTAAGACTATCTGCCTGCCAAATTTCAAAAAAAGGTTGATTAGTTAAGAAGATATATGAAGGGGAAGCTTTAACCCTTCTTGCCCTACTTCACGCCCTATTTCCTTTTAGATGTTACAGTGTCTGCGTGCCAATTTTTAAGAAACCCGGTTGATTAGTTAAGAATATATGTATAGGGAGGCGGAGCTTTCACCCCTCTTGCCATATTTCACGCCGTAAATAATGAAAATTATAGGCTACAGTTCCTTCCAGATGTAACTCTACTTCAAGAATATCTGTTAATTAGCTAAGAAGATAAAGGGAGGGGGATCTTTTACGCTTCTTAGCCTATTTCATGCCTTATTCCCTATTTCCTTTCAGATGTTACAGTGTATGCGTGCCAAATTTTAAGCAAACCGGTTGAATAGTTAATAATATATAGGGAGAGGGAGCTTTCACCCCTCTTGCCCAATTGTACGCCCTCTAGCGATATGAAATACACTTTACGTCCTATTCTCATACCTAACAAATACAAATATCTGAATAACAGCGTTTGTTTTAATACGAGTATCAATATTAATATAATTCAAGTCATTAAAAATCTTGCTTCATTTTCCAGACCATTAAATCCATTAAGCCTTCAATGCGGGCTAAAATCCGACCTGGGATAAATGCATTAAATATGCTAATGTTAAACGTTAACGTTAAAGCTCAAAATTCGAAATTTTGGATTTTGTTGCGCTACAGAGCATTTTTCAGCTTAAGCTTCTACTACAACTACTTTATTCTGTTCTTAATTCATACGTGATATATAGTTTCACAAAGACCTACATTAAAATTAAGTGCTTACACAGAATTGAGTCTTAAATTCCAGGTAAAAATCCTAAAGCACATAATTAAAAGTCGGCAGTAACTTCAAATTCTCTCTTATTTTATTGTTTTATTTTTTTATGTTTACAAAATGTATGATATTCAATGAAAGTATGGTAGCATTGTTGGGAGAATAAGTGTCTATATGTGAGAGAACTAGAAAAAACGAATAATCGACAGAAATAGGATGGGCTCTTCAGAAAAAATTAGTATTACGGACAAACGTACGCGTTAAGGGTACCATATCCCTAGTTTCAGCAAAACACATCCCATTGCTCAAATGAATCTCAATAGAATTGACTATACTAATAAGCACTGCGAACATAGATAGTCACAATTGCAGGTATGAAGACAATTATTTGGCTTGGTGAGAGAGCATACATTTCAGTTGGATCTATGATGGGTTTGCCAAAGAATTTTTTGTCTGTGATTAGGGACACTTAAAGCAACCGTTTAGATGTCTCATCATCCATCTGGCAGAATCTGTTTAAAAATATTTTTACCTTATATAAACTGACAGTAGCTGAGACAAGAGTGCCCACTGAACAGAAGGCGTTTTTTTTTCTTGAAGTTGAAGTAAAAATTTAGCTTTTAATAGAGCCATTAACTTTATTAACATTATTCAAAAGTTTATTAACAATCTGAACCAGGGACCGAAACAATTATATACCTTTTTTCTTAAAAGTCAGATGAAAACAGTTATATTTTGATTTTTATTTTTTTGAACAAAAATAACTGTTATTTTTTGATTTTGATATTTTCGATCAAAAATAACAGTTATTTTTTGATTTTTATTTTTTTGAACAAAAATAACTGTTATTTTTTTATTTTTATTTTTTCGATCAAAAGTAACAGTTATTCTGTAAAGAAATGTACGTGTTTTAATAATTTAGATGACTTTTAATAATTATTTTAATGTGCATAAGAAATTCCAATGATAATAACACATTAAAATACAAATTTTAATTCAACTAAATTATTAAATCACGTACATTTCTTTAGAGAATAACTTTTATTTTTGCTCGAAAAAATAAAAATCAAAAAATAACAATTATTTTTGATCAAAAAAATAAAAATCAAAAAATAACTGTTATTTTTGATCAAAAAAATAAAAATCAAAAAATAACAGTTATTTTTGTTCAAAAAAATAAAAATCAAAATATAAATGTTATTTTTGTTCAAAAAAATAAAAATTAAAAAAATAACTGTTACTTTTTATCGAAAAAATAACAATCTAAATTTTAAAAATCAATATATTTCATCATTGACAAGTGCATAAGGAACAATTTGGTATACTTGAATCAGTTTTTCGACGTTTACTTCTATGTGCTTTTTTTGTTTTAAAATTCCAATATAACTGTTATTTTCGGTCCCTGATCTGAACTGTTTTCAAAAAATTTCTTCTGAATTTTCTCTATTCCTTTGGCTTTGTTGGCTATACTTCCCTGTTTGAGTTTTATTTTCATTTTATTTCACGTATACTTATATTAGGGTAATCGATTCGGTTTTTTAACCGGTTAAAACTTAGGTGGTGTTGTATTGAAAACATAGTCGGCAAAGGAGTTATCCCCCGCAATGGAGATCACAATTTGCCAACTGTTTTGTGCGATTTTAAGCCTTTTGACTCTTTCCTTGGAGTTACATTTATTCGTTGGGCAATAATAACAAAAGTATTTCCTAATATTTTGGCGTATTTAATTAAACGGTCCACCGTTTTTTTCTGCCTTTTTAATATTTAGCTATTTCATTCTTTAAATATTCGAACTATTTGTAACCGAATATTCGATTACCCTAGTATTAATGTATGCTAATATTATGGTATGAGTGGTACATATTAAGTTTTCTAGCATTGTTTTGTGTATTTAGTTGATTGTATAAATTATATTGTACGTATATTACTTCCATATAAGTGTAACAATAAACAAGATACTTACATTTAAAGTTATTATCTATTAAAGACAGGGCTTTCTTTGTTGCGCAATTTCGTAGTATTTAAGATATATTATGGAAATATTTATTAAAATAGAAAGCAGGGATTTTAGAAGGATAGATATTTTTGTAAATTTTAAAAAAGAAAAGTCTTTTTATAATCGAAGAAAATGTATAGGAGTTTTGAATTAGGGAATGGTAAATGGATTCCAAAATCGATTTTCGATTTTTCGATCGACTTTTTTATTTCGGTTTTTGAAATCGATTAATCGAACCTCAAAATCGATTTTAAAATCGATTTCAAAATCATTTAAGATTAATTTGCAAACTTATACCTAAAATTACCCAAGCATTTTTTTGGCAAACTACTAGAGATATTGAACTGAGATTTTTACAGTGGGTAGATATGACTACTTTTTAAGTACATATTTCGTGTAAAAAGTGAAACTGTGTAAATTTTGAGATGGCCTTTAGAGGAACAAGTGCATATACATTTTACATATTAAAATTGTATTCTTGTATAGTCAGTCAGGCCTGTCATATAAATCAATTCCGATCGAAAGTGGAAGTGATTTCGTATCTTGCTTCACATAAAACGAAATCAGTTTTGATCGGAATTGATTTCTGGGACAAGTCTGAATGTATTTCAAAGGATTATGACAATGATTCCTGATCGGTGCCGACTGTTTATTTGCTAAGTTGCTATTAAGTTAGTTTTAGAAAACTAATGTTTGCATGTCGTTGATGTCAGAAAGATGCAGATATATTTCCTTGTAATTTCCTTTTTGATAGGATAAATTACATACTTTTTGTTTTTTCACTCTACTTATAACTAGATTAAAATATCGCTCACACACTGGTCTGTTTGAATATTAGCGTATTTCCACAAGAATGCCATGGCGTAATTCACCTGTTTTGTTTCTATAATATGTTGATGTTCACGAAGCTGACTTTCAGTGTTTGGTTCGGTACGACATGTTTAGGACTGTTTTGTTCACTGTCCATTGATGACTTTAATTTCTGAAGAACAAGAGCCCTTATATTAAAGATGGCAGTATACAAAGGGTACTTATAGATAAATATGTAAAACTACAACGTTACCTTGGAAAACTGCATAAGCATACCTACAGACGTATGTACGCACAAAAGATAAAGTTTTGATATGTATGCCCATAATTTATCGATTTAATAAAGATTAAAATTTAAAATTGTCAAAATTTTGATAAAAATAAAAAAAATCGATTTTAAAAGCCCTATAATCGCATGCGTAAATTCGATTGCAAAAAGTTGATTTTTTTATCACAAAATCGATTTTCGATTGGAATCGAAATCGATTATATTAAAAATCAAAAAAATTATAATATAGTAGTCTTTTAGGCTTTTACAGTATTAAAAAACATTTTGAATTTCGCTTAAAAACGTGGGCAATTTATTATGAATATTCGTCTTTCTAGTAACATTTCGTATTATAGCTCCTCTGGGGAGCATAGGGCAGCGGAGTTGATTTAAGGCTATTTATCCGTCCGTCCGTCAGTTTGTCCTTCTGTGTGTTGGTTTAAATGAGTGCATCCAAGACCTCAGTTATGATCGGGACTAGGCTGTTATGTTTTTATATTGTATATAGTTCGAAATTATTTGCTATAGAACTTCAGCCGTATCAGTCTTAAAGGGCTGATATATGGGGAAAAAACTACGATTGCCTCCAATTTTTAACCATAAAACTTAAATTTTTATTCGGCGAAGCCGAATATAGAAATTTAGCTTGTTTGATTTTTTTAAATCTCCCTAATTTTTGCCCATTTTATTTAAATCAAGGGGACATATTTAGTGATGTTAGTAGACCCGCCGGTCAGGCAAGGCTTTAAGCTGTTAAATAGATATCTAAAATAGTTTGCTAATTACGAATATGGATCGTTTAACAACAGCTGAATACCGCGTAAAAATAGTTTAATCATACATACTACAAAAGTGGTGGTTCAAACGTGGCCATTTTTCGAGCATAACGGGGTGATTATGGCCGTCATAAGCGACCTTATGAACAAGGAATTGGCGAGAGTATAAAGAAATATGAAGAAACTGCAAACGTTACTCGATCAAAATGCTTGACAACACGACGAATTCACTCGTGTACGTGTGTTTGACGTAATATTCGCCGTCATATATAAATTTTTTGATTTTCCAACCAGCATCGTCGGTGTCACCATACAAACACATTTTTACTTATATTACCAAAGCGCTTGATGGTAGATGTGGTCAGGCCTGTGCATCATCGCAATGTGCACATTGCCGTAAATGTCGCTTCTGCTAGTGAAAGTGTGGCGAGTATTTCGTATTTTTGAGTCCATGATGTTTTCAACCATTGGGCCTATCAAGCGGCTTTTTTGGAATGCATTTGACGATTATGAACTAGACGATATGTGGTTTCAACAAAACATTGCCCTGGACCACACAAAGCGACTGATTTTGGCTTTATTGCATGCAAAGTTTCCAGAACACATAATTTTGCGTTTTTGACGATGTTATTCCTTTTGTGAGGCTTCGAAAGGATAATGATAATCCTTTAACGTTAAAGCATTTGAAAACCCACATTTGTCAAGAGATATCTCCTCAAAAAGAATGCTGCAACTAATCTAGAGGCGGTCATGTAAATCGCATTGTATTCCGTACCTAATGGCAAGGCTCTGGCATTATAATTAAATAAAAGTTTTATCGAAATCGTATCCTGTTATCCTGTTCTGAAGAATAATGTATTTCAGTATAAGCGTTCTGTATTAATCCAAATGAATGGTAGTCGCATGAGGAGAAGTCTTCACATTAAGTGGGGTGAGGCAAAACGCTCCATCCACTATTATATTGTAAAATCTTTAATATTGCAACATCTGTTTTATTATCATTAATTCGTCTTAATTTTTTTCTTCAAATTTATTTTTAGTATTCACATGTATAAATTATGCTTAGGACTAAAAATATGCAAATGTTTTCTTGTAACTTGTTTTGTTGAAATTTAAATCTTTTGATTTTTAAAGTTAAAAAAAAAAACTGAACAGAATAATCAGAAGCCCAGCAAAAACCCTTTTTCTTTAATCAAAAAAAGGACTACATGTATTTGATGCTAGGATGTTTTTTTTTTATTTTCTTGAAGGCCAAACAACAATTTAAATAAAAATCAAAGCCATAACAACAAATGGCTATAAACCCTTGTTAATATATGTTAACGACTTTGCTTTAAATTCGAGCAAAAAAAAAAAAAAAAAACAATTTTTAATCTTTTTTGTCACCAAAAATAGTGACAAACAAAAAATGACAACAAAAGAAACAAAAAATTAATAGAAAACCCAAAAATTCACACACGCACGCTTTTCAAACAAATAGAAATAAATAAAATTGTAAAATTCAAGAGATACTGTTCTAAACAAAAAGACCTGATGCCAGGTTGTGAGTAGTGGTGGATTTTTAATAAGATAAAATAGAACAAATTCTAACCAAATACAACGAAGCGAAAATGTGTGTCATCGATTCTGAAGGCAAGTGTAGCCAAGCCAGTCATTGCGCCCGCCAGCCAGCCATCCATCCATCCAACCATCCAACCAGACACATAGCACTAACAATGGGCCTTTATGGAAATCGTGAAACATCCCTTAATAAGTGAAGGAAAATTTAACAAACACTCAAATACAGATACAAAATTGAAAAAAAGAAAACGTACTAATAGTGCTGACATACGCACAATGTGACAAAAAAAAAAAAAAAAAAAAAAACTCTAGCAGAAAAAAATTCTCTAGAAAAAAACATTTTTATAGGCTCTGTTTTGGTTAAACTTTTTTTTTTGCTTTTATTTTGTCATGTGGCATTTAACAAAAGAAAACAGAACAGCAGAAAATAGAAAAAAAAACATAAACAAAACAAAATAACTGTTCACATTTTAGCAAATTTTTCTCGATTTTTTTTTTAAATTTACACTAAAATGCTTTTTAACCGACTGAAAATAGGCTTTTTTTTTGGTTTAGTTAATAGATTAACGGCAGGAAAAAATTATATGGAAAACAAAGAGTGTTTGTTTTTTTTTTGGGAATATATAGTGGAAAATCGATTGATGTTAAAGTCTATGAGAAAAATACATAAAAAGGTTTAATGGAATTTGTAAAGAATCAATTAATTTAAAAAACAAATTGTTACATAAGTAAAGCCTAAAAGTAGACTATAGCAAACAGTTTACACAATTAAAAACATTTGTCATTAAAGAGATAAGAAAGTTATATAAAAAAAAAAAATTTGACGACCAAAATATAATTAACCATTTAATATAATTATTTAAAGCAACAAAAAGAAATATTTCCTACATATGACCTTTTAAGCTTAGTGCTGGTTCACACTCTTCAAGTTATAGCCTTCAATGTCTTGCGTTTTTACGAGAGAAACGAAAAGAAATGGCTTGACGACTAAAACTTACAGAGTGTAAACCAGCATTTATTCAACTAAATAGATTTAAGATTCAGTCTTTCTCCTTTAATATTAATGTAAAAGTTTTTTATTATACTTTAAGACATTATACAGTATAAGTGCATATCACGGTGTGCCATTTTTTAAGTCATCGAGTGCAAACTCTGTCTCGTGTATTATTTTCCGAAATACTTAGCGAAACTAACAAAATTCTATTTGGGTTTTATCTCTTTTACTACTTTTCGGAGTTTATGGTCTCATGTATATTTTGGATAGAGCTTAGTTCTTCCGCAGAACATGCAATTTTTCTCACGGCTATAACTTAGAATTTATCAATATTATGTTTTCTGCCTTTTGCTACATTTTTCATACATTTCTTGAATTTTCGATATTAAATACAGATAGAAAATGTGAACAAAACCATTTTTCATTATTTTAATGATCAAAAGCATCATGAACTACATAAAAAGGAATATTTTATCTGAAGATTACTTTACTGAAATTTCCACAGTTTGGTAGCTATGGGCCAGAAAGGCTTGAAAAATATATAAAAAAGGAAAATTTGAGGCACTAGATGCAGATTCTTTTGGGTAAGTTGGTTTTACACTTTACTCTCCTAGTGTATAGCTACAATTCTGTCAAAGACTGGAAAAACAAATAGTTTAAGGATTTAACACATAATTGGATCGTAACTCCACTGTTTGGAATCTTCTAGAGATGAGCAAAATATTTGTGATGCCTAAAAGTAGACTTTAAATTTAAATGTATAACAGTTTGAATTGAAATAAAAGGTACATATTTGTTAGAATATTAATAAAGAGTTAAGGCGAAGCTTTTAGAAACTACCAGAAATTTATCTCGAGCATCAATGTACACTAGTGAAGCTTAGAGTGTAACTTGAGTGTAACTTTGCTAAAGAGAATTGGATAAGATAAAAAAAAAAAAATTAATTAACAAGAAAGATAAGGTGATTAAGTCGGTCTATTGTTTATGATTTGCAATTAAATTAACTCAAAGGTTCATTATAAAGGAAATTAACCATATGGCGTTTTTTAAAGGAAAATTGTAACAATCTTTTTTTTGAGTATATTTACATTTCTTGTAAAACTTAACAATAACAGAATATTCTTAAGTTCTTAGATTAAAAATATGTATATAAATCTATTAACGGCTACCTACAATAATAAGGACAGCTTTAAATAAATTTCTTTATTTTAAACCCCTAAAGTAGGCTTTATTTTATCTAAAATTTTGACATTCCAAAGTAGGCTTTTCTCATTGAATGCTGAAAAATATATGAGTGATCTTTTTTTAAATTTTCCTAACTACAGCGATTGTTTTTGACAGTTTCTTTTGCATAAGGAGCCTTTTGTGTTTCTGTATAATATTTCAACAATCTTTTTTCAAGCATATTTGCATTTTACAATACCAGAGTATACTCTAGAACTTAGATTGTAAATACATACATGAATCTGCTAACGACTAGAATAATGAGGACAGCTTTTAATACATTTATTAATAATGTTAAACCCCTAAAGTATGCTTTATTTTGTCTAAAATGTTGTCATTCCAAAGTAGGCTTTTCTAATTAAATGCTTAAAAACACATACATAAGTGCTCTCTTTTTAATTTTTGTAATAACAACGATTTTTTTGAAAGTGTTGCAAAATAGTTTTAATGATCCTCTTGGTTTTCAATTACCTTTTTCCATAACAAAAACATTTTTTTTACACATTTGTGGCCTTATTCAGGTTAATAACAGGTTTATTAAACGAATTTCCTATGGAAATCTGTTTAATAAACCTCTTTTAAATCAATAATATTGTTTATGAATATTTTATATTTTATGTTTTCCTTTGATTTTTTTTCTTAATCTATTTTTTAAATAAAATTAAAAGAAAAAAATCCAAATTTTATGTTTTGTTTGCTTTTTCTATCGCCTTGAGGTGGGCTTTGTTTTTTTTCTCAATTTGAAATAGGTTTTTAATAACTTAATTACTGAACTAATTTTATTACTATCTTTTTTCTCTTTTCAAACATTTTCTTGTCATCTAAAACTGAAATGATTTATTGTCAGTATTACCCATAAAAACGCCAACAACAACAATAATCAAGCTTGATTAAGGAACATTTACACATACTTCAGCACATATTAATGTACATATATGGGCTTAAGAGAATAGTGAGCAAGAGCAAAAAACCCGGTAGATAAACTCCCTGCTCTCCTGCTCAACGCAGATAATATTAAGGGAATAGTTGTTTATTGCTTTATTATAGAAAAAAAAAACAAGTTAAAGTGCTTTATTCGGCTGTACCAAACCGTATGTACCCTCCACCATAGTATAAAAAGCCAATTGTATATACATATGGTATGGGCGCTATCGTGTCATTATTCTTATTTCAGGAGCATATGGGCACTTCCACAGAGAATCACGTTACGCCACTTACCAATTTATATTGTATTTAATTTTTCCTATTTATGATGCGCTTTATACCAAAATACAAAAAATTTTAATTATATGTAAATTATTCTTTAAGAAATAATTTAAAATGCTTGGGGCTAAACGTGACAAAAAGTAGACTCTATGCGTTGTTGCGTTTGAAAAACCCATATTTGTGAGGGTCGCAAGATGAAATAATTAGTCGGTTTCGCTAATTTGAAATTTATGTAGAGAATATTGGAGCTCTTTTTTATTTACCTGGCTTGTCTTGTATGGACCTACCAAAGCCCTAAACTTGAGCGATTGAAAAAGGATTCATATATGAGGAGGTCCATAACAAAACGCCACAATTCCACTTTTTAAGTTTAGTGCTTTTTTTATTGAATTATATTTTACATGCTAAAATCCTTATTGTCATTGTTTTAACAAATTTTTTTTACTTTGAAGAGGTTCAAAACGCAACTTTTTCACATACAAACATACATCGTACTGGCTTAAAATCATCTTTTTTTGTTCATTTATGCAAAAATTGTAAAAGTGGAATTGTTCCGTTTTGTTATGGAGCTCCTCACAAGAGCGTTTAACAAAGGATTCATTCATATGCTCAAACAAGAATCACAAAATTGGGTTACAAAAATTTTTTTGAGGTGAATCATCGTTCTCACAACGAGAGCATAATTTTTGATCGAAAAATTAGCCATTATGCAGCCATTTTTATTTGGCAGCCGGTTCCTAAAAGATTCGGTTATGATACGAAATGCTAGTTGGGTTTTTATAAAAATTATCTAAATGAGTCTTTTCAGATTTCTTTTGATGATTTGAAACTGATCTATCAATTGAGCGATTAAAAAGGATTCACATTTGATTCATTTATATGTTCAAATGATGATTTTTAAATTGAATTGAATTTTTGTTCATTAACCTCGTCAAAGTCGCAGGAAAAACAATTAGGCCGGATGTCAACAGCACGCCATCTATGCGTTGTTGCGTTTGATCAACTTTTTTTAAAGATGCATGCGGCGCATGCAAAAATAGAAATCCGAATACTACTTTATGTGTTCGCTGTATAAATGCATTCACGCATTAAACGCGTGGTGTCAACCTCCAACCTAATGGCTCATAAGCAATTAGGTTAGCGATTAAAAAATGATTTGAAATAAAATGAAACTAAAATATAATTTGCGATTGAATAAATAAATTACAAATGATGTTTTGAGGTGATTCATTGGTAGGCTACCATTTTATTACAATGAGAGTTTCATTTATGATTGAAAGATGAGCTCATATGCGGATATTTTACTTGTAAATCAGATTCCTTAAAGATTTGATTATGGTTCAAAATAATAACCCTTATCGTGTATTTTAAATACGCCTAAGACTGTTTGGTAATATCGGGTGATTTTATAGCTATAATCTGTTAGGCAACACTGGTTTAACCAGCTAACGCACGTTTCGTGTTTTGTTTTACTGTCAAACATCTTCAGTTTGGTCTAAAAATTAACCATGAATGGTCTTACAAACGAACAACGCTTGCAAATTATTGAATTTTATTATCAAAATGCGTTGTCTGTTAAAAAGTTCATCGCGCGCTTCTTCCATTTTAGACGAAGCTCAATTTTGGCTCAATGGGTACGTTAATAAGCAGAATTTTCGAGTGAAGATCAGCCAGAAGCATTGCAAGAGCTACCAATGCATCCAGAAAAAGTCACAGTTTGGTGCAGTTTATGGGCTGGTGGCATCATTGGACCGTACTTCTTCAAAGATGATGCGAACTGTAACGTAACTGTGAATGGTGACCGCTACCGTGAGATGATATCCAACTTTTTTTTGCCCAAAATGCAAGAATTTGACTTGCGTGACATGTGGTTTCAACAAGACGGTGCCACATGCCACACAGCACGCTTAACAATGGACTTATTGAGAGGCGAGTTCGGTGAACATTTTATGTCACGTTCGGGACCGGTCAATTGGCCGCCTAGATCATGCGATTTAACGCCTTTAGACTATTTTTTGTGGGGCTATGTTAAAGCTCATGTCTATACACACAGAAAAAAATCAATGAAAATTCGTTCAAAACAAGGTTGATTTTACATTTTTCAGTAGTGATTTTGCTTCATTGTTGTTGAATGTAAATTTAACATGATTTTACAAAAACTTCCGAACAACATTTTTTTCTTTTAAAATAACTATAATTCATGTTAATTGAACATTGCAGTAAAGCTAGAGCAAAATGTCATTTATATTGAAATAACAATCCGAATCACATTGAATGAAAGTTATTTCAAGTTGAAACAACGTGAATTTCATGTAGAATCAAGTTGGTTGGAGTGTGATATAACAGTGTGAAGACAACATATGCATTTATTTAAGAATAATTCAAAACACTTACCCCTGTAATACATGTTTCACTTATTTTGTCATGATATGTATGATTTTCGTCATCATTCTACTTTGAAAACTTGATGTACTATTTAACTATATAATTTTAATTAAAAGAAAACGGGAATTGTCTACTTTTTACAAAATATTTAAAACATAAAAATAAAGAAATGTTTTAATTTTAATATAAAACAGGTTTTTATGGATTCAATATTGAACAATGTTATTTTAACAGTGAATAATATTAAATAAACGTGATTTAAGGATATTTTAATATTTTTCATTTAAAATTAATATGAAATAATGATAAATTTAAATAAAGGGCATACTTTTGCAGAAATTTACCGTGATTCTCAGTCAACATTTCACCATGTTATTTTAACATTGGTAATTTTTCTGTGTGTACATACATGCCCGCTTCAATTGACGCCTTGGAAGACAACATTGAAGCATTTATTCATGAGATACCGGCCGAAGTGTTGGAAAGAGTGTGCCAAAATTGGACTAAGCGGATGGACCATTTGAGGCGCAGTAACGGTCAACATTTGCATGAAGTAATCTTCAAACATTAATTTATATGGACCGTACTATCGACACAAATAAAGATTTCATGAATTTTATGTGTTTTCTATTTAAACTTTCCTATAGCTCTTAAAAAATCACCCATTAGATTAAAGCAGATAAGTTCACGTTCTTTTTAATCTATTTCAAAACAGTCGTAGGCGTATTTTAAATACGCCAAACACGATAAGGGTGAATAGCTGGTTGTGATAGAAATTCATAATAATCACATCCCCATCGAAATTGGGGTCTTTACCGATTTCAACCAAAACACAAAAAGACATCGTAAAATGAACTTTGATACTCATAAGAACCTTTAAGGGTCTCAGATCAATATTGAAAAATTAGGAAAAGGAATGACAAACGTATATGCTATACCCTTTCCGCCTACGGTAAGGGCTATAAAGACGTTTTTGTATATTTGTTTAAGTATGAGTATTAGGGCTACAACCCAATTATTGGCATAGTACCACGGAGTGGCCAATAATGTTTTAGTAATGAGAACATCTGTCTCCCGTCGTTTTGCGAAAAAAAATCTCACGCAGGGAAGAAAATTTCTAAAACCTTCCAAGAAATTTTGAACCGCGATGAATTGTAAGCCGTAGGAAAATGTTTAAATCTAAAGCAGTCTCCGATGACTTGTGTGTTAATTCATGCAAATCATGTGCCGGGCTGTAGGCAACCGGACGGGTCACAGGTTGCGGTTTTTAAACGCGTTTAAGCAAAATGTTGATTAAGTTAATCAAAGCCGTTCACATTATATTTGAGATGATTAAGATGACAGATGATTAAGAAAAAAATACAACAAACAAATTCATATTTATTAAAAATTCATATTTATTAAAAATGCTTTGAAATTGTGATAATTTATGAATTATTTAAGGAAAAAAAAAACATTAAGCAGAAATCGTGGCCGGTTATACACGATCATGTTGGCGATTCTACATTATACTCAGTTTGAGGTATGTTCAGACGATTATATGTGGTTTATGAAGTGATTTAGTTGTAATCATGTCAAATACGTGACAATTTTTTGACCAAATGAATTTGACACCTAGTCTTTATGTAAAATTTTTCGCTGAAAATGAATATGAAGTCAGAATTGTCAAAAGTAGAACAGTTTTTGAGATATTCCAAAATAACCGTTATTTGTGTTTTAAAAAAGATGCTGTGACTGAAATGCAAATATCCAAAAATAAAATTTTAGCCTCTTTCAATACGAACATTTTGTGCCCAATAGGATCCAGATCGGTGCAAAAATGACAAAGTTACAGAAGATTAATTGAAATTACCCACAACAAATAAATATACAAAGCTAAATTTTTATTAACAAAAATTGCTTGAAATGATTGAATTTTTATGTGTGTTAATTTACTAAATCTTTTGTAGCTTTGTCATTTTTTTACCAATCTATGTCTTGTTGGGCTCAAAATGTTCATATTAAAATAATCTAATGTCGCATGCAATAAAACATTAGGAGTTTTAAATCATTGGTTTAAAAAAAATAACTTGAAAAGAGCAAAATTGAACAAAATAATAAAATTTTCAATGAAGCTTAAACTTTTGTCCCCTGTAACTCTGTCATTTCTTGACTAATCTTCACAAGCAATCCAGAGTGAATCCATGTCAAACCGTTAAGTCGTTCGGCATCATCACCTCCGATTTGAATGAAATTCAACACAAATGTTGAATGTTATTGGACTTTAACATAACATAAATTTTCAGACCCCAGATTTTTTCGGCTTCCGAAATATGACGTCATAAAAGATGAGAAAAATGTGAAAAAACCTCAAAAGTCTCCTTAAAAAAGGGGATAGAACTCTTGAACTACGCAAGATAATTTAGTTTTATTGGTATCGTTTTAAAGGTGAAAGTGCACCCTTTAAAATGATATGCATATTGTGTTTTTCTAAGAAAAGGTCAAAGCTCAATTATTGGGGTCTTGAGTTCAAAGCTCCATATCTAGAAAAGTATATTTTTTAAAATTCTTAAAAAAATATATGTTAAGTATTATACCCTCTTCAACATTTGCAGAAAATTTAAAGGTGGAGACTCGATTGGTGTTAGAGTTATATACCAGAACGTGATTCTAAGTATGTTTTGTGTTCAAAAATCCCTTGTTGTTGTATTTTAATTATTTTTTTCAGTATATCTGGAGAACGGCAAGAGCCAAAGTTTCCAAATGTTGTACACAAATTTTAGTTATCAATACACACCATCCCACGAAATGTGGTCGGGATTGGAGAAGTGGGCGTGGTACCTCCCGTACAAGAAATATCAAAAATTGTATAAAAACCTGAATCTTTGGACTGTCATATGATCCATGGTTACGCCGTATATATCAAAAGATCGGAAATCTTTAGTAGGAAATATTCTCTGAAAAACTCGGAAAAATCGGTTCAGATACAAAAAATTTTCGATATTTTTTGTACGGGAGGTACCACGCCCACTTCTCCAGTCCCGCCCACATTTTGTGGGATGGTGTGTATTGATAACTAAAATTTGTGTACTAAATTTGGAAACTTTGGCTCTTGCCGTTCTCCAGATATACTGAAAAAAATAATTGAAATACAACAACAACAAGGGATTTTTGAACACAAAACATACTTAGAATCACGTTCTGGTATATAACTCTGACACCAATCGAGTCTCCACCATTAAATTTTCTGCAAATGTTGAAGAGGGTATAATACTTAACATATATTTTTTTAAGAATTTTAAAAAATATACTTTTCTAGATATGGACCTTTGAACTCAAGACCCCAAAAATGTACCTTTGACCTTTTCTTAGAAAAACACAATATGCATATCATTTTAAAGGGTGCACTTTCACCTTTAAAACGATATCAAAAATACTAAATTATCTTGCGTAGTTCAAAAGTTCTATCCCCTTTTGTAAGGAGACTTTTGTGTTTTTTTAAACATTTTTCACATTTTTATGACGTCATATTTCGGATGCCGAAAGAATGTGGGGTCTGAAATTTATGTTTTGTTTAAGTCCAATTACATATAACATTTGTGTTGAATTTCATTCAAATCGGAGGTGCTGATGCCGAAAATGACATTTTTTCGTGATGCTTTGACGTGTTTTAACTCTCCATGGTTATTTTAGAAATTTGATTACCTTTCACTTAAAATAAAGAAATACATAATCTGTTTAAAATTTTTGAAGATATTTGCATTTCAGTCACATCATCTTTTTTAAAAACACAAATAACGGTTATTTTGGAATATCTCAAAAACTGTTCTACTTTTGACAATTCTGACTTCATATTCGGATTCAGCGGACAATTTTACATAAAGATTAGCTGTCAGATTCATTTGGTCACGACTTTGTTGAAATTTTGTCACGTAGTGTTAACAAATCCCTTCAATGTATGGGTAATCATCTCGATTTTGAAGTGATTCGAGCTGCTAAAACGCGTTTAAGAACCCAAATGCGAACATAGCATAAAGGTGTTTTTTACGAATTAGCAGTCCCGGAGAGCCAGCAGATGTATGCCATGTTGGCAACATCGACAAGGTGAGTGCGTACCACCTTTAAATGTGTACTCCCCAAACATCGCAGCGTCTGTCCCCTAATTGGTGCGGCTGCAAGCGAACGTCTGTTCTTATATTAAGCGGTTCGCTATACAAACGTGAAATATGTACAGCCAGTCTGATGGCTAAGATGGCAGCCCCATCATCAAAATAGGATAAAGTAGACTAATCATTTGCTCATCCGAGTTATTATGATTAACGAAACCTCAAATAATATGAATAAAGTGTCCGATCTATGAGGCCCTATGCTCCTTATTGGATCGATGAGAACATATATATATAAAGCAGTGGATAAATTCCAAAATATCATTTAAGTGACACGTATAGGAATATATACAACTATCAGGTGTATATTTTATAAATTTTCCGTGCGATAAAAATGGTTGTTTTCAAACTTCAACCCGATCCCTGCGTGAACTTTTTAAACATACCGAAAAAGTTATCATATTTTTTATTAATAACATTTTTAATGTTCTACACGAATATACTATGCCGTTTTTGCCGTTCAAAAAGTTATAGCCCTGATGAGTATATTAGGTGTATATAAGTGTTTACATAAACATTTAAACAAAATTATAGGTAGACAAAAAGTCGCATATTATGTTGCAATTACGAGACTACAAACACAAGATTTATTAGGAAGTTCCTTCTTAAAAGTTCGTTCTCTTCTTTTCATTTGGGCCAAAGTTTGTATGTGAATATTTTTGCTAATTTTTTCTTCCACTCAAAAATTGTATTATATTTTCATATTATTTTTTTTTTAAGCATAGTTTTCTAATACAGTTTTTTTTATTTGTAGTTTTCTTTTTCATATGTATAAGAAAATTTATTTTATACTCACAGTAACTTGTTGAGCAAACTCAACCTTCGGCTGACCGACCAATTCAATAATATGAACCATATGGAATGATTTGTTGGTAAAACGTTTGCCAAAATAAACAACTTTTTTTCTTTCTTCAATTTTTATATTTTTTGCTTTTTTAAAATTATTATGGTTTTTTGTTTTAAAGATATTTTTCTTATTATATTTTGTTTATTTTTTTTTTTTTTTGTTGGTTTAATTTCAACTTTTGAAAACACTACACTTTAAAAAGTATTTTTTTCTGTTACACTGGTAATTTATTTTTGTAACACTTTCTGAATTTTCTTTTTGTTGTAGAAAATTTTTATAGTTGTTGTAGATTTTTTTCAGGGAATTTATGGATAAATTGTTACTTGTTGTTTCTTTTTTTTTTGATAATTAGTTTTGATTTAAATTTTCAATTTCCAGGTTTATCTGATTTATGGCAAAAAAATGTTTGTATTTCTCTCATAAAAGTTTTTTTGCTCGGTGTATAAGTGTTTTTTTTTTTTAATAAATTTTGGTATACTTTTCTTTTTGGTTAATCTTTAATATATTTTCTGTTTTATTTTGTATAGATTATTGATTTTCTTTTGTTCAATTTTTGTTTGGTTGCCTGCAGCTTTTTTGATGTCGATTTACACTTTTGAAAATACAAGCAGATGAAAAGAAAAAAAAAGGAAGAGAAAAAAAAATAAATAGGCGTTTTATTATGATCAATTTTTTTCTTTTGGTATATGTTTTTTGGATTGATTGATTTAGAATAACAACAAAAATAATTAAATTCGAGTATATCGAAAATAAAATTGGCAAATTCTACAATTAATTTATAAAAAAAAGTGTTTGGAAATTTAAACAAAAAATAAAAAATGAGAGCAAAAATAATTCAAAGATAAATTAATATAAATAAACAATGAAATTGTATGTAAGCGCTTCGAAAAGAACTATCTAGAAAAAAATAAAAATATATAATTTTAAACTTGTTCATAAAGTTTCTAAATACATAATTAATATTCTACTAAGGATTTACATTTATTAAAAAAGTATAGAAACTCAGCTGTTTCTGTACTCCGCTAAAATCAAGAATAAAACTAAATATTATCGGATTTCATAAAAAACCTTTTCGATAAAGAACAATCTAACTTAATAAAATAAACCAATAACTACTCCTTAAATTATGCAAAGAAAAATTATTTTCCTAAAAGTATACTTTAAATCACTCGTATCTTAGCTAAGGCTAAATATTAGCCAATTTTTTAAAAATCAATTCAATTCATTAAAACTTAAACTAAATTTCGTATTTGCTTTTAGCGAAAAAAATAAACGTTTTTCCTTCCCTCTACAAAAATATTTTTTTAGAATAATATTTCTGTCCAAGAAAATTATATTTCTTTTTATACAAAAATTTTATTTTTCAAGAAAATTTTAACAATCTTCAAAGCACGCAATACAATTTTAAACGAAAATAAAAAAGTAATACTTAAACATAACAATCTAATGAATATAAGAGGCCCTGTTCGGAAATGCATCACTGCGCTGCATCAGAAAAGCAAACTTTTTTAATGCCGATTATAATTAAAAATAATTAAATTTTTTTTTTTATTGTGTAACTATTATTTTTGTGGAGTAATTGTCAATTTTTTGGTCCACATCTACTTAACTGATATACATATATTTAAGCATTTGAAATCACTGCTGCAGCGCAGTAATGCATTTCCGAACAGGACCAGACTTTAAAACACTATATTTAAAGACAGATGTTGAAATGTTCTCAAAAAATTGCTTAGAGTAGGCTGCAGAACTAAGAAAAATGTTCAACTGGAGTGCTGGAAGGAATTTTAAAAGTCGGGTTTTAATAATATCTCTGTTGAAAAAGAATTTTATGACAGATTTTATACAAATATTTCTCTTATAAACAGAATTTTATAACCAAAATTATATAAATTAGATCAAAAGTGTACTTAAAACAATTCCAAATTCTTGCATTTAACGTTTTCGATTTCCAGCACACGCCTGCAAGATATTTTTACGCAAAAAAAAAATCATATTAAGTCCCTAAAGTAGGCAACACATTTTTATAAAGCTCTATAAACATAGCAATTTCTTTAAAGTTTTTCCTTAATTAAAGTCAGGGCATGTAATTGCCCCTTACAAAGTCAAAAATTTTGGTACAAACACCTAAAAGTAGGCCACATATATAAAAAACTAAATTTCCACAAAAAGTTCCTAAAGTAGGCAACACATTTTTATAAGGCATACCAACTGCTGTCTGAAAATCGTACCAATTACCTTTAAAATGTGTTATCCTTTAAATTGTAGTATATTGTTCCTTTCTTGAGATATCTTAACCTGAAGTTTGGAAAATCCGATTTTTAATTTATTCAAGGCAAATAAGACATTTTAAAATTTTTTTTGGTGATTTTTTTTATAATTTTTCTATTTTTTTAAGGTTTTTTTAATTTTTCTTTAAGTTGTATTTTTTAATTTTTTTAAAATTTTTTTTGTGATGTTAAAAAAAATTACAAAAATTAGGTGAAAAATTAAAAAAATTTTTAAAGGGCTAATTTACCATGAATGTAGCGACAAATGGGATATTTCAAACTTCAGGTTAAGATATCTCACAGTAATAACGTCTCGAATATGGCGAAAAAAGTCTTTTTTTTTTAATTTTAAGCGAAGATGTCGAGAAAGCCTGATGTGATGGAGAAATTCAGATTGAAATTCAGTGCAACTCAACTGGTCCATGGGTTAGAAATTTGTTGGCCTTTGTAATTTACGAACATATAAAACTTTTATATTATACTAAGAACTTAAAAAATTTGTGAACTTCAACCCCTGCTTGTTATACACTTTAGTGAATAAAAAATCATGTTATGTCCTAAAAGAAGGCAACACGTTGCTAAAAAGCTTAAAAACAGGGCGATTTCTTTATAGTTCTTTCTTAAATACAAAAATGTCCACTTAAAAAAATCATAAATTTCGCTTTGGTAACTTTAAGTAGGCAACAGATCTAAAAAAAAATTAATTTTGAATCATAGTCCTAAAAGTAGGCAATCCATTTTTAAAAAGCTTAAAGGACTAGGTGAGTTCTTTAAAGTTTTCCCTAAATTTGGCTACGGTCATGCAGTTGCCCGAAAAAAGCTTAAAATTTTGCTTAAGGACCTAAATAAAAAAATAAAAAGTCCTAAAAGTAGGCAATATATTTTTATAAAGCTGTAAAACACGGCAATTTAGCTATAGTCTGTGCTGCTAGTTAGCCCCAAAATACCTTAATTTTCGCATAAAAGCCTAAAATTATGCAACAAGTGCAAGTAAGCTAAATTTTTTACTAAGTTTTTAAAATATTTAATATCATGTTAATGAAAATTTTAATATTTAACCTGAAGCTTTTAAAAAGAGCACAACAAAGCTCCATTCTAAAATTCTTTTAATAAAATAAAGAAATTAAAAAGGACAAATCTCTTGAGCACCGTTTTTTTTTTTGAAAAAGTTCTACATTTTAAAACCTTAAAGTAGGCAATAATATTTTTATTTAAAAAACTATATACATATACACTATTTCTGCTAACTTTTTGCGTACAGTTTTGAAAAAACCCAGTTTTTTTTGCAGACGTTTTAAAGCATTTTGCTTAAATCATTTAAATTATTCTACATCATTTTCAAAAACTTTAGAACTTTTATTTATGTTTTGTAAATAAAAAATTTATATGGGATTTAAGTCATTAAAAAGAAGTTTAATTGATGATGGAATAGCCGCCAATTTTTACAGACAAAAGTGTCTCCTTGAAGTTATAAAAATGGCTAAAAAGTAGTTAATTTAATATCTCATATTATATACAAAAAAAAACTCATAAAAATTTGTTGAAATTTCAAAAACAAAAAAAAAAATTATTTACTGATATTTTCCAAAAAATAGCCCCAAAAGTAGGCATTGATTTTCAATAATTATAAGAAATATTTTTTTTTTGTTTTATAAACATAAAATAATAAGAAATTTTATATTCTTTTGTCATTACCTTTTTAAATTATGAATAATTTAACAGCCTGTTCAACGATTTCGAACGTTAACGTTCGAATAGAATATTACATTTAAAACAAAAACAAATTTTCGAATTTTGTTTTTGTTTTAAATATAATTTTCTATGCGAACGATGACGTTCGACATCGTTAAACCGGCAGTAAATATTTGTCAGCCTCAATGTAGGCAAATATTTTAGAATTTTTTAAAATTGTTTATATTTTGAAATTACAACGTTTTAGCGGAAATTAAATGCATTAGAGGTAAAATTTTAATTTATTTGATTTATGATTTTTCTGAAAGAGTTTGAATTTTTCAGAAGCCAATTTAAAGAGAAAAATATAAAGTTAGCCTACAAAAATGCAACGTATTTTAAGGTTTAATAAATACTTTTTTTCTGCTTAACATATTTTCCTAAAAATTGTTTAGATATTTTTAAGGCAATATAACTTACATTAGATTTTACTTTATTCAACTTAATATTTTAAATTAATAAATAGAAATATTTTCCAATATGTAAAAAAGTGAATTTTGAAATTAAAGTAGAACATTTTTAAATTTTTGATTTCAAAATAGAGTCTGAGGGAACACTTTTTCTTTTAGATTTAATTTTTATTTAAAAGAATTTTAATTGGTATACTTTTTTAGAATATAAAACACAGTTCAATTAACATATCGCACTTGATCATTAAGAGGGAATAAACTCAAAAATTTTTTACTTGACATGTAACATTTATATCTACCCGCTGCAAAAATATCGTACTATTTTGTTCATTTTTGCAAATAAAACGGTTGGTTTAAGACTTCTTTTTTATTTGCCTTTAATTTAAAATTAAAAATTGTTTTTATTCTACTGAAAATTTTTAAGAAATATAATCTTGGAATTTATTTTTCATGGTGAGTAACATTTATTATATAAATTTTTTAGTTTTGAGAGAATATCCTGGGGCCTAATTCTGGCAGTCGTGATCGAGTACTTTCTCGATTCGAAAGCAATTTTATTTCTAATTCTTTCATTTGATACTGAACGAATCGAAATTATTTTTTTTTTCAGTATTGTGAAACTCAAGTTAATGCTTTACAACACAAACAAAAATAATTCCGATTCGTTCAGTATTGACTGGAATAATTAGATATTAAATTGCTTTCGAATTGAGAAAGTCCTCGATCACGACTGCCAGAATCAGACCCCTGATCAAGTGCGATATGTATTAGAATATAAAATTCAAAAAAATTTATTAATTAAGAAGATACAATTTTTTAAGACACTGAAGATGTTGATAGCATTTTTAAATAGTTTTGTTTTCTAAAACGATTTCTACCACATACCTATATAGTCAAACTACATTTGGCCTAAAAGTAGGCAACATTTATTAGGTAAATTAATTCTCAGTTTACAAATGCAAAAATTTAGAAGTGTTTTTCAATTTTAATGATATTTATTTCAAGCCTTTTAGATTTTTTAAAAAATCATAAGCTGAAATTCAAGTAACCCTAAAAGTGTGCTACTTTTTTACTTTTTTGCTTTAATAAGATACTTTTATATTTAAAAGTAGAATATCTAAGATAATTTTAATCACTTGATATATTATCAAATATATTTATGTATTTGTTTTTTTTTTAAGTATAAAATTTATCTGATAGAATAGGCAGTAATTGTGCAAACAACTTGAAGTTAATTTAAAAACGTTTCGTAGAAAAACTTTGCAATGTTTTGATAGAAATTTTGTTATCTTGCGGATATGAAATAAAAATCTATAGGCAGAAATATTTAGGAAATTTTAAAAGGTTTTATGCAAAAAAATTATTTGAGTATTTCAATAGGTTTAGTAATCGAAATTTTTATGACAATTTGTTTAAAAACCCTTTAAAAACAAATAAATTTTTTTTTAAAGTATAGGTATTTTCAATTTAATGTTATTAGTTTTTTTTTTTATAAAAGGAATTGGTTTAAAGTAAAAGTAAGATCTTTAGAAGATTTATTATTATTTTCTTTTTATCAGCCCTAAGATAGGCAATATTTTAATATATATTTATATATTATATTTGAACAATTTCTGAAAATTTTAAGTATGCAATTTTCAAATAAGATGAAATCTTTAAGGTTTTAACCTAAAAATATGCTACATACTATTATCAAAGTGCAAACAAAAATAATATAAAACATGTATTGAGCGACAGAAATCTTTATATATGTATGTACAATTTTAAGTAAAATATTAATACATTTATTTTATAAATAAAACTCACTGCCTGTTCAGAAATTTCGAACGTTAGCGTTCACATAGAAATTTTTGTTTTAATTTGTTAGCCTAAAAGTAGGCAATTTTTTTGTAACCCTAACTTCTGAAGAATTATAAATCTAGTTTTCTATCATTTTTTTATTAGCTCAATTTTAATCATTCATTCTTCTTCTTCTTACGTTTTGTTCCTGCATTTAAAAGTTTTTGTAAACAAATTTTTTAAAGGAATTCTTTTAAAAACCTTAGCATATGTTACCTTTTTTTAATGAGCACGTTTCTTTTATAATTAACATTTTTTTTTTTTTTTTGATTAAAAACGAGGTTTTCTATAAGATTTCTTATTTATTTAAAAAAATCCATTAACAAAAACATAAATTTTTCTTAATGTTGTTTCTTTTTTAGAATAAGAAAACAAATTTTTGGTATTAAAATTAGTAAGTATTGGAACATTAAAATAAACAAAAAAATTTGTATAAAATTAGAAATGGAAACAAGAATTAAAATTTTAGAATTTACAATCACTAGCACAAGATTTTAATTAAACAAAAAAAAAAAAAAAAAGAAAAAACATGTTTTTTTAAATAAACAATTGAAAATTTGAACACAATTTTACTTCAATTACTACAATATTGTATGATAGAATTAAACTGGCACATCCACATCCACACACGCACACACACATACTTTAAAACTTATACAAATTCCAGATTCACACAAACACATTGACATAATTAAAAGAAAATTTCTTAAAGAGTGAGAGAAGTATGTAGCAGAATTTGAAATTTTCTTTTTAAAAACACTTGAAGTGAAAAACGAAAACTTTTTGTTTATATTAACGAAAAAAAAATGTGTATTATTGTTGTTGTTATTGCTTTCAATTGATTTGTTTATAATTTAGACAACTACAACAATATAATTTTAAAATTAAATTTGAATTGAAAAGAAAAGATGCTTTTAACTAGAAAGAAAAAAACTTAAATTTCAGATGAATTGAAAATTTTATGTTCAAATTGATTTAATAGAAAGTTAAATACCGTTATTTGTTTGGTTAAGAATTGTTGAGGTTTGGATTTTAAGTTTTAATTTTTTAAGATTTAATAATAATAATTTTTTTGTTTTGTTAAAAATTTTTCTCAACAAATTGTTTTTTAGCTTAAATTATTAAAATTTTTTTATTTAAATAAGTATTGTTTGATTTGTTGTTTGATATTTTTGAAATAATTTATACGTTTATTATTTCATTAATAATTTCTTAAAACGATAATTGTATTATTATTATTATATTTTATTTATTTCTTTTTAAAGAATTTGCGAAATACTTCTTTTGTTTTAATTGTTATTTAAATTTTGTTTAAAAATTTTTAATGGTTCACACGTTTGTTAAAAATTGTTTAAGAATTAATTATTATACGGAAACTTTTGCTGACTTAACTACACAAAACTCAATTTCATACTGAAAAAGGACGGCAAACTCTAACAAGAAAAACACCAAAAAAAAACCACTTAGTCGTCCAGTTGTTGTTATACAGACAGCCAGCAGCAGTACAGCGCCAACCAGCCAGTCATATAGAGCTAAAACCAAACACAACCCAACACAAAAATCCAACCAAAATCAAACAAACGAATAAACGAACAAACTAACGAACCTCTGCCAACCAAAAACAAAACACACACTGCTCTTCATACACAATCACTTACAGCCAAATAAAACAAAAACAACAACAAAACATCGAGCAAAATACCGAATAACGATTGTGAAAAACGAACGATTATATTTTCGCCAAATTATATTAGGCGAACGAATCGAAAATAACGAGTTGTTACAGTAATAGAAAAAAAAAAAAATATGTTCGTTTGTTTGTCTATTTCATACAAGCGTCTTAACTGTATCCTCTCAAACATGTTGCACGCAACTAGCTACTTTGTAAAGTTTGTAATTTTCTTACAACATAGAACACTCAATCGAACAAACCCCTGTTTTTTACAACATCAGCTTACAACTTGATTATCATGTGGATGAGGGGGATGAATAAAATATTAAATAAAATTTCGTTAATATTTATTAATTTGATGTTAACCTGATTACAAGTTAATTATTTTAATGTAATAACATCAAAATATGTACGATAATGTTAAGAACATCAAGAGAAGGCAGAATATTCATACAAAAAGTCTTTTGACCTTCAATGTTATTTCAATGACCTTCACTTTCTTAACAACCAAAATTTCATTCAGAGTTTTGCCTTTCCCGGAAACATCGTGAACGATGCATTCTTCACTAGGCGATTGATATATTGATAAATAAATTTTCCAATATCAAGTCGGATGTATGCTTCTTCTTTAATCGGTTGGTAAACGGCCAAATAAGCGACAGTTTGACCACAACAGCCAGATGTTTGTGTGAATATTCAACTTTTTTAACATTTACACAAACATGCTACATACTTTTTTCATACGTTTGTATAACCGTTTGTGCGGTTCATTTAGACCTAAAGGCATCATGGCAAACTACTTATGTACATATCTGCTGTAGGTACTTCTAAGTCGGTACTTCATCTTTGATCGACTTCAATGACTCAGATTGTCTTGATAAATTTAATGTTCATATCAAAATTTGCCTATTTTTTTTAACTGGACATACGCGAGTTCTAAGCTTCTTTTGCATCCAACGCATCTGCCAAAGAGGTAGGATCAACCTTACTTGAACAAAAGCGTAGGATGCAAAAAGTAGGTATACTTTCAACTGAAGGTCTTAACAACACGTCTTCGCATGTCAAGCTTTCGTACCCTACTGGTGTTCTACATTTCAAGTTACATGCAACGTTTGTTTAGACGGCTTCGCCACAAATAAAGTTAAAATTTTATTTGTCCAAATCAGCTTGATTTGTTCGAGCGCTTTTGGTTTTGATTGGTGTGGACCTCCAGCTTTCTGCACCACAAGCGGTGAAACTTTGTGAAAAACATTTACATGTAACTTAAAGCGTAGAACACAAATAAAACCCAGAACAGACGGTGAAATGCAACTGAAACGAAACCCAGAAAAAATGCTCGCCAATTTTTTTTTTTTTAATTAAACACAGAAAAACATTTTGTGCCAGTAAAAGCATTAATCAAAAATAAAATCTGTTTTAATTAAAAATTTAATCAAGTGAATTAAACGTTTAATTAAGTGAATTAAACTTTTAATCAAGTGTATTATTGACAATATTAATTTCCACCAGCCAACGAATTCACTCGATTAAACGTTTAATTCACTTGAATAAATTTTTAATTAAAACTGATTTTATTTTTGATTAATGCTTTTACTGGCACAACATTTTTTTGTGTGAACGATTAATACAAATAAAGTCAGTTTTAATTAAAAACTTATTAATCAATTGAATAAATGATTTACTTTATCAACAACATTACATGTGCGGTCTCTCAAAGGAGTCTATTGCATAAGCTCGAATATAACTCAAAACCAACTAATAGTTACAGCTTCTTTGCAGTTGCGTTTCATCGACTGTTCTGGGCCTATAAAATGCATGCAATGCGTTTATGCGAAAGCGCGTTTAGTGTATATATTTTCATACGCATGGTAATCTATCGACGAGCCGGGATTCCAAGTTTGGACTCTTTTTGACAGCTTTATCAATGTTCGAATCTTGCTTTGATAGCGATATTGGCCCATTGGCTTTAGAATTTCTTATACTTTAAGTTATACGATAGCAACCAGATGTGTATCGAAAAGATCTTCGATTGGGACCCACGAAATCTGACTTGTTCAGTAAAAATAAGATTTAGGGAAAATTTTTTTTAATAAGATTTAGGGAAAATTTTTTTTAAAATTTTAAGAACATTTTTTAACAAAAAATTTTATCACAAAATAACACTGTACAACTATTTCGAACTATTTCCAAAATAACGGGGTTCTGATACTGGATTCTGGTAAGTGTGTCGGCGTCTTAAAGGATCACATTGGAATTTTATTTTATGGGGTCCACTTTCGGTATATGAAATAATGTGTACTTTAGATCTGAGGTATGTTTAGCAATTTTGTAGAAATGTTTACCGCAAATATTTTGTGGAACATATTAACCCTCTAGCTCCCCTTTATAATAGTCATATTTGGCTCCATTCTAACAAGATGTGAAAAACACCCCTAAGAAGGGGGGCGACTGGGATAAAATGTCCTACAAAAATTTAAGCCTGTAAATTTACGAACATACTTATGACAGAACACAAAAAGCCAAAACAAATTAACACAAACAACAAAAAACAGCCAAGCAAAGAATAAAAAAAACTTGAAGCTTGGTTGTTCTGTATGCTCATTTCATTCATTAAGCATATAGTGCTTTTGACCTTTTTTTATTTTTCTAGAATTGTTAATGAAAAAAAAAAATATTTTTTTATGCTCCTCACCACGGGTCCTTGTGTCTGTTGAAATTGAGTTTCCGAAGATCCCAGACATGATGAGTACTAGGTAGTTATATGTACATTTATATCACATTTAATGCGGAATTGTTTGCTATTCAAATTCAGCCTGGTCGGTCCACAATATGAGACAAAGATAGGAGCAAAAAACCACGACTACCTCTAAATTTTCCCATTAGTCCATTGTGTTTTTTTTTTTAATGTATACAGCATCCAAAATTTGGAAAAGTAGCGTGGCAACTTCTAAAGAGCGGTATTTATGTATTACTTTCTGTCACCTTAGTGAAGCGTATATAAGATTCGGCTTAGAGGAATATATGTACCACTCTTACTTGCTTTTAATTTAAATGAAATTCAGCAAAAGCACATGCACAAAAAATACTATTAAGACCTTTTAACTACTACTGCCTGCAACAATATTTTTTGCCGCCAAAATTTTAGGCATATTATTTTTTATTCACCATAATATCAAGTTTTACTATTTTTTTTAAAAAAAAGTACCACTTCACATCGTACCATTTAGCTAAAATTTTCAATTTTCATCCCTGGTTTCAAATAAGAAAATGGAAAAGAAAGAAACAATAATAATCAGCTGACAATCAAACAAACTCTTACTAGGACACTACACAACTTGATAATCATACAACTAACTAATGATGTGAGGCCGTTGTGTTATTGTTGTGCTCGAGCATGCATCAAACATATTTACAAACAAACACAAAAAAACACGAACACACATACACTCTCTCAGAGACACCGATACTAAAGGAAAATGTTGGAAAATATTCGCTAATTCTCTTGACATATACCCAGAGCACCCAACATGTTACAAACAAACCGACTTGTAGAATTTCAAACGAAAATGCAAAATAAAAACTGAATGAATACAAGAAGAAAACTGCAACAACAACAGCAATAATAATACGGCATTATTCTCCAAAAAGAGAAGAATTTCCAGTTTTGCAATCAGTGTGACCAGCTCTTAAATTATTTTCAACTAAAACTGGCATTTAAAAAATCCTTAAAATAATTCCAAAATTTGTTCCAGTATTTTTTTTTTTTAAATTTAGTTCAATTGTTTTTCAAAGAAATTCTGTAATTAAATTAGATTTTTTTTAAAATAAAAAGAAAATTATTGATTGTTTTCAAGTCACTTCCATTATTAATGGGACACCTCATAAAAATATCGAGCCCTTACGCAGAAAAAGCTTAAGCGACATCATTTTACATTTTCGTTTTTTTAATTAATGACTTTATTGGCAACACTTGCATCCTCTCCCGAAATATCATGGTCACATAAGGTACTGTTACGATATTATAACAAAAACAATTTTATCTCAAGCGACAACTTTCGTACAAAATTTTTATGAAATGAAATACAAAAACCTTCAAAAATTAGTATTGTGGTTATTTTGTTGAACTGTTCATGGGTTTTAATCAAAATTTTGATATTTTAATTAGGCTTAAGTTCATCAAATTTAATTTTCATTTAATTACTTTTATGAAGGAAGGAATTTTATAACATAAAATTAATTAAAATTTGTTTTATAATTTTTACATTCTTCACTCCTGTAAAATTTTTTGTTTGTCGATCAAGCTTTTTTTGAGGTTATGCCTCAATATTGTACATAGTTTGCATCTTTTTGTTAATATTAAGCATATTAAATGAAAATTCAGAAACTAATCTTTGGCTTTTATTTTGCGTTCCAAACATTTCCCACTTGCAGTGTGAGTAGCCGTGTGTAGTTCAGTTTATATTTTGAATTTAGAACTTACTAAAACATGTTTTTTTAGCTCGACAAAACTTTGCAAAGGGTAGTTGTAAAACGAACTGTCATACTGCGCTCACTTCTTAACACTATAATCTAGCAAATCATCGTAAACAGATTCACTTTTAAACAACGTTAAAAAATTATCCAAATTGCCTTTTAAAATCTGTCCTTAAATCGCGCAACTTTTAGACGACTTCGTGACTTTTTACGGCGCACGCCAATCCACAACGACCCTACAGAATTCATTTCATCCAGAAAAATACAACGTTTGGTGCGGCTTACACTCTATTGGCATCATCGAAAAAATTAAGCAGCAACTCGCTTTACAGTCAATGGGGAATGCGTTGCGCACATGCCTGAAGTTGTTTTCAAATTTTAAGCCATGTATTGATCTTTTCAAAAAACCTTTCTTGACTAAAAATAATCTTAAAGAAACAAACTTATTGCATATAAAGGTACACGCAGATTCAAAAGAGATTTAAATAAAAACTGATCAGCTAAACCTGATGTGTCCGAATCAGTACCCATGTTCTGTTTCGTTTCTCGAAAAGTGAGAAAAAACTGTGTCTGTAACTCATGTCGAAAACTATCAAAAGAGATTACGTTGTTACGTTATAAATGTCAAAATACTCTACTCGAAGTCGATGTGAAATTGCAGACGTTGAGCCCGCCCGTCACACATATCGTTGATGGCGGCTAAAATTTACTTATATTAAAAAATTTTCAACGAGGGCGGCGAAAATTTAGGGATTCATAAGGTAGTCATAAAGTTTTAAAGTCAATGTCTTAAAATAATAACAAGAAATATATATGACTGCTGTGGGTAACCGCTTATAATATAGATTTCTACTGAACAGTTATGAGGAATCAATGAATACAGCATTAACATTTTTATTTTGTTTGAAACACAACAATATTATTTAGGATATTATGACTATATGACTTGATAGCACACCTTTTGAATCCCCCAAATATGAATATGCCTTAAAAATTGTCAATTTAGCTTGAAAATATATATGTATGCTTGCTAAAATGGTCACACTGCTTGTGTACAAGTTATTTGTTGTATTTTCATTGAATCGTTTGTGTGTTCGTTTGTTTAGTTCGTCGTTATCGTTGCTAATCGTCGAGAGCTCGTTGTATTTTAACTTGGTCGTAGCTGTAATTGTGTTATTTTATCTCTTATTGTTGTAGTTGTTGTCGGTTGGTGGTATTATGAACCCCTAAAATGAATCTCTGTTGTAGTTAAATTTTCCCTTTCTTGTTGTTGTTTAACGTTGTAGTAGTCGTTGATTTTTTGTTGTTTATATTGTTAGTATACTTTTTAATATTATTGTTTTTTTTTGCTTTTTTCTTTTTCAATTTGCTTCTTCCTTTTGCATGTGCTCGTTCTTCTGCTTTTCATCGCTTTGTTGTTGTTTTTAAAAGAGTACCTTGTATATATTTTTTAAACGTGTTCGAATGAAATGGCAATATTTTGATTTTCCATTTGGTTGTTTTTCTTTTTTTTTGCTGCTGTCGAAATGAAAAACATTACAAATACAAATGTAAATGGTACAACAAAAATACAAGTTATAACAAAAACAACTAGAAAAAGTATGAAATTTGCCACAAAATGTAAAAACAAAAAAAAAAAAAAAAAATGTTGAAGAAGTAGAAGGGCAACAACAATAAAATAACACAGAAAGAAGGTTGGCATTACTAACATTTTTATTAAATTGTTATTTAGAAAACAAAATTAAATAAATTAAATTAATTTAAAAACAAAATGTCGAAAATGTTGGTAAGAATGTGTGTTGAATTTGAAAATATCTAAACAATCAAAAGAGGAAGCCATTTTGTTGTAAGGATGCTAAAGGATAAAAAATAATGAAATTAAAGGTGAAAAATTGGGAAACAAGTTTTGAAATCGAATTGAATCAGCAGTAATGTAAGAAATCAAGGATTAACAAGAAGTGCACTTCACAAAAATTTTAGAATAAACATTTAATTTGATAGACTACCAATTATTTCGGTGTAAAACTTTCTATTCCGCTAAATCCAAAAACAAATTTTGTAATACAAATTGGCTTAATTTTCCATTTTTAACTTGAACAAATCTGAAATAAGTTGACAAATAACTTCACAAGATTTGTCTCTCTTCTTTGCCACACTCACTTCAGAAGAATAAATACTCCAGGACTCATTCGATCAGAAGAGCGCTAAACACCTACATACATATATGCAACGACACCGTGATAGGGAAAATTTTCGTCCGGCACTGGCAGGACATAAAATAAAGTATTAAAACAAGATTTTGAAGATTAAATAAGTACAGTACTTTTCGCTTAAAGGCCAAAAACGGATATAAGCCAAAACTATCCTATTCACACGCAGATTTTTTCGAATTTCATACAAATTTGTTCTATGGTCCATTTCGCTTGTAGTCCATTTTCTTAGCATGCGTATATAATTCTTCATGCCAAAATGTTCGCTTATAGTCCACTCTGTTTTCTATAATTTTTATAATCAACTGGCAACAGTCAAACTTCATAGAAAAAAAACCGCTGATAAAAATATTAGAGTTTCTTCATATAGACTTTGACGTTTGGTATAACAAAAAATTGTCAGGTAAAAATCCTATGAAATTGATACTTATGTTGTGTTTGATTTCGTCATCCAAAGAATTAAAAT
Organism: Pollenia angustigena; assembly: GCA_930367215.1. Lineage (NCBI taxonomy): Eukaryota > Metazoa > Arthropoda > Insecta > Diptera > Polleniidae > Pollenia > Pollenia angustigena. The sequence goes on from OV884058.1 coordinate 10,270,274, forward strand.
GAATCTCAAACTCATTTGTTTATATTGAAATCTTTTAAAGCATTTGAATCATTAATAAAAAAGATTTTTGTTTTAACTATTTATTTAAAATAAATCAATATTTGGTTATGTTTTAAATATACTTTTCTTTTGTTTAAAAAGAGCGGTTTTATTGAAGAAAATCATTTTTATATAGTCCAAAATGTGGATTATACAAGGTTTCACTTATTATCTATAAAGTGGCTTATAAAAAATCGGTTATAGTCCAAATCCGCTTATAGTCCACAAAAGTTGTGCAACTATAGTAATGGACTATAAGCGAAAAGTGCTGTAATGAGAAAATATTTGCCTTTGTTAGATCGGACAGTAGTAGAAAAGATTTACATGAGCACCTACTGGGAAGGCCTAATTACATGGTGATCTTAAGTACTGAGTGATAAACAATGTGTTTACCAGTCGCCCCTGTATGTGAACGCCACCAACACATATAGGCAGTAATTTGCCTGTGTAACTCGGCATAAAAGGATCTGCAGGTATTTAGCACCTGCATCTGTATTCCGTTATTCGCTTTAGCTAAAACTCTATTGCTAAAAAACTATAAAGTTGATTTAGCGATTTTTGGCCACAAATGTAATTTTGTTACATGCATTGCTTAATTTGGCAAAGCATTACAAATTTAATTCGACGTAATTTTAGCTTTTAATGTCATCGTTTAAATTTTTAAATTTTGTATTCTCGAAGGCATTTTAGCGAACGAGATTTAGCTTAAGCTAAGCGAATACGGCTGCTGGTTTTCTCTAAAGACTTAAAATCACAAAGTTAAATATCTTTACAAAGTTTCCCTACAAACACTAGGAAATATTGACACTATGATACCCATATCTTTGACCTTCGATTCTCAATCTCTCAGAACGAGGGCAGTTCTTGACTGTCGCTCTTCTCTAACAAAATGGCTGAGCAGTTTGACATAACGATTATATTTCTTAAGGGGCCCAGGGATATACTGGAAAACTTTATAGCTGTTGGGCTGGCTAGACTCATCATTGCCTTATAGGCTTCACTGAATTAGGAAGGCCTGAGGATACATTTGCCCTACCGCAAACTCAAACTTCGGCCATTGACTATCGATACGGCAACTGATAGATGGGCCGCGGAAACTGATTGTAGAATTATCAGGTTATTATTGCCTTGTTTGAATGACAAGAGTACCTTGTCCCGATTATCGATGTTAAGAAGGTTTGCTCCATTTTTGGTTATTGCAAACCAGAAGAACATGTGCTGCTGAGTTGACAATCCTTGGTCGGTATTCGCTGAACTCCGAGAGGTCCCGTTGCGTAGAACCGATTGTCGTAGGAACGTTTTTTTTTGTATCTGTTATTAGTGGACATTGTCCTAGTCATGCATAAAGTTTGGGAAGCAGACACTATGATAACTGCGTTGACGAAAAGCAAGCTAGAGGTCAACACCATGCATTCTACGGTTTTACTTAGCAAGTTATATGTACAAAAGCGTACGATACCTTGAGGCATTGAATGCGAAAGTAGGTTTGCTTTAGCTTTTGTAAGCGTCACAAGCAGTGTTCGAACAAATCAGCTGATTTTGTCAAATTAAATTTTAGTTTTACTTGTGGTGATGCCGCATAACAGCGTTGCATGCAACTTGAAACGTAGAACGCAAGTAGGGTATAAACAAGAAAGGAATCAAGGAAAAAACACGTGATGCGGACATCCGGCTTAACGCCCTTACTGTCATCTGCCTAAGAAGAACTTACAGTTATGTAAAAAGGGAATCAAATCTTTCGAAAACTTCGCATCGTGAAAGATTTATCCTAAACATAAAGTATGTAACGTTTGATTGCGAAAATAATTTGTCGCCGATTATAAAAATATAATTTATCGCATGACTAAAAATATTATTTTTCACTTGAGCCATTAAATATTGACTGGAATCGAAAGAGAGAGAGAGAGAGAGAGATACATCCTACCTAACGACCGTACCTAAACAAGAGCGGAAAGCGTTTTCTGGCTGTCAAAAATTCCCATGCCCATACAATTTGTATGCAGCATCCTTAAATAGCGCAGCGTCAACGCTTTGCAATTGGAAAATCCAAATTTGACAGCGCATTTAATAATGAAGTTGGCCGCTATTGTTGACAAATAATGGCATTTTAGCTGTTTTTCCGCCTTCCGCTCTTATTTAGGTTCGGCTGTAAGCTGTCAAGAAAACCCAATTCTATTATTGCGTTAGTTCCCATTTACATTATCAGATTCTTGTCGCTGCCACTTTTTTCGCTTCTCTCTAAAATTACTTTTAAGTTAGCGTTTTGCGATTTTTATAACAGCAACTTTCTCCGGGTGACCGAACTTAAATATATTTTTGTCAAATGAGAAAACGAATTAGCGAAAAAATACTACACTCGCTTGTGTTCCTCTCGCTCATAAAGTACAATGTAAATGCGCACTTAGTAACAGCCGTACCTAAACAAAAGCGGCACACGCTTTCTAGTTGTCAAAAATTGTCATGCATATACAATTTGTATGAAGCATCGCAAAATAGCTAGATTTTGACACCGCGTTTAATAGTAAAGTTGGCCGCTATTGTTAATAAATAATGTCAAAATAGCTATTTTTGGTCATTCTAGCGGGTTTGTCGCCATTTTGTGTTTTTTTTTCAAACAAAACAGCTTACACTACTGTTTTTGATACAACGTTGACGCTTTTGTTTAGGTATGACCAGTGGCCGTATTCTGTAATTCGCTTAAGCTAAATCTCTATCGCTAAAAATCTATAAAGCGGATTTAACGATTTTTGGCTACGAATACAATACTGTAACGTGTATTGCTAGATTTAACAATGCCATAGAAATTTAATTCGCAGCAATTTTGGCTTTTAATGTCATCGCTAAAAATTTTAATTTTTGCATTCTCTAAGGCATTTTAGCGATCGAGATTTAGCTTTAGCTAAGCAAGTTACAGAATACGGCTGCAGGACTGCCAGATAAATTTGTGAGGAAATCGTCAGTTTCCTGAGGAAAAATAGAAAAATCGTCTTTATCCTTTCGAAGAATCGTCAAAAAAATCGGACAATCTAAAATTTAGTTTTTTTTAAACAATTTTTGTTTGATTTTTATAAAACAAACATTCAAACAAAAACATAATTACTTCATATCCAGCTAGCACCTTCAATAGTGTAAGAGCTAGTGGGAGTCTCATGAAAAGCGTCGATGACAGCATTTTTTAATCGTAGAAGATTCTTCACAAGGGAAAAACTGTAACACGAGTAAGATTCTTCAATCGTTCTGGGAATCGCTTAAGAGGTGGGTAAATATAATCTAACGAGACTTTTATGTCAAGAATCGTATGAGATATTCTCGTAGATATTCTCTTACAACTCGTGGAATGCTCGCCTTATAATTGTCGCATATATGATTTATACAGGAAGTCGTAAAAGGTTCATTCGATAATGGTTTGTCGAAAGATAAACAAAGTGTAACATTGTTGTTTTTATACTATGAAAATAGTCCAAGATTTTCTTAATTTTGGAGACTGAAAAAAATCGTCACTTTTTTTTAAAATCAGCATATCGGCACTTCGCTAATTTCCGAAAAAAAATCGTCAAAATGACGATAAATCGTAAAATCTGGCAGCCCTGGGTATAACATATCAGCGTAAAAGATAAGCGGAAGAAAACGTCCTGGCTTCAGCTCTTGTTTAGGCACGGCTGTAAAGCTGGAGGTCCACATCACGCGTTACTCGCTTTTTCGCAGCATACGCAGCTGTGAAAAAAGTAGAACCTGTGTAGTTATACGTAGTAAGTTACATGCACAAAAGCGTAGATGCCTTGAGGCGAAAAGTAGGTTTACTTTCTACTTTTGTAAGCGTCACAAGCAGCGTTCGAAAAAATCAGTGATTTTGAGGAATTAAATTTTATTTTTACTTGTGCTGCTGCATAAAAAGCGTTGCATGTAACTTAAAACGATGAACGCAAGTAAGGTTAGAAAAGCATGCGCTGCGTGGAGGCGAAAACGCGTGGTATGGACCTCCATGACTTAAGAAATGTGCTACCGAATTTTTTTGTTTTGAAGACAGGGCTGTCAGACTTGGGGATTTATTCCCAAAGTTGGGGATTTTATGCGAGCAAAAAGGACAAAGAAAGTCATTTGGGGATTGGGGATTTTTTTGGGGATTTTTTGGGGATTTTACACTCTTTTAATATATTTTCCCTTTTATTATTTATGCTTATTTTTCTTTGTCTCGTATTAAAAATATGAAAAAAAGTAGCAAAATTTTATCTTACTCTTATCAACAACTTATACGGTGTAAAAGGTCCTTATTAGGATTATCATTTTAGTTAAAAGGTAGTGTTAAAGGTACTTTATAAATTTATGTTATTTTTCCTTCAGGGTACAAACAAAATAAAATAATTTTTTTTAGAAAAAATTTTTGTTTGGGGATTTTTGGGGATTTTTTATTAAAATTTTTCTTACTATTTTTACTTTTTTAAAAAAAAATTTTAAATTTGGTCAGAAAAAAACAAACTGAAAAATATTTACTTATTAAGGTTTTTTTTCTTAATTTGGGGATTTTTGGGGATATTTTTTTAATTTTTTGGGGACAAGGAAAAAAGTACCTGGCAGCCCTGTTTGAAGAGTTTTGATTGCAGTCAGTCTCTCTCACTCTCTCTCTCGAAAGAAAGACGTTAAACTCAATATTAAAAAAAAAATTCTCCTAACAAAAATAGAGTTCGGAACGAATGGCTGAATCCAAGGCCCATTGAAAAGGTCTGCGCAAGAAGCCTGATGATCATTGTTTATGTTCTTTTTAGTTGTCAAAAGTTGTTTTCATTTTGCTTACATGTGCATGTATACGTTTGTTTACTTTTATGGTTTGCCACACATACTCGGTTTTTCTTTTTGCTTTGTATATGTGGTAGTAAATTTTTGACAACTAAAAAGAATCGTTTTTTGTTTTTGTACAAGTAAGCAGACCTGATAGATGGGCCTTGGCTAAATCGATCTTCTTCTTGGTTTGGGTTCACAATATGAAAGTTCTATTTCAGAAAGTCTGAGTATATTGTTTAGAGGAGAGTGAAGCGACGAGAATGAAGATCATGTTCTCTTACCAATAAACTTTGACTTTCTAAAATAAAATCATGGTACAATACTTTTCGCTTTTAGTCCATTTCGCTAAAGGGCCAAAAACGGATTAAAATCAAAACTGTCATATGCACTTGCAGATTTTTTCGAATTTCATCCAAATTATTTGTTCTAAGGTCCATTTCGCTTGTAGTCCATTTTCGTCTTAAAGCCACATTTTCTTAGCATGCGTTTGTATATAATTCTTTATGCAAAAATGTTCGCTTACAGTCCACTCTGTTGTTTATATTCTTTTCACCAACTGGCAACATGTTTTTAATTACCTTTCTGGCAACTATTATTTTAAAAATTTTTTTTCAATTAAACCAATATTTGGTTATGTTTTAAATAAACTTTTCTTTTTTTAAAAATAATGGTTTTATTGAAGAACATAATTTTTATGTAGTCCAAAATGTGGATTATACTAGATTTCACTTATTATCCATAAAATGGCTTATACAAAAATCGGTTATAGTCCAAATTTATTGTTTTTTTGTAATACGAACTGTTAAATGTTGTTTATGTTGTTATATACATAGTATTTGTGAGTGTAAACAACATTCGACAGTTCCTATTACAAAACAACAAAAAAATAATCAGTTGGCGCGTCGAGCGCACCTGGTAGATGAAAAAAGCGTGGTTAAAAATATTAATATATTTCTCACACAAATTGTTTGACTAATTTCGCGAAAACTAATCAACTTATTCAGCGAAATTTCGCTTACTTTGAAGCAGTGTTCGAAAATAAACACTAAGTATCGCTTCTTAATGTTGGGTTCGGTAGATTTGTGGAAAACACAAACGCTATTAGTGTTTGTGTAGAAACTCATTAAAAAAAATAACGTTTCCCTGTTAGTCATCTTTCGAACACAAAAATATTACTGTTTTTATCAAACTCAACAAAAGATGTGAACATTTAATTCCGTTCGGGTTTTTACTGAAAATCCACAAACTTCAATGTGTTCGGTTCGGCTCGTTAATGTTTGTCCAAACAAACATTTTTTACAAAAACAAAATACACACACGAAAAAAACATTATAGAACATTAAAATATAATGTTTGTCTATATAATGTTCGGTTCTTTCTTGGAAATGGTTACGAACGGTATTAAGGGTTGTGTATGTCCGTCCACACAATCACTTAAAAAATAGATATCGTTCTAGGGTGTGTGAGCCGAACGTTAAATAATGTACTGTTTATTTTCGAACACTGCTTTGAAGCGATATTTTTATTTAAAATTTCGAAATGAGCTTAAGGAAATATGAATTTACTAGATTAGGTCAAAATTATTTCTAACGGCAGTGAAGGTTAAACTTCTTAAAACTTAGTTGTGAACAAAAATATTTAAAAATTGGTAGATTTGTATATGTCGTTTTGTTATTTTCTTAAAATCTGCATTTAGACAATATTCTAAGTCCAAGTAATCAAAAATAATTGTCTTGTTTTTTTCAGCTACATATTTCCTTTGTTTTTTATCTGGTTATCTTCCCTCATGGATCCGAATTGCTTACGATCAGTTTATTATGTGGCTTGAACTTGACTCAGTAAAAACACATTGACTAAATAAATTGCTTATTAATACCTACATATGTACATACATAAGTACCTATTTAAAGTATATTTGTCAACTGGTTTAAAAGCATAAATTATAGATAAATTGATAAAAAATATTCCAATACCTAGTTAATAATTTATTAGACATTTTTTTTGGACAAAAAACCTTTATTCCATTTTATAAAATCCATTTAAAAAAAATAATCCAAAAATCTGACCCTCCTTTACTCAATTAAATAAATGACAATTTGTTTAGTATTTTTGTGATTGATGGCTTAAACATTTTATTACGTTGTTAGAGAGATTACGAAAAACAAAAAAAAAAAAAAAAAACAAAAATACTCACCATATTTTTTTACAAGTTAATAGGTATTACGCGTACACCACTAATTTCACTACCAATATCTTGATTTTGCTCATTTTTTGTTTTTAAAATTTTTTAATTAACATTAAACACCCAACGGTTTTTTTTATTTTAGGACATTTTTCTTTTTTAATTCACTTTATTTTATTATAAGTTTTTCTTTTTTTTAATATTTTATTACCTTTTTTACAATATTCTACTTTAAAGAGGAGAAATAACACTGACTTGTACTTGCGAAATTCCAATCAAGTGTTTTTTTTTTCAACAATGTGATCAATTTGCCGCTATTTTTTAAATGTAAACATACATACATACAAAAAAACAAACAAGCAGCAACACGCCAATTTGAAAGCAAAAACAATAGAGTAGATGCAAAAACAAAAACATGTGATGATTTTTTGCGCTCTTGTGGGGGATAAAGAAAATCAAGAGCATAAAGTTTAGGAAGAGTAATTTTTATTAAGAGAATCTCTTTCTTTTATTAAGCAGTGGAGTCATCAGTGTTGCCGGAATTAAAATTCAATTTTACACAGACAAAGCATCAAAATTATGTAAAACTTTATAAATTACACAAATTAATATTACAAATTAATAAAAAATAACGCTTTTGACTCACGTATGAATGTATATACAGGGCGGCGCGAAATGAGCTTTGTATATAGTTTTTATTGTTGATTTTTTTTTGTTTTAATTAATTTGATTTGTGTACATATAAATATTTTTTTTAATAAAGTTTGGGAATACGTTTCATAAGCTTCAAAAAATTATGTCGTGTATATATCGGTGGCCATTTTCTGCTTTGATAATACGTGCTCTAGCTATCTAGTTGCCAGGATTTTACTTTGAATATTGGGTTTTAAGTGGTTGGTTGCTGGACTTTTCACGTTAGCGCTTTCTTTTAACTATCCCAATGAAAACTGGAAGGACCAGTTAAATCCGATGAAAGTTGAGGCAAGTTGAGATCGATTGTGCGCAAAGTAATGCGTTCGCTGCATATGTTCCTTACCAAAGTCACCTGATGCACCTGCAGTATGTGCTGTTGAGAAATTTAGTTGCAACCACAGGGTTAGACGATTTCCAACAACTGTGCCCGGGTTCTGTAAAAAATCGTATAAATTGAAACAAACATCTGTTTTTCTCACTTAACTGCGTCTGTAAAATTTTTGCCGTGTAATAGCAGTCACGCAAGGAAATTACTCGCAAATTTACAGAAAAAGTGTGTCTGCAAAATTTTTGTGAGAAAGTGCCCGCTTTGAGCTGTCAAATAAACTCACGAAAAAAAGCGGGGTGAGAAAAAATTTTGACACTAAAAAATATAAATTCTTCGTAATAAATTTTCAAGTAAAAAAACTAAATTTTGGACACTTGTCGCAAGTCAAATGACAAATGAAAAACAGTGTTACCGTGGATGGGTTTTGTATCAATTTACTAGTACAGGTAACCCTCGATTTACGCGGTCTGTTGGGACCGAAGAAAGCACGTGTAAATCAAATTCGTGTAAAACAAGATTCAGGACGGGTACAAATTCCGTTTATGGGACCAGAAATTTAATATATCGTGTAAATCAAGATATGCGATGCATACAAAATTTAATTTTTGGGCCCAAAAACCGCGCTAATCAAAAACATATAGAATTAAAATTTTATTTTAAATTAAATGATATTTCTTTATAAAGATATGTATCAAGCTTTGTTATTATATTTTTATAAAACATTTGAATTAACACATTTGAATATTAAAATGAAAAATATAAGAAAATTATATCAATTGTAAAATAGTCAAAAACAAACTAAGCCAGGGCGAATTGACTAAAACCTTATAAAATTTTACTGGTTTCTGAAAAAAATTAAAAAAATGTTCAGGTTACTGAAAAAAATTGCAGTAACCTGTAAAAATTTGCATTGAGCAGTAAATTTACATTGGTACATAGGTACATTGTAAAAAAATCTTTTAATTTTTGTAAAATATGTCAATATGCATTTGTGCAGATCTATTTTAGCACACAGTTGATGAAATTTCTTGAATCACAGTGCTGTAATTCCCGTAAAATAAAGATTATTATAATTTTTTGAGCGTGTTTTATTAAAACCGCGCAAAAAAAGCGCGTAATTCAAAAAAAGGTTACTATTATTGATCCGTGTTATATCTAAATTGCGTAAATTAAGTACCGTGTAAATCAAGGGATACCTGTACCTAGTTATGTTTATAGCTGAAATAAAAAAGAATACAACTATACAACAAGGTACCTTAATGGTATTTTTATAAGTCAATTTCAGGCATTTAGAAAAAAATTTAAACCAAATTATTCTTTTTAGTAACATAACTTTTCATAACGATTGCATAAAAGTTAAATAAAGAAGAAATTATAAATTTAATTAGGCCCCTATTACGCTTTCGCAACTCAAAGAAGTTGAGTTGTAATTTTCCAATTTTTGAATTATGGTTGACACCTTTGCTATATTTACAACTCAGCTGAATTGAGTTTTGAACCGTAATAGGGGCCTTAAATTATATCGTTTCGTTAATGCCGAAATTTTAAAAATGAACTTGCACTGTCCTGTGAAGCCACTTAAAAAAACACTACTTGCAAGAAATTACTTGCTTCTAGCAACGTAGGGTTATATGCTTAAACTATGCAATATATACTTGTTTATGCATAAAATACATATATCAGTGTATTATATTGTTGTTAACTGTTGCGCAAAACAGTTATGTCTTTCTAAATGTTTCAATTGGTATAAAGTGACGATTCATAGTGTGACATATTTTTAGTTGTGTCAGAAAATATAATGGTAAAAGATTCCTACTACTAGTGCTAAATAAGCTTAGTTCGAATGTGACACTTTTGATAAAATAAATCTTTGTTGACGTCTATATTAATTAGGATTGTGTCAGTTCAGAATATGGAAAAAGTGTCATATCTTGAAAACAATTCAGCTACAGTGACATAACTTAAAATAATTCGCCAACTTGTGCAAATAAATATTAAAAAAAAAACTTTTTAGATCAAAATCTGTATGGATTTTCTACTAAATGTTCCAAAGATTTGTTTTGAACTATTTTTTTTTTTTTGCTAAAACTCGTTATTTTCGATTTCTGTTTTTTGAGTTGAGTCACTTTTGAGCTGGGTGTGCGATGATTTACTGTAAATATCGTTCATATTTTTAGCTTCTGTAGAACACTTTAACACCACGTCTTCAAGCGCTATCGATTTGAACAAGACATGAACATAACGTCAATAGCCATTATGGTAGGTGAATTGTTGACTTCACTAGAAGAAATGGAAGCCTCGGGCGAATACGTGTTGATGTTCACGTTCTGACGTTTGGCTTGTTGTTGTGGCGTTTGGTTGTATACACAAAATACATTGTATGGCCAACATCATGGCGCACATGGATGCTAAGACGAATGTTTCGGCAACGATGGCAGCAACTGGACGAAACATGAACAGTCTATACGAGTAGAATTCATGTGCGACATGCTGTTCTTACCAAGTTGATGGATAGTGGAGAGGGGTAGTAACTTTAACATATTGTTGGACATTTAGCAATTTTTGAACTCCAATTTCTGGCAACACTGTTGCTGCGTTTTTTTCGAAACCACGCATAATTTGAAAAGGGAGAGAGAAAAGAACGAATGAGAGTAAATAACAGTAAGTTTTTGTAACGAAAGAAAGTACTGAATTTGTGTGCGTGTATTGCTGGGTATTTTTTTAATACGTTTGTGATTGTTGTTTGTTTCACATGAGAAGCAACAATTTTCAATATACATACATACATAGGTACATACACTAAAAAAATCACGTTAAAAGGAAAAAGGCAATAAAAAACCGGCTTATATACAGAACTGAATTAAAGCTTTATTTAAAAAGAAATTACAAGTAAATAAGTACCTACATACTTTTGTAAATAAAAGAATTTGTATGGTAGTATGTACATATGTATGTATGTACAAAACATATGTACATTCATATACCTACCTACACACATTCTATAAAAAATAAAATAAACTAAACTTTTTAAATAAAAATCTAAAACAAAATCAATAAAATTTTCTTAAAACTAAGTTTGAGCAGAAAATGTGTTGATATTATTGAATCCTCATTTGTTTTTATGTATGTACATAGGTACATATCTATTTAAAATAACCGCTTTCTATTCTTTTTCTATGATTGTTTCCTCTATTTTTTTTTCGCAACTTTATCTTTAAAAATTTAATTTTATCCTACATTTTCCTTTAAAGCTTTTCCTTGATGTACCCATCTTTAAAGATTAAATGGTATCCTTTATTTTCCTTAACAAATGAATGGTATTGTATTCTTATCCACGTTTGTATCTTAGCATTTTTAAGAAGCAAAACAAAAAAAAAAAAAACAAGAAAAAACGCACGACTGGACGTCAAATAGAACGTGCCAATGTCAGTGTATAAGTGTAAGGAAACGCACTAGTTTCTGTTCTAAATATCCTTGTTTATATGCGTTAAAATTATTGGTGTGTACTATACTAGAGTGTATGATTGTAAAAAGTTGGCGTTGATGTGTTTTTGTCTTTTTTATTTTTTATAAATTTTTTTCTTGATTCCTTTAAGCTTAAAAAATTAAAAAAAAAAGAAAACAAATAGCTAAGACATGAAAAGGATGTGTGTCACTAGAATAGTGAACCTTTTGTATTGGAGAAGGGAAGTTAAAAGTAAATAATAAATAAATATCAATAAAGAAATTAGAAATTAAATTTTACACTCAGAGAAAAGTTAAAAAAAAAAAAAATATATAAAAAATATGAACTATTAAAAAAAAAATTATACATACTACTACTTACACTATAATTGGAACACCTTTTAAAAGTCCTTATTAAAAAAATTTATGAAAATGATTTATTTAGGTCTGAAATAATTTAACTCATTTCTTCTCTAACAGATTTAACTCAACTCTACCCTTATGTATACCTTATAAAACATATCTTAAATATAAATTTTACTATTCGGGTATTCACAAGGTGTGCTATCATGTTATATCGTCATAATGTTCTAACATTTTACAATGGTTTAAAAATATTGTTGTTGCTTTGTAAACCAAAAGTGTCTTAAATTAATAGAACGTTGCTTGCTATGTTTATTGTGCTGTCGTAATTAATCAGAAGAGACCAGAGCTGAGCGGCTGAGCCGTATCGCGTTAGTTCTTGTAGCCGTCGCCGTTGATGGTTTAATTTTATCCGGTTAACATCAAAATTTGACCTGCGGCTAGCAATTTTTGCAAGAAATCACTTGCGGCGTCAAATAAGATCGGCTTATGACTCTGCTGTTAGGTAAACAAACAAAAACAAATTTATTTTTTATTTGCGTCTGCAAAATGGAAAATAGTCAGGTAAGATCCAATTTAATTTATTAATTCATGGAAAAGAATTAAAAAATATTTTGATGTTAGATGTTTTAAATCAGCTGCTTTAAATTCAAAATAAGCACGCTAAATTATGAGCGGTTGTTCACAACAGTCGTATTTTTTCATGTTATTATTTTAAGACATATGACTTTATGACACCTTGTGAATCCCCCATATGTATATTGTAACTCCGCTCTAACCCTTATTTATGTTTGCAAAAATTAAATCGAACTACACAACACACAATCGCCATTGTGGCTTTGTAATGAAGTTAAAATTAATGGTGTTTTCTTTTATACAAAAAATTTTATATTTTATTTAAAAAAAATGCGATTTGGTGTCTGTTTCTCAAAAATTTTCCTCCCGAAAAGGGTGAGTTTTTTCAGAATTAAACAGGCCACCCTTTTCGGGAGCAAAATTTTTAAGAACCAGACACTAAATTGCATTTTTATACCCTTCACCACAGGTGGAAAAGGATATATATAAGTTTGTCATTCCGTTTGTAATTTATACAATATTGATCTTAGACCCTATAAAGTATATATATTCTGGGTCCTTATGAGAAGAGAAGTTGATTTAACGATATCCGTCCATCAGTCCGTCCGTCTTACGTTTGATATGTGTTTTCCGGAGACTCCAGACATGATAGCGGCTAGGTTGTTTTACATTTATGTCACATATATACCACCATTTCTTGCTATTGAAATTCAGCCAGATCGGTCCAACAATGGCTGAGATATGACCAAAAAACCACGACTGCCTCTAATTTTTCCAAAAAATCCATTGTGGTTGTTGTATTTTTATTACTTTTTTCTGTATATCTGGAGAACGGCAAGAGCCAAAGCTTTCAAATTATACAAACATTTAGGTTATAAAAACACACCATCCTACAAAATGTGGGCGGGATTGGAGAAGTGGGCGTGGTACCTCCCATACAAAAAGTATTAAAAATTGTATAAAAACCTGAATTTTTTGACTGTAATATAACCTATGGTTACGCCTTACATATCCAAAGATCGGAAATGTTTAATAGAAAATATTTTCTGAAAAACTCGGGAAAATCGGTTCGGATACGAAAAAGTTATAACCAAAATATTATTTTTTTTTTTTGAAAAAAACCCATTTTCGGGAACCATAGATCTTCCAAGTTTTATAACCAAAACAACTGGCAAATTTCTTCTTTAACACGTCGGTATATAAATCTGTCAAATCGGTTTAGAAATGGCAGAGTTATGACCAAAATACTGAAATCCCAAAAATTACTCTTTTTTTATAATTAAGTTTGTTTTTTATACCCTTCACCGAAGGTCCAACACCCTATAAAGTATATATATTCTTCTGAAAAGCGAAGTTCAAATCCGGTTGTCGTGTCTTCTTCCCCCCTCCCATTTGTTTACATATACTAGCATAATGCCCAATATGATTTTCGTTATCACCCTTCTTTATTATTTCATTATATTTAACGAAATAATTTTAACAAATAGAAACTAGGAATTTTTGTGTTGTTTTGCTACTTAAAAACTCGCCAAAACAGATAAATCGACGGTATGACAACAGTGCCTTTACAAAAAGAAAACAAACAAAAAACTGTGTTGAGTTGTAAACAGTTATGATATTTAAACAGCATTCCTTCATGATGCAGTTGTCTAGGGGGTGTGTTAAGTTAGAAACTGTGAGTTCCCTGGTTCGAATCTTGGTTTTTTAAAAAGAATTTTTTTTTAAATATTTTTATGTTCTAAAAACGATTTTAAAAAAATATTTACCAGTTTTCGCTTTTTAAATTTCATTTATAATGAAGTTTTAAGTATTGTAAATATATGTATGTATGTATATGTAAAAATTATTTAGTTGCTCTGTATTCTGCTCGTACAATGGTGAAGGGTATATAAGATTCGGCACAGCCGAATATAGCACTCTTACTTGTTTTTAAATAGAATGTAAAATGTGACATTCTATTTAAAAGAAAACACCATAAGTCAAAACCACATGCGCATGTGGATTTTCACATTCTGTGTACTCGAGGCTTTACTCTACTTTCACTATATTTTTTTCTCCTCAGAGTAGAGTTACCATTCATTTATTTAAGCCCTACCCATACCCTATTCTAGCTCTAATCTAACTCTTGTCCATGTATTCAAGTTGGGCGAACTTTGACTGACTGATTGGTATATTGTAGTCATTAGGAAATAATTCTTAATCCAAAAGAAATTTTATATGGAAACATTTCTAGGTCAACTTTTAGAAAACGATGCAGCGATGTTCTGTAGATTCCCATTTGAGTAGCCCGTGGAAGAGCAGATTCAGTTTCTCCAGTGCAAACAGTTTTTCGTGGTTCATGACATACTGAACTCTAGTTCTCAAAACTGACAATTAATCTAATTTTCGTATTTACACAGCGAGCTGTTGCAGCAATCAGATGTTGACGGTTGTATTAAAACATAATTATTTAGTTCGCAAACTCTCTCGGATCGCTTATCGTTTAAAAAAATACGATTTTTGTTTATGCAGTTATGAAAAGACAAATTTGTTTTATCGTTACTTTGTCGCATTGCTAAATTTCAAAAATAGAAAATATCAATTTAATGTACATACATTGTCAGTTCACTTTCACTACTATTAAATAAGACTTCGTACAGACGGTGACCAGATCTAACAATCTTGTCAGTAAAATGTACTTAAAATATCGTACAACCGTGTGAGCTTGCAATTTTTGTTTGACAACGTTGTCAGAAAAAGCATTGCCAGTCCATTGTTACCATTGCTTGATGCGAAGATTATACATCTGACCAGTGTTACCACCAGCAAAATTCAAAATTACACTTGAGATCAAGCTAAATTACCCGATATAAATGAAATTACACCTGATATTAAATTGAAGTTTTATTTAACAAAAAAACATTTACAAAGAAGAAGTCAAACTGTTAAGATTCTTTTTGTAATATAAAATAAATTAACAAAAATAACATTAAAGACGTAAAAACAATTAAAAAAAACTTCAAATAAAACTCCTAAAATAATTAGTTTAACTTCCACATTTGGTTGCATATATGTATCTAGGAAAAGTTCAAAACGCTCATTGCCAATCCTGCATAATGGCTGATTTTTTTAGCCGAAAGGTTAGCTGTCAAACAAACTGTCATACTGCTCTCACTTTTTGCTCAGGCACATCATCATGAATAGATTCATGCTTGAACGACGCCACCAAATTATCCAAATTTACTTTAAAAATCAGCCATCGATTTTCGCAACTCTTAGGCGACTTCATGATTTAAATGACGCAACTTATTTTTCCACAAATGAAGCGATGTGTTGATTTAGAGAAAATGAACTGTCATTTAGACTTCAAGGCCATGCGATGTGACACCTCTTGATAGTCTTCCGTAGGCCTGTGAAGTCACTGGCTTATGTTGGTAAACCAGCAACAATTAATGTCTTGGAGGTCAACATTGTTTATTTTATTCGTGACATGCAGCCAGTACTGCTCGAAAAAGAGGATCAAAATTGGACGTCTTCAAAGCGTTTGGTCAATGACAGGCATGGTGCGGTGCTTATTTGTTTTAAATCAGTTTTAAATGGTAATGCCGTCTATTAATCTGCGATTTAAATTAATTTTTTTTTGTGTTGTCTACCATATTATGTTTAATGGTCTTAAAAAATATCCTTTATACCTTATTTACAAAATGCCTGCAGGATTTTATATAGCTGTCCCTTTCTTAATTCAGTTTTACAACTGTTTAGAACGTTAAATATTCTTCAAACTAAAGTATTTGAAAGTTGCCATATAAAAATAAAATTAATTAAATGTTGGAGTATTGGAAACATTTCTTCCTCCAGGTAAGTTTTTTGTTTGAATAACTTTCTTAATTAAACTTGAGGTTCTAAATCACTATGATAGCCATCTTTATCCAAATACAGTAAAAATTCGATAATCCGGATAATTGATTGCAGACCCCAATCCGGAGTAGCGAATTATCCGGATTAACGAATTTTTACTGTACATACATATTTACAATACTAAAAACTTCATATTTGTCAGCCCACACCCGTTCACTCATACCTTTTTACTAAGTTCTTTAACAATTTTTACTTTATCAGCCCAATTATGAATATAAATTCCCCGGGAGTTTTTCCCTTTTCCCATTTTTTCAATTCAATTTACATAGCAAAAATGGGAGAAGGGAGAAAACTCCCGGGGAATTTTTATTCATAATTGGGCTGTATATAAAATAGATAAAGTCTTGTGTTCTCTCTTCACTGAAGGCATCATGCATAAATATTAAACTAAAAACGCATGTGCAAACATACTCATATCACACTATTCTAACTGTATTTTTAAAGCATGCTGTGATTTGAATAAAAAAAAAAACAAATTAAAACGGGTGTTATTCAATCCGGACTATAGAGTTGCAATCAATCCGGATTATAGAATACGCAATGAGCTGCAAAATTCTGTCCGGATTACCGAATATTCCGGATTAGTGGAGTCCAGATTATCGAATTAACACTGTATAAGGGTCCATCTTGCGACATTCATAACCAAACTTTTGCAAATATATATTTAATGATTGAAGTTTTTTCTTAAAAAGAAACCGAATCTTTGGCTCAGAAGACTGTGCATTTTTTAGCAACAATATTTAAAAAGAAATAAATGTCATCACTAAAATCACTGAAATTTGGGTATCTGAAGTAAGAATTTCAAATAACACCTGAATAACACTTATGAGAAATTACCACCGCTCTACCCACGACAGTAAAAATTATACCGAATTCGGGTAATTACCCACAAAGTGGCAACACTGCATCTGACAATGGCGTCAATGGCCGAAACCTATTTCTATTGGCAACGCTGCAAATAAATACGTATCAGGAATGGAAAATGGGGTTTTGAATTTTGTACCAACTTCAATTAGAAAACGCAAATTATTATTTTTATTATACAGTTGAATTGTTGGAACACTAGCATCTTAGGCCATCAGCTCTATTTAACTCAAGTTATACTTTTTTACTTCACTGTTGGTTTTTATTTGTTTTTTTTTTTCTTCTTTAATAAAATTTGTTATTCACATTGGTTGATACCATGAAATTGAACCAGATATGGGAGTTATTTTTTTAGATAAAATGGTAATAAATATTAATTGATAAGCAATTTTAATGAAAAGAGCTTAAAAAATAAATTTAAGTGAAACAAACATATATTATTAATCATACAGAAGAATTAAATTTGTGATGGTAGTTAACACATTCTAAAAAGATTTTTAAAAACTCACCAAACAAATCGAACATTTCCAGGCCTGACATACATACACCATTTTACAAAACAGATAAAAATCAGTCGTATATGAAGTTTTATTGGAAAATTACTAACAATAAATACACAATATTATATAATTCGACGATAATACAACGAATATTCAACGATAATACGAGCTTGTGAATTGGACAATTGAAATTAAAACAAGAAAGAGTGCTACATTCGGCTGTGGCAACTAGACAAAACTAGACAAAAACTAAATAATTTTTACATGTACATACATACATAAATATACATAAATACATATCTGAACCGATTTTTCCGAAATTTTCAAAAAATATTTTCTACTAAAGATTTCCGATCTTTTGATATACATATAAGGCGTAACCATAAGTCACAAATTCAGGTTTTTATAAAATTGTTGATATTTTTTGTACGGGAGGTACCACGCCCACTAATCAAATCCCGCCCACATTTCTGGGATGATGTGTATTGATAACCTTAATGTTTTTACCCAGTTTGGAAACTTTGGCTCTTGCCGTTCTCCAGATATACAGAAAAAAAAGTAATAAAAATACAACAACAACAAGGGATTTTTGGAAAATATTAGAGGTAGTCGTGGTTTTTTGCTCTCAGCCATTTTTGGACCGATCTGGCTGAATTTCAATAGCAAAATTATAATAAGAATACCTGACAGAAATATACACCAACCAAGCCCCCATCATTTCTGGGGGCTTTGGAAAACCCATTTCCACAGTCAGACGGACAACCGCATTTGAACTTCGCTTTTCATAAGGAATATGTATACTTTATAGGGTGTTGTATCAATATTGTAGAAATTACAAACGGAATGACAAAGTTATATATACCCTTTTACCGTCGGTGGAGGGTATAAAAATGTTTCCCATTCTTGCATTAAGCCTGGTACTCTGTTCAACATATCTATGAAATAATGTTGATAGAGATGTAGTCTGTTCATTTTGTGAAAAAGTTCCGAAAAGTTTCTGGCGACATTTTTTTACAACTGCGAAATAATGTAATGTGCAAAAAACTATGAACTAATTACACTGTGATAGTTTTTGATCCGAAAAAAATGAACTTCGATGAATCCTTTTCGAACTTTTAGGGGGAGTCCCTGATTGCGAAAGTACATTTGGAAGTGTCAGATTGGCTCCAGTTTTTGAGATATACTGTTATTTCAAAAATGGAGGAGGTTGCACATTTTCAAAATAAAAAAAAAAAAAAAAAATTATGTTCAAAAAACGACGGCTCATAGTAGAAAAAAAATTTTATACTCTTAAAGGAAATTTTATTGGGGAATTTCGTTTTTTTTTAAGAATTTCAATAAACTAAACCGTTTTTGATTTATGCGAATATATGGTGTCCAACCTCCTCCATTTTTTAAATAACGGTATATCTCAAAAACTGGAGCCAATCTGACACTTCCAAATGTACTTTCGCACTCAGGGGACTCCCACCTAATAGTTCGAAAAGGATTCATCGAAGTTCATTTTTTCGACTGTCACGGTGTTATTAAACAAGAAATAAAAAATTAAAATAACACAACCGGTAACAGTTTTTTATCCATATTTATTTTCTTTTTTATTAAAAAAAAATAATTTTAGTGAAATACATGTGGCGTTTGTTTGCATACGCAAAACATATCGCATACTTTGCAGGAATAAAAACGACAAATTGTACAAACTCGCATTATAGGTAACATTTATACATGCCAAAATTTTCGTGTGAAATAATTAATGTTGCTCAACATTTTTCACAAATTTGAACAACGTACTAGGCTTTAGGTATGATAACAATATACAATTCTATTACTTAATTTATTACCTAAATAAATAAAAAAAAAACTAAAAGCTGTGAAAATACAAAAAGGCATTTAAATCAGTCAGCCTACTGTTAATTTACACCAACACTACGACCTTTTTCTTCTCTACCTCAGCTATTCGCGAAAACGAATTTAGCTTTGCTACAGTTCTAGGTTGAGTTCCAAAATGTCAGTTGCAAAGCAACGTTTTTTTTTTAAATGCATTCCACAATGCAATCGTGAAGAATGTTACAATATAATCTATACTAAAATGAACCAAAAAAGTTATCGATAAGTACACAATACGCAAACAGTGAAACATTAAACTTAATGATACTTTGACTGCAAAATATTTTGATGTTTTGGAACTCAGCTTACTTTTTATTTAACCTAAATTTAATCTACCTTTACCTCTTACTCTACTCTCATTCTATTGTAATTCTAGTCTAACTTTAATCTTACTTTCTTTCTTTTCTCTTGAGGAGCAATTAGCCGAGAGTAACAGTAACTTAACCTTAACGTAAAAAAGTAAGACCAGTCTATTTCTAACAGATTGAGATGTAACATCTTACTGCTAACTATAATCGTGCTAATTGCTTTAAATCTGCCATCGGCAACCTATACTATTACATTTTGCGATTATATGCGTTGTACGAATTTTACATATGTTGTTGTTAATGTTGTTAAATTCTCTGCAATGTGTGTGCACATGTACGCAATAAAAGAGCATACAAGAGAATAAAAGAGAAAAGAGAAAACGCGGCGCCCTGATTTTGCCGATGGCTGCTTTAAATACAGCAAAATGAAGCAGCTGATTTGCAACGTTACTTTTACTCCAGCATAACTGAGCCTTAACTCTATTCTACTTTTAATCTAATTCTACCTTTTTCTGCTCTTAGCCTTTTCTATTTTCATTGACTCTCGCAGCGTAGTAAGTTTCTCTTGTGTTTTAAATTCCTTAAAGTATACGCTTTATGTCTTTCGTATTTTGTTTATGATTTTATTTTTATTTTATTTTATTAACAAATTGTTTTATATTTTTTTTATTACGCAGCTACGCAAACGTTAAAAACGAAAATTTAATGGACATTTTATTAAACTTATTACACTGACTGACTGGCTGACAGTCAGACAAAGTTTATATTTTTCTTTTAAAATAAAAAAGAAAGAAAAAGAAATGAAATCTTATTACATGTTTACAAATTTGTGTATGTATGTATGTAAAAGAACCCTGCAAATAAAATTGGACCACCTGATCCATTTTGATAAAATGGACTACTCCATGGACTGGTCCGATGTAATGCAAGCATGGACCATTACATTGTTAAAAAGTGTTTGTAGTGAGACGACATGTCTTGGTTTTTTAACGACATGCTTTCGTTTTTAAACGACTTCAAAACTAATCCTCTTGTGTACACCATGGAGTAGTTTTAAAACTACTCCTTAGTGGTCCAAAGGTGGGTTATATGGTCCTCTCCTAGGACATCGTAATGTTAAATAGACCAGGTTTTTTCGATACGTTTGGGTTAGTTTTGGACTAGTCCTGTTCCCTTGTGGACTACTCTTTACACGCGTGTTTGGACTGGTCCTATTATTTGCAGGGAAACATTAAACCAATATGCCTGTGTGTGCGTGTGTATTCGATTTTGTTTTATATAAAGCAACAGTTACGCCTAAATATATACTACTTTGTTTATACACAAAAAAAAAACACACGCTTTTGCTATACAACATAAATTTTATATCAATGCCAATAAATTTGTTCACAAGCCAACTTGTCAGCACATAAAGAACAAAAGTTATTTACTTTTTTTTTTTGTATAAAATGGAAATACACATATTTAAGTAAATATTTATAACGTTAAGAAAAATGGAAGTTAAATCCTTTTAAAGCTGCTAACAAAAATACCACCCACTATGTTTTCTTTTTTTTTTTATTCTACGATATCTAATAAAGTATATTCAAATTTTTTTTGTGTGTCTTCTAAGGCAACCTTTTCCTTTGGAAAAAAAAATTTTATTATTGTTAAAGCTAATTTGAATTTGTGGCTTTTGTTTTTCAAAGTTAAGGAGTAAAAAGAAAATCCCTTAAAAAAAGTTTTTAATAAAACAAAAAAAAATCCGTTTTTGCAAAAAACTGAAAATGTTTTAAATAACAAGAATTTGTTGCTGTTTTTAGATTTTTTTTTATGTTGTCTAATGTCTAAAAAATCGATAAATCATGTTTAACATTAACAAGGACCTTAACCAATATTCACACACACACACACACACAAATATATGTACACACAGTTTTTCACAAACATTCATACAAATTTACTCTCACATTGAAAACAAGTGGTTACTTGTAGTAACTCGTAACAAGTTGACAGACACACTGTATTTTAATGACAAAGCATGAAGGTTGAGAGAGGGGTACGAAGGGATGCAAGTCCTGAAAAAATGATGGTGTGAGACCAAAGATGAACAAAAACGAATGCAAAGTAAAGACACAAGTAATAGAAAAAAAATTTTTGTATAACACGGAAATAATTTCTTGAGCTGTTTCACATTGAAAAATATAAAATTATGTTAAGAAATTACTAGTCTATAGTCCAGCCAACAGTGTTGTACACACAAGGTCTAGTTTAGGGTCAAGCCTAACGTTAAGTCTATATCCCAGCTGGTATCTTATAGTCTACTCAGGCCTTTTTTGTTTAAAGCTGGAGGTGTTAAATCTTCCAAAAACACCTTCTGTACGTACAGGACAGAATTCCTGCCTACTTAAGCACACACCCTTTCGGTTTCCAAATGGCGGTCCAAAGTCTTTTAGTGGACTGTTATAAACTTTTTTTATTTAAAAAAGTATGTTTTTTTTTTTGTTTGGACCTTCTGAAGCTATATCAAGACAAATAAAAAGTAGCTGAAAGTAGGAGTCAGGGTTAATTTAACAAAAATTTCTTCACTTCTTCTGTAAATTAATTCATTCCAGCGCTCAGCGAAATACTTTTAATTTCCTGCAAGTTACCATTAAGCAAAAACAGGTACGAGTCCCTGGTCTAGACTATAATATTTTCTAAAATAAAGGTATAATGGTCTGTTCATCGATTTTGAACGAAAACTTCGTTCGCTTAACAGACAAACAATATTTTTTAATTTGTTTTTGTTTCAAATGTAAGTTAAGCGAATAAAGTCTTTGTTCGGAAATAGATGAACAGGCAATAAGTCTAGTCTATACTCTAGCACATAGTCTTGTTTTCATATTGGATGAGGAATCTTCAAAAGATATGAATATCCTCTTTTCAATTCATGATGTCAGATTCGATTGAATGTTGCGCATCTCCTACTCGATAAAGTCGCTACCCCATCGTCATCCATTCTCCCTGAAGAACTGCCTAAGTATTACGTCGCAGAGGGCTAGTCAGCTTCTTTATAAAATTCGTGCAAGCTTTTGTCTTTTCTCCTGGATTTTCAGTGACACATTTATTTCGGATATGAAGTTTAAATTTAGCTGCCAATTTACGTTTGAGGACAACATAATGTCGAAAAAATTTTCGGAAGTGAAAGCACGCCCAATTGTAGTGGCAATTTTCTAATCAAATTTGGGGCACCTGAAACAAAAAAACATGCTCGGCGTTCTCTGGTTCCATTTATTTTGGACAATCCAGTGAAACATCACGTCCAAATTTCAAAAGAAAAGATACCACATATATACTGGCTATGATGGCAGTTAACCTCTCCATCTTTTTTCTTATTACAGGGATTACCCTGTACGTCCGTCGTTTTATCATCTTCTTTGCCATTTAAACATGTTTTCATTCCGTTTTGAGGTTTTCATTCCCCGTGTGTTCTCGTCTAACTTCGACCATATATAAACTATATATTTCGTCAGGTAAAAAGTCCAGCGGAATAATTTCAGCAATCTCTCTTAGTGTCTCTATTGAAATTATTCTGTATACGCTTCATACTCTAGCAACAGTGTCGGAACAGCGGCAAACCATTCTTATGTAATACGCCGTAAAGTAGGCTAGACATTATTACTCTAGACAGTAACATCCATTAGCTTTTCTTCGTGCCTCCAACGTTTTGCATTATTCAGATTTTGGTGATATTTACTGCCGCAGCCTTTTAACATGCATATGGCAAAAATACCTTAAGGTTTAGTTTTTCGTCATCCATAACGTCAAGATATGTTAACGTTGATTTCGATTTATCATAAGCTAACCCTACTTACTACTCGTTTATTGTTTCCTTCTTTCTTTGTCTAATTGTAAATACTGCTTCAGGTGTATGATCTGAAAGTTCCAAGCTTTGTTTTTTGAGACCTTTAGCCCTGCCTAAAGTCTATTCTATAGTTTATTTAAAATCTATAAGTTTTTGTTTTGCCTTAAAAATTTTCTCCAAATGTTACCTAAAAGTAGGCTAAACATTTTCTTCAAAATCAGTTTTTTGTTTTTATTTAAAACCAACTCCCCTCCCCCCCCCCCCTCCTTTTCAAATGTCTTTTCTCTCACTCCCTTGAGGACATTTCAGTTTAATTTCATATTAAATTGCTTGCTATAGTCTTTGTTTACAGGACTCAAGATAATTTTATGTACTTGTATCCTTTTCTTGACGCAATTAGTGCAAAATTTCTTAATTTATATGCTGTCGCCAATTTATCAACATTGTTGTAATAGTAACACAAAGAGTCAGCCGGCACACACAGTCTCATGCAACAAAGCAGTCGCACACACACAATGAAAAATATGTACGTGTACAAATGAGGCAGCCACAAGAAGGACATTTTCAATGCTGTAGTGGTAGTAAAATAAGTGGAACAGTAGCAATACCGACTCAATCCATGACAACCAGTTTATAAACTGGTGGTGAAGATGGGTTAAAAAAATTACGTTTTATTTGGAATATCTGTTTTGTTTTTTTTTTTTTTTTTTTTTTTTTGATTCGAACTCTATAAGAAAGCGTAGGACATTGTTGTTGATGACAATGATAATAATGACAACTAGGACAAAAACAATAAGAAAATAAAGTAATAGTGTCCTTTTTTATCAACTCTTATCATTTTTCTTCTTCTTATATTCGTTATTGTCAATGAAAGGAAGTACAAATACAAAAAAAAGTGTGTTACTGTAGCGCATCCCTTAAGACTTATTAAAAACAACTATAACATGTTTATGACTACTATAAGAACATGTAGACACACACACAAGCACGCTCACACATTGCTCTACCCACCAAACAATTTTCGGAGCGCTCCTAAATATGAATCTTAAAAGATTACTTTTCTTGAGGGTTTTATGATTACCCTCATTATTAATGAGCAATTCTGTTTGATTTCGGAGCCTGTAGAATTCAGGACTCCTAAAAAAAAAGACTCATTTTTATGAGTAATTTTAGAGCACACTCCTAGAGAACTCTTATTTATGAGGGTTTTCTGTGGGGCAACGGTAGCTTGTTTTCTTTTTCTTGATAATTTCAATATTTTGCGTTTGTCTGTCATTATTGTGATCATTTTGCACTGTTCGGTTGTGGTTTAGATAAAATCTTTGAGAAATTGTGCAAAAAGTAAGATTATTTCTGTGTTTTTAAATAAAAATCTATCCATTTGTAGCCTTTGTTAAAAGAAAATTAGGTGGTTTTGTCCGCTAAAATTTGTTTAAAATGATTATGATTTCCATGCACAAAACATATATTAATAAAACTTTTCCATTAAAAGCTAAAAAGCTCAAATTTACATATAAAATGAATACCATAATTTCAAGAAAAAGAAACACTCTTATAACACTCTTTTTTGGCTCCGAAATCCCTCTTTTATGACTTTTTTAAGAGGTTTTTTTGATTGATTTGTGAGCAAAAAGGCTCGCAATTTTCCATACAAATCGTTAAATTTAGGAGTCCTAAAAGGCTCATATTCGGTACAAAGTTTTTTGACGGTTTCATAGGAAAACACGCTCATATCTGAGGGTTTAGGAGCTTTTTAATGAGCGTTTTGCTCATAAAAAGGAGTCCTAAAAGGACTCATATTGTTTGCTTGGTATGCATATAAATAAACATGTATGTGTATTAATAAAACATACAGTATGCATAAGATAATAATAGCTTTGTGTATGTGTTTTATATAAGAGTCTATAGACAAACAAATTTTTTCGAAATCCCCAGAAGTATACTAAACAAAAGTTTTGTTTAAGCCTATGTATATGAAAGTTTTGAAGAGGGTTGCTGCTTTTTTATTATTATTATTTTTTTTTTTTTTTTTTTTTTGTAAAAAACTAGTTCTGTGTATAATTTTTTCCATATGCTTCATGATATTTTCATAAATTTTTTATTTTGTGGTCAAACTAAAACGTGAAAAAACGTTTGGTTTTCATTTCTCACTTTAGTTTTATAATTCTTTATTTTAAATTTACAATTCACAGCCAAACTTTTTCCCTTTTATATTGGCTTCCTTCTCGCCTTAAGTTTAGCAGCAAAATATCAAAGCTTACCAAATGATAAAGTTTTATAAAAACAAAGAACAGATGATAATTAAGTTATTATTAACCTCAACATGAGTATAAATTAAGGATCACGTGTGTGTATGTCTGTTTTTCAACATCAATTTATGTTTATTTATCTGTAGTGGTAAAAGTTCATATGCGTGAGTTTTTCTTTTTTGTTTTTGTTTTTGTTGTTTCTTTAGGGTATCAACACCATCATGGGTTTATAATATTTGGCAAGTTTATGAAATTTTCATTAATTTTAACCACAAGAGATTTTTTAATGACATTTTACCCAAATTCATACGCCATGATAATAATCAATGTGTGTGCTTGCCTACACCAAATGTCTAACAAACACTGAATGGTTTGACACACAAATTCCCAGAAATTCCTTAAGGGATTTTAACAAGTATTATGTAAATGAATTTTGGTAAAAGAAAACCAAGTGAACTATTTTTACGGAAAAATATGTATTGAAATCAGCTGGCAACAAAATTTGATATTTAAAAACGTAAACAAATTAACTCCTATAGAAATGTTCACAAACTAAAAATTTGCGCAAATTTTTAATTTTTATGATCTGCAAGAATTAAAAATTTTTTATATTTAATTTGCGCAAATTTATGTGTTGTTTCCAGGTGACAAGCAACTGATGGTGGAGTAAAATTTGTATGAAAATTTTTATACACAATCAATTGCCTGTCACCTGGAAGCAGCACATTAACCTTTTGTAGACAAATTTTTAAAATATCTAATTTTTTTTTTACAAAATTTGCACAAATTTAGCTTTCCAAAGAGAAAATATAAACGTTTTGAACATTCCTTATTAAATATTACAAAAATTTTAAAAAAATATTTGCTAGAACTAAAATCTACTTATAAAAAATTTGCACAACTAAAATAATTTTATATACAAAAATGGCACAAATTAAATTTTGGATGCAAGACTTACAAAATAAATTTTTTTTATATGTATAAAAGATTCAGACCAATCAAACACTCTAAATAGAAGTTTGCACAAAAATTAGTTCTCTTACAAAAGATTTCAACCTATAAATTATTTTTAAGACTCAAATCAATCTTCTTATAGGGAATATCACAAAAATAAACATTCTTAATTCCAAAAGATTTTGGATGTTAAGAATTTGGCCAAAATTAAAAAAAAAAAAATGCGAAGAAAACATTAAAATTGCGAGAGAAAATTTACACAAATTTATAAAAATTCAAAATTTTCTCTGTTTAAAAAAGCTTTGCGGTTAAGCAAATTTTTTTTAATTAAAAATTAAAACAAATTCAGCTGTTTTTTTGTTCACAAAATATTTTACAAATTTTATCCACCCGGAATTTTTTATTGGTAAAATTACATTAGAATGTTTCATTAAAAATTTACACAAATACTAAATTCTATATACAAAATAAAAAACGATCTTCAAGTTTTTAGTAGAAAATTTAAAATTATCCGCATAGATTTGCATAAAATGGAATTTGCACAAACCTAAACTTTAGATTTTGTATAGAAAACTAGAAATTTGTCTAAAAATTTTGCATAAATAAAATTTTTAATATTTTTAATTAGGCTTAAGTTCATCAAATTTAATTTTCATTAAATTATTTTTATGAAGAAAGGAATTTTACAACATGAAAATTAATTAAAATTTACTGATAATTTTTCATTCTTGACTCAATCTGGGCTCGAACCCAGGCGTTTTTACGGACAGGTTACCCTGACATGTTTCGATTGCAACCACTCAATCTCCTCAGAGGGCTTGCCGTTTTAACACTCGCAGCCATCGACGACTGCTGACGTCATTAGTCAAACCTCAATCCTTAAACCAAATTGTATTTAACCTTTGGTAGATCGAAATAAGCTTTGAATGATTATCTATTTTAATTTATTTTACAAAACGCCTGGGTTCGAGCCCAGATTGAGTCAAGAATGAAAAATTATCAGTAAATTTTAATTAATTTTCATGTTGTAAAATTCCTTTCTTCATAAAAATAATTTAATGAAAATTAAATTTGACGAACTTAAGCCTAAATAAAAATATTAAAAATTTGGATTAAAAACCATAAATAGTTCAA
Organism: Pollenia angustigena; assembly: GCA_930367215.1. Taxonomy (NCBI): domain Eukaryota; kingdom Metazoa; phylum Arthropoda; class Insecta; order Diptera; family Polleniidae; genus Pollenia; species Pollenia angustigena. The sequence continues at coordinate 10,298,294 of OV884058.1, forward strand.
CAAAATAACCACAATACTAATTATAAATAAAATTTTTTTCTTCAAGTTTTCTACAAATTCGAAATTCTTAATGTAAAAATTTACGCCAAAATAAAGTTGAATATCAAAAATTGCACAAATTTAAAATTTTTCATACTTAATTCCAACAAGCTTAAAGTTTTTCATAGAAACTTTTGCATACATTTTAATTTTTTCACAAAACTTTGCACAAACTTAGAAATTAACTCGAAAATTATTCAAAAACTTTAAATTTGCTTGAGAAAATTTATTCAAATTTTAAACAAAAATAATTTTATGTTAAAACTTTGGACAAATTTAACAATTTTGATACTAAATTTTCACAACAAGCTTAAATGAAATGTTTTCAATGGAAATTTTTTTGCAAAAATTTTGCACAAATTTAAAATTTTTATTGAACAATATGTTCAAATTTACACCTTCCTACAATACAATTAAAATCTTAACAAATTCGATAGCAAATTTTAACACCAAGCTTGAATTTTTCCACAAAAAATTTGCACAAATTGAAAATTCACAAGCAAATTTTGCAAAAATTTTAAATTTACAGTTGAAATATGTTCAAAATTGCACAAGCAAATAATTTTACCTTAAAAAAATTGCACAAACTTAACGATTTTGATAACAAATATTGCACAAATTTACTTTCAAAAATATGTTTAAATTTACACAATCATACAGTTTTACGCTTAAAAATTACACAAACTTAAAAAATTTTATAATAAATTTTAGCAACAAGCTTGAAGTTCCCCACAAAAACTTTGCACAAACATAAAATGAACCTCAAAAATTTGCACATCTTAAAAATTTATAATAGAAAATTTAATAAAACTTTGATTGCTTACAGTAAATATAAAAAAAAAACTTGTTTAAAGAGCATGTTTGGCAATTTTAAAGAAAATGCTTGCTTGGTTATTAAGGATTTCTATATATTTAATTTTTCCAATAAAACAATAATTACAACAACAACAAATATCACAAAAAAATTTTGATGGATGATGACAAATGTCAAAAAACAACTCAACAAAACTAAAGTAGATCCTTTTGGCGAAATATAGAGAACAAGTGTGTGTGGAGAAATAAAGAACTTTTGTTTATGTAATTATTTTATAATCAAACACACTCGACATTTTAGTTTTTTTCTTTCTATTTAGCAACATTAGAATCTATAAATACAGCAACAACAAATAATTCCCTTTTAATATCTTTTTCCCCAACAAACAACTGAACATTTTTATTTTTACAATGTAGTCTTCTCTGTGTGTGTGTGTCTATTCAACATGTGCGTGCTTGAGTTTGTGTTTGTTCAGTTGATTATTGAAATTGATAGTTAATTAATATGGATGGTGTTTGTGTATTTATGTATGTGTTTACATACATACGTACAGGAGTAGTTGTAAATGTTTAAGTATAAGTGCGTGTATGTGTGCCGTGTTGCGCGAACGAACATGCATTTGTATATCATATCATCTATGCTTGCTTAAATGCCTAAAGGTATGCTATATAATTTCATTTTGTTGTCAAAACAAAAACTTTTCTCTGAAAATGCAATTTATTGATGTTGTTGTTGTGCCTTTATAATAGTTGTTTTTGTTGCTGATATTTTTTCTCAGAACATTTTTGCAAAAGCGAATTGTAACACAACATTACGACAACAACACAACAACAAAAAAGATATAATAAAACTTTTTACATAATGTTATTAATTTGACATGAAAATTTAATATCATCAGCTTACAGAGACCCCAAACATCCACAAACACACTCTAATATACAATTACAAAAACTCCAACACACATGCCATCAATAATACATGTACGTGTATTGATATTTTTCGTTTTACGTAGGAGTTGCTGCCACACCACTGACGAAAGAAAAAGTTTCGACAAAAACATTGTGTATGAAAAACAGATTAATTAAATTTTGATGTTTAAAATATAAAGGTAATGGCTAGTTTAATTAAATTTAAACATTATTAAAATTAATTTAAGTATAATATTAAATGTCGAACAAAATAAATATTCATATTGAAATAAATAGATTTTGAGCAATCAAGGTGTGTCTTTGATGAAGGATTATAGCAAAAAATAAAATATAAGATGTTAAACGAATAGAAACATTTTATCGAAACATTTGCTACAAAATTTAGAATATTTTTTTTTGAAATGTAAATCTAATATTTGTGCTAATTTTAATGTAATTTTTTTTTTATCTTTAAATTTTTGCCAATTTCTTATAGAAGATTTAAGGTTTGTTAAAGATTTCAATTGAAAGCCTTACATTTTTTATGAAAATGAAAATTTTAAATTCGTGCAAATTTACCATAGAAAGTTTAAAACATTTTTAAATTTTTCGGCAGCATATATAAATTTTTTGCAAAGTCTTACAGCCTGTTCATAGATTTCGAACGTCATCGTTCGATTTTTGTTTTTGCTTTAAATGTTATTTTCTATGCGAACGATGACGTTCGATATCGTTAAACAGGCAGTTAATCTCTCTAAAAAAAAAATCAAAAATATTTTAATATGAAAATAAGAATTGTAAAAATTTTCCATAACAAGCTGAGCCAAGTTTCTATAAAAATCAGAAATTTGAGCCAATTCGCTGTTTTTATGAAAATATTAAGTTTGCAGAAATTTTTTATAGATATTTTAAAGAAAACTTAAAATTTGTGGAAATTTTTTTTAAAAATTAAATATTGCAAATATTTTCTATAGAAAATTAAAAATTTACGTAAATTAGTAAAGAAATTTTTAAATTTTCGCATATCGATGGTTTTCTTCCACAACCTCGTAACTCATAAACAACTACTTTTCAGGAGAGACAAAATACTTACTTATTTTACCAAATATTTGAAACTTTTTGCTATATATTCTTTTATAATCCAAGATTTAGGAAAAATTCCGATATTCCGCCAAAGAAAAAAATTGCAAAATTCTAAGGCGGTATTAACTGATTACTTTTCCGGTTAAAACAAAAAATTGGAAAAAATCGAGTTACATGGTTGCGGAAGAAAACCATCGATATGTTCTTAAGAAAATTGATAACATTTGTTATAAAATATACAATATTTTCTCTAGAATATTAAAAATTTGCAGATATTTTACGAAATATGTAAAATTTACGCAAATATAGAATAGAAAATCTTAAATGTTCAACAGAAATCTTCTAACTATGCGCAAATTTTCAATAGAAAGTTTAAAATTTAAAAAAACCTTTTCTATACTTTCTATTTTCTATTACTTTGATAGTTTCTATACAAAATCTAAAATTTCCGGAAATTTGCTAATGATAATTTTATATTTGCAGAAAATTAAAAATTTGCTTTAAATGATCTATTAATAAATTAAATTTTGAAAATTTTTTAAAATTTGCGCAAATATTACTAAGAAAATTTTTTTTAATATTTGTGCAAATTTTGTTTAGAAAATACTAAATTTGTGCAAATTTTGTGTAGATAATACTAAATTTTTGCAACTATTCTAAATTAAGTATTTAATTTGCCCAAATGTTGTAAGGAAAAATTTGCGCAAACTTTCTGTGGCGAGCTAAAAACTTTTTAGTTTATATTAAAGATTTTTTTTAAAAAATTTTAAATTTCCAAAAATTTTTAGTAAAATTTTTAAATTTGCGCAAATTTTATAAAGAAAGTATTAAATGTTTAGAAATGTTTGATAGAAAAACTTAAATTTTCGCAAATGTTCTAGAGAAATTTCTAAATTTGCCTTAATGTTTCAATGAAAATCTTAAATTTATTCAAACTTTCTTTGGAGATTTTAAAGCTTGCACAAATTTGTTGTAACAAATTAAAGTTTTCCCAGAATGCGCAAGCTAAAATTAAAAATTTGCATGCATTTTTTTGTAGAAAATTTAAAATTTGTGCAAACTTTTAGTATAAAATCTAAAACTTGCCCAAACTTTTTAATGAAAATTTGAAATTTGGACAAATTTTCTATAGACTTTCAGTAGAACATCAAAAGTTTCCTGTGATTTTCTATAGAAAATTAAATATTTGCAAAAATGTTATTAAAAATTTCCAAAATTTGCGCAAATTTTGTGTAGAAAGTTTTAAATTTTCGAAAATGTTTGCTAGAAAGTCATAAATTAAAAGTCTTAAATTTAAGCAAATTAAAGTTCTACAGAAAATCTTAAATATGCTTAAACTTTCTATAAAAAGTTAACAACTTGCGCAAATCTGCTATACAAAATTGAGGTTTACTCAGATTTAACATTTAAAGCTTGAATATGAAATTTTAAACTTCCATTTTATAGAAAACTAAAAATCTTCTATAAAAGTTTTGAAATTTACGCAATTTGCCTAAAGAATATTTTTAGTTTGCACAAATTTTCTGTAGAATATCTAAAAGTTGTGCAAAATTTCTTTAGAAAATCTAAGCATTCCGTAAATGTTGAAACAGAAGATCTAAAATTTGCGCAAATTTTCTAACGAAACCCTTAATTTGGTGCAAATTTTGGTTAAAAACTTAAAATTTCCTTAGAAAAGTAAATTCTTCAGCAAATTTTTCATTAGAAATCCTGAATTTAATTATTTGAGTTATTTATAAAAAAAAATTGTACAATTCTTAGTTAATTTGACCCAAATTTCAATTGAGATTTTAAAACTTTAAATACAAAGTATATTTATACCAAGTACATGCAAGTCTACAACAACTCAACAATAAAAAAAAAACAACATTCATTTTGTTTGTGTAAAAACTCTTGATACTGTCAAACGGCAAAACATAAATAAAACAAAAAGAAAAAAAAAATCATGGAACACTAAAAATGTAAGCAAATTCTGACACTATCGAGATGAACAGCTGATCACTTGCATGTACTTGGTATAAATATACTTTGTTTAAATATATAATTTTTTAAATTAGTTTTTGTTAGATGTTAATTTAAAAAATGTTTGACAAATTATAAAAATGTTTCTAAGTTATAAAAAAGTTTAGTTTTTCTTTTCGATTTAAAATTAAAGTTTAAAGAAATTTTAAAAATTAAATTTTAAAGTTTGTAAAACTTAGATAATTTGGAAAAATTCTTTGATAAAAAATTTTTAAACTTGCTTTAAAAAAAATATGAGTTTGTGCACAATATTTGTGTAATTTATGCAAATTTTTGTTTTGATTTTTACATTTATTTCGCTTCACAAAAGTCGTTGTCCTTTTTAGAAAAGCATTTATCACAAATTATCAATACTAGAGTTTTTTGGTTATTTTTTTTTTGTTGATTTAAAATTGTTTTGGTTGGAAACAAATCCTTAATTATCCCTAAAATTTACTTTATTTAAGGATGTTGTTGTTATTTGCTTTTATTTTTTCAAAATATCTTCAATTTATATGGCAATAAAAACAACTGCGCCAAATTGTCTTATACTTGCGCCCTTTCTCTTAAGTCAAAAACAGTATAATGCTGTCTCTTTTAGTCTTTATCACTACTACAACAACAACAACGAGAAGCAACAAATATATTCGAAATAGCAACGTGATGACAGGCTTGTGGCTTGTCATCATAATCATATTGTCATCAATATGTCTGGGGGACTAATGCCAGCGAAAATGACGAAATGTCTTGTTTTATTTCAAAGTATTTTTTTGTATTTTTTTTATGTGTCTGTGTTTGTATTTTATGTAACTGTCTTGTAAGCAAACACATAGAAATTGATGGCGTAAGGACTTTTACGTTAACTTTGGAGAAATTTAGACAAACAGACAACTTCAGTTAAAGAAAATGACAAACGATAATGAAACTAATTTGTTGTATGTTAAGAAAAAAACAAAAAAATATTGATAACATTTTTCGAAATACATCAAATAAAGTAACATTTTGCATAAGATAGATCCTTGAAAAGTATCCAGATTTAAATTCTTTAAAACATATTCGAAAATTTCATTAGCAACTGCTTTAAAGACTTCTTAAATAAATTTCTCAATGAATGAAAATAAATTGTTACAATAATTTCCACCGCTATTTCCTAAATATTCTAAATGTCGCACAAACACACACTCATACATACATTGCGAAATGTAATTGTGTGTTAGTTTTTAGTAGGGACTCCCTATTCGATGTTATAGTGTATGTGTTTACAATTTGCTACGTAGTTGTGGTGAAAATCATTTGGGCGGTACCCGTGTTATCCACATGGATACCGTATATATACTGCCGCAAATACATTCACAACCTCACATCCACACATACATTCTTCTCATCTCTATATAAAAACCTTTTTTTTTTAATTTTTCTACATAAAGTTTTATATACAACACTTTTATATACTCGTAAATTTGTTGGAGCACTCGTACTCATCATATTGTAAGATATTTTATGACATACTTATAACATTAGAGATACTTTTTCTCACAGATTTGTTACAGTTTCTTTTATTTCTTTTCTGTTATTTCTACTACATGACATGACTTTTGTCCCTACTCCCTACTCAATAGAACATAAATAAAGCTCTTTGCATTTGCATTTGCAAAAACAAACATAAATTTAAGAGAACGTTGACAATGAATCCGGCGAAAAACTCACGTGTTTCCAAAAAAGGGGAAACATTTCCCCAATTCCAGCTTGGAAATGTTACAACTAACTGTTGTTGAATTGTTGAAAAAACAGAAAACTTCCAAATGTTGGTGAAATTTTCCAATTTCCCTTAAATTTCCTTTAACATATTTCCAATATCCTTTCACAATATATACTCTCTTATGTTTACGAATTATTCAACAATTTTATATTGGTGTATAAGGGAAATTCGTTTAAGCCAACAGGGATATTTTCTCTCTATCTGTCTATCTCACTTGTAAGCAAAATATAGAGTTCACTTGTTTTGCAATATGATTATTAAGTTAAAATAATTGAGGGCCCTTTCGTTGAACAATCTTTATTTTTTTATAAAAATGGTAAACAAAATTTAATCCCTTTATTTATAAAAAATATAACAGGTTTAAAAAAGGTTGATTAAACAAATTTTCATATAAAATTCGTTTCATGTTTAAAAGATAATTTTAGCGATAAATTCCGGTAAAATATCAATTTTCTATAAAATATGCGTAAATTTTAAATTTAATTTGCTCAAATTTTTAACTTTCTATTGAAATCTTATTTTCCATAAAAAATTTGAGGAAATTTTTTATTTTAAATAGCAAAATATTCGTTTTTGCTTTCTGTAAAAGATTTGCAGTAATATTTTTATTTTCTTATCAAAATATATGTATTTATATTTTTATTTTCTATAGAAAATTTACGCAAATTTTTATTTCTTGAAGAGAATTTCCTTAAATATTTAATATTAGAAAATTTGTGGAATTTTTTCTATTTATATTTTCTGAAGATAATTTGCGCATATTTTTAATGTTGAAAAATTTGTGGAATTTATTTATTTTCAATAGAAAGTTTGCGCAAATTTGTTTATTTTCAGTAGAAAATTTTTTTGTTTCTGTTAAAGTTTGGTTTTCTATAAAATAAAATTTGTGGAAATTTTTATTTTCTATAGAAAAAATTTTTTTTTTTTTTTGTAAATGATAAGCAGAAATTTTTTATTTTCTATAGAAAATTTACGCAAATTTCCATTTTCTGAAGAAAAATTGCCCTAATTTTTTTAATATAAGAATATTTGTGGAATATTATTATTAGAAATTCTGACGATAATTTGGGCAAATTCTTCCAAAATTTTTTTTTTCTATAAAAAACTTACGCAAATTTTTTTTTCTAAATATAATTTGCAATATTGCCTAAGAAGCCCTACAATGGAACCCTCAGGGAAGCCGACGCAGAGGCAGGCCCACTTAAACATGGAGACGGCAAGTTCAAGATGAACTTAGGAAGGCGCATACAACGTGGTGTGAAATAAAATTGTTAGCATTAAGAAGAAATGATTGGAAAACTTTTGTTGTGGCCCTATGTTCCACCTAGGAACTTGGATGAAATAAATAAAAAAAAAATTTGCATTTCAATATCAAAAAATTTGTGGACCTCATTTATTTTCACAATATATGTATTTTCATAAATTTGCAATAGAAAATTCGGTACTATTTTTTTTATTATTTATAAAAAATTGAATGAAATTTTTTATTTTCTGTAGAAAATTTGCACAAATTAATATTAATTTTCTATATAAAATTTGCGATTATTAAGATTTATTATAAAAAATTTGTCTAGAATATTAATTTTTTTTTTTTTAATTTAATTTTTTACACAAAATTTTGCGCAAATTTTTAGTTTAAGGCAGAAAATGATTTAGCAGTTTTTTAGTTTCTGTGCAAAATATTTAATTTTCTATGGAAAAATTGCGAAATTTTTTTATTTCCTATAAATAATTTGCGCATATTTTTTTAATTATCTGACGATAGTTTGCGCAAATTTAAAATATTAGAAACTCTGTTGGAATTTTCTATTGAAAATAAGCGGAAAATGTTTTTATTTTCTATACAAATTTGCAGAATTTTTTAATGTTTTTTCTAAGAAAATTTGCTCAAATTTTGAATGTTTTACACAAAAACTTGCGCAAATTATTTATGTTGGATATTAACAACGTTTAACATAAAAAATTTAATAAGCTTGCACTTTTTCCAAAAAAAGATGAAATGTTTTGCCTTAAATCTGTCGAATGTGTAAATAAATATTTAACACAAACGAAAAGAAAAGTTTTCATTTTTCAAAATAATATTTTGATTTGTTCGAATTTTTAAACTGTCTAAATATACCACGACCCTTCATAAATATCTCATCATTATGTTGTGGTTGGGTTAAATTTAAAAAAAAAAAAAAAAAAAAATTAAACAAAAAATAAATCTATTTTTAAATACTCCTGACTTTTGTGGCATGCACCAAACAGCAATTCTACGCCCAACATTTCATTAGCATAGGCATCTTTGCAACAACAATGTGTTTACAAATCAAGTGTAAACAATACATTGTATATACACATGTGAGTATGAATAGATATGTAGTTATACGTGTAAATAATACGTGTATGAGTAAATAAAGAGGAGCTCTAGGAAAAATAGCGAACTAGACCAACAACAAATATGTATGTAAACAAGTGACTACAAATGCAACAACCACAACAAAATTATTAAGGATAAGCATTATCGGCAAATGAGTAAGAGAAGAAATAATAAATGATGAATGAATAGCACAAAGCCATAGATAAATACAGTGATGGCCAAAACATTTGCAACCTAAACCTTACTATTACAAAATATTCCCATTTTATTTATAAATTAATGATTCATTTGCAAGAGAAAAGCATAAGTATTTTATTTAACTGAAAAACACTATACTTCCATAATCTTTTGCCACCCACTGTATACTCGAGTACAATTCATTCATATACGCATATACATAATTATAAATTCATTTAACCAGTGCTACAACAAACTCTTCCTGAATTTTCAAAATTAATACACAGAGATCTGGAAAGAGATTGAACAAAAAATATCAGTGGTTCCTGCTTCTGTTATTTGCCAGTGTTAATTGTCAGTTGTTGTTGTTGTTGCAAAGGATATTACTTGAGTATGAAGTACTAGTGTAAGTTACAACAACAAAAGCATTCACCAAAAAAAAAAAAAAATAATACAAAAAATAGAAACACAAAAACTCTAATAGAAATCATAAAGACTAATTAAGCAAATATTCAGTCAGTCGTAAAGGCCGACTGGCTGCCTGACTGTCTAACTGACAGCCAGGCAGGCATTTATGTCAGTATGTATGATTAAACTCATACATTTATTAGAGCATACAAATAGAAGTATGAATGTTTGAAATGCAGCTCACTGACCCCTGACAGATAAATGCAACAAACACAGTTCAGACAATATAAAAATACCTACTCATGTCTTTGTTGTAGTTGTATTTTTTGTTTATGTAGTAAGTACGTGTAAGTGTGTGGTGGCTTATTAGAAAACATCTGCATTCTAAATCATAAACGAATAGTAGATTTTTTAAGTTTTAAATTTCAATGCAAGCATAATAATGTTACAGCAAATAGGCAAACAAATTTTAAAATTCGAACAAAAACTCTTTCCAAAAATTTTCGAAATCGAACATTACGCATTTCGTTTTTGAAAACAATAAGTTGTTATTTGAAAAATCCGAAAAATTCGAAGTTAAAAAAAAATTAAGTCTTGAAATATCGGAAAATTCGAGGTTAGAAAACTTAAACAAATTTTACCTCAACCGGTTTAAAAACATTTACGTAAGAAAATCCGGAAAATATGTTTCTCAAAAATACTAAGATAAATTCTATTTTACAAAAAACAAAATTAATAAAAAATCGTTAGATTCAATGGTGGAGATAAAAAAAATTTAGTCTCTGACAGTTTAATAACTTTAATGTAAGAAATCACTCAAGACTTTGATTTTTTCATCTATCGTAAAAATTCGATAGAAGCAAACAGTTCTTCTTCAAAAACAAGACAAATCTATTAAAATCATTCGAAGTTCGCTTATTTTCTTCATTTGGCCGGGTTTTTGAGATGTTGATTAAGTTTAAACTAAGTTTACCGCAGTCTGAACTAAGATTACTCCAGTGAAATGTGATTTTTTTATTATTTCATTAACATTTTCGGCCAAACTTATTTGTTTCGTCAAAATGTTGTATACAAACTTAGTAATGGCGGTAGAAATCTTTTTTCAGATTAACTAAACCGAGTTTAACTGATATCTTAAAAACCCAGCCTTAGGGTTAAAAAATCAGAGCAAGTTAAACTCTCTTTTTGGTTAAGAATGTGTTTAATTTATAGATTCCCTAAACACATAAACCATCTTTAAACGCATAATATTGGGCGTTTAAACTACCAATACAGGCCATATGAGGAGGTCCATAACAAAACGCAATAACTACACCATAACATTTTTTTTGAATAAACGACAAAATGTAATTTAAGTAAGTAGCACATAATTTTTTTAAAAAACGATTATTGAGGTATAATTGTCTAGAAAAAATAATATTAATCACTAATTAATGATTTTATCTGACAGTTTGTTTTAAAGTTATTTAGATTTAGATTTTTTCGAAAAAATTATGCTATTCAAATTAAATTCTATGCAGCTTTAAAAAAAACTGCAGTCAAAGTAGGAAAACTGCCATATCTTCCACTTCTTCATTTGTCAATGGCTAAAAAAACTGTTTCTTTTACTTCTGATTCATTAAAAGTAAACAGTCGCTGTCAAACCAAAACAAAATAAAAATGTTTCACACGGTGTGACAAACTTAGTATACCCTCTTCACAACTAATTATGGTGGAGGGTATAAAAAGAATAGTTGAACACAAATTTTCGTATTTTGTTCTTTAGTTTTTGGTTTCGACTGCAGTTTTTTAAATCCTGATTTTATGTGTTTTTTTTGCAATTCTAAATTCTATCGGGCTTAAAAAAACACCTTTTATTTTCTATTTAGAAGTTTTAAGATGATGTTAAATATTTAAATATTTGCAGTTAAGAAAATTGTCTGTATTTTCAAATATCAAATTGGTTATTCCAGTATTTGGGACTTGCTATCTAGAAACTATAATGATTCTAAAAAATCGTTATTTTCTCTATAGAAAATTTTCGAACTCCTGTAAAGTAGTGTGATTTCAAATGCTATTTTACTGAGCAATTTTTGTTAGTTTGGTAAATATTTTCTATAATTAAGCAGGCAATAAACTTTTCGAAAAATTCAAAATTTTCTATCGATGAAACATTCTAATTGCTTGCAACAAACACCATGCAGCATATCTAAACATGCACGTATACTTTATAAATTTCATTTATTGCTGGAAATTCATATGCTCACAGCAAGTGAACATATATAGGGTGGTGCAAAAGTTGTCACCTGATGGTATTTGACTGTAATTATTTTTAAATAAAAAAATATAATAGCAAGGTTTGTCTTTATTTGATGTCAAAAATTTGTTTTCATTAAGTGGAATAAACTATCCGCCAAGTAGCCGCCACTAGAACTGATGACCATACAAGCTCGATTTATGGATTTTTTCGGGACTCTTGCCAGAACTTCCGAAAAACGTTGCCGCATTCCTAACGGATATCACTTTTGAGGATTTGAGTCTGAGGCTTTTTGACATAGACCCTTGACTTCAAACAATCTGACAAAAAGAAGTCTACAATAGCTAAATCGGGAGATCTTCCCGGCCAGTCCAAATCAAAAGTCCAAAACAACAGATCAGACGACCTGGATATGCAGGCCTCAGAAAATCGAAACAATTCCATTTCTTATTAACGTATCAGTGTCAGAGAACAGCTTTATGCGATTGAAAAAAAATCTCATTTAATCAACAACAACAAATACACTCGCTTGCGGTCATACAATCAAACTTGCCCAACCGCAAATATTCGCTGCTGGTTTGCAGTCATTTAAATAATGCACATCGTGCTTTGTTATTTATACAATCAGCGTTACCGTTGTGATACTAAAGTATCAATTTGACCCTTTTTCGAAGGTCTTGATACCATTAATTACCCTTTTTTTAAATTATACTTTTGTATCATTTTCACCTATTTTGTGACACTTGTTGACCCTTTTTTGGAAATAGCACTCACATTTTGTTTTTTGTCAACAATGCTGGACGTTAGTGCTAAAAAATGTTTTCGAAATAAGCGGAGATGGAGAAATGGACTTCAAGTGAAGATTTAATACCAAAATATAGAACGCAAATTCCTAAAAACCAGTTAGTATTCGTAAAAAGATTTGTGTTAAGAGATTTTGTACGACTTCTAAATTAGATTTTCGATAGTAAAGTACAAATTCAAGTACGATTTTCCTAATAGCAAAAATAACTCATATACATATTTGTTATGTTTTATTTATTGAATAACTTATGGTGATTTCTTTTCAAAAAAAAATGTGACATTCTATTTAAAAAATGCAAATAGGAGTTCGTTTCTTATAAATGTTTTGCTCTCTTATAGAGAAGCAAGTTTTGTGCTAAAAAATTCACCCTTAATAATGTCATAAGGCATTGAACTTTTCGCCCCCTTTAAAATCGACAATATTAAGAGTGCCCTGTAAAAAATGTAACATCGGTTTATGTATGGGGCCATTTTTAAAACGGCGAGGATTGTCGCAAAGAGCAAGAAAGCTTCGCAAAAATTTCAAAACTCGAAAAACTTTCCAATAGCGCCATCAAATTGATTAAAAGTCCCTTAAACTAACAGGTAACAGCGGTAAGCATTAAAGAATCACAAAACTTGCAGGAAAAATTCGCCAACGATTGCAAAAGTGGAAACAAAACCTTAAATTTATATGAAATCGCTAAATCGGTAGAAAAAAAAAATTCGGAATATAACATAAAAAGTGTTAAAAAAATGAGCTATAATGATGAAAAACAAACTTTTTGTCAAGTGTTAAAAACAGGAAAGGGCATTCCATAAACAACTTAAGTTTTTTAAGCACTGCCTCCCTGAAATATATATTTTTTGTTTGTTTATAAAAAAAATTGGTCTTTTTATTTATATTAAAATGGGAAATACTGCTTTTAAAAATATTGACCCTTTTTATACCCTCCACCACAATTAGTTGTGAAGAGGGTATATTAAGTTTGTCATTCCGTGTGAAACTTTTTTATTATTCATCTCAGACCCCATAAAGTATGTATATTCTGGGTTCTTGAGTAATTCTAAGTCGATTAAGCCATGTCCGTCTATATGTCCGTCTGTTGAAAACACGCTCACTTTCGAACAACTCAAAAGATATGAACAAACTTGGTGCCAAATTGCTTGTAGTTATCCTAAGCAGTTTGGGATTGCAATCCAGCACAATCGGTTCAGTAGGACCAGAGCTATGAATCAAAATGTGGAACCACCACCTAAAAAAAATTGATAATTTTGTTACAAAAACTAACATAAATGGTGGAAAAATGCACAGAATGATATAAGATTTCGCAACAGTTCGTTTTATTTAACTGGAAATCACGCTGTAAAATTTCTTGAAGATCCGTCCATGATTTACCCTAGGCCCCATATAAGCCCTACTCCCGGAAAACAGTATAGTAAGCCTAAAACCCTAACTAACAATGCTATCATAACAAATTTTGGCACGTCACAGTTAAATAGGACTAGAAATGAAACTATTAAGTTTCGTGAAGATCGGTCCGTAATTTACCATAGGCCCCATATAAAACCTACTTCTGGAAAACAGTTTAGTACGCCTAAATCCGTAAAAAATAATGCTATCATAACAAAATTTGGTACATCAAATTTTATTGAACGATAAATAAGACTTTAAAATTTTGTGAAGAACGGTCCATCATTTACCATAGGCCCCATAAAAACCTTACTCCCGGAAAACAGCTTAGTAAACCTAAATCCTTAAAAAATAATGCTATCATAACAAAATTTGGAACATAAAAGTTTTACAGGACTAGAAATAAGACTGTGAAATTTCGTGAAGATCAGTTCATAATTTACCCTAGGCCCCATATAAACCTTACTCCCGGAAAACAGCTTAGTACGCCTAAAAACGTAAAAAAGAATGCTATCATAACAAAATTTGGTACATCACAGTTTTATTGAACGAGAAATAAGACTTTAAAATTTTGTGAAGAACGGTCCATCATTTACCATAGGCCCCATATAAACCTTACTCCCGGAAAACAGCTTAGTAAACCTAAATCCGTAAAAAATAATGCTATCATAACAAAATTTGGAACATAAAAGTTTTACAGGACTAGAAATAAGACTGTGAAATATCGTGAAGATCAGTTCATAATTTACCCTAGGCCCCATATAAACCTTACTCCCGGAAAACAGCTTAGTACGCCTAAAAACGTAAAAAATAACGCTATCATAACAAAATCTGATACATCACAGTTTTATAGAACTAGAAATGACACTGTGAAATTTGGTGAAGATCGGTGCATAACTTACCATAGGCCCCATATAAAGCCCACTCTGGTAAAATAATTAAATACGCGGTAAACTTTCTTCCAGTTTAGCTTCATATGGCCAGAAAAAATGTTATGCAATTTTGTGATATACGGTCCATAATTTTCCTTATATTCCATTTTAGCAGCCTTTTGAAATTTACAGCAAACGCTTAAACTAATTGCACCGCTGTATTGAAATTTATGTTTTTTAATACCAGAAATCGTTCTGCAGAATTTTGGATGATTGGTTTATAGCTTACCATGGCTTTTATATAATTTGTTCTCTTGAAAATCATTTAAGTTCATCTTAAACTGATATCCTACTCAAACTTTTTAAAATTGATTCTGATTGTCGATTAGTAATTTTATATAGGTCTAAACCGCAACAAATTTTAATGCAGATGTCTGTTTTTACAAAGATTATAATAATAAATAGACATCATACATATATTACTCCTAAAACATTCGAAGTGTCGGTGGAGGGCATCAAAGATTCGGCACAGCCGAATATAGCACTCTAACTTGTTTTTATTGAAATACCCTTTTTTTACCCCTTTTTCTGGAAAATCCCTTTTTTGTGACCCTTTTCGAAAATTTCCAACGGTAACCCTGTATACAATCGTTAGCTTCGTTTTTTAATAAAGATGTTTGTGTGTTCGGTGCGATAATGATTGTTTTGGTAAAGAAAAAAAAAAAAAAAATACAAAAAAGCCAGAAATTAAGCAATTATTAATCATGTATTCATTCAGCATTAACTATGAAGTGCAAGAAAAAAAAATTTAAATGAAACTAAACGCACATATGTAGGTACATACATACAAACAATTTCCATAGAAACAGACTGTTTTTCATCTTAAAAAGTACAGTAGTACTGTATGTAGGTACAATGTATTCTTGTTATTGTTGTTTTTATTGTTGTTAATTTTAACAAAGCGTCTCATCGAGTGGCTTATTGTTGTTATTGTTGTTAATGTTAACAAAGCGTCGAGTCGAGTCGAACAATGACTACTTTAATGCAAAAGTATAAGTATGTGTTCTTTTGAATTTACACAGTTGTGTTATATTGCGTGAGCAACAAAAAAGCAAATAAAGCACTTTCAATAAAAAACGAATAAATGCAAAAATCAAATGTGTACGAAACGATGTAAAAATTACCAACGTTGAACTTTGTTTAGCAAGCAAAGAGTGAATGTAAATTTTAGCGTATAAATAAATCAAGAAAAATTGTGATTTTGCAGTTCTCTGATACGTGTACTTTACAAAAGTCAAAACAGAGCTGAGAGTTAACGCCATTTGCAAAAAAATTTGCATCTTCCGATAAAGTGATGACTTTTGCGCCACCTTGTATTTAAAAACATATAGAAAACATTTAATATTTCAAAACAATACATTCGGTAAAATATGAAAAACATGGTTTGAAAGATAAAAATCTTTTTTTTTTCTCTGGTATGAGTTTTTAGTTTTTGCGTGCTCTCTGCGTAACTTCCGCATAAACATGTGTAAACTATAAAATACACATTACACTCGTGTTAAGGCTAAAAATAGTTTTGTTAAAAGAAATTTAAATGATGCACACACGCAAACACACAAATATGTATGATTGAGATGGACGGACGAAAGTTAATGTTTTTTCTTCCCCTGATCGCGTGTGTTTGGTTGAATATTTTAAGACTCAAATTTACATGAGTTATTAAAAAAAAAAAAAAAAAAAAATACTGACAGTTTGTTAAACAAACCATACTGACTGACAAATTGGTGGTGGTGTTTTTCACAGAGGTGGGTGCTTGGTCAAATACATTAAAATAAAAACCGAAATCTGATCGTTATTGTTTATTAGTTCTATTAAGGGAGTTTGTATTTTAAAAGGGTAATCATTAATAATGTCTGTCGTTAGATTTCTCTGCTCGAAGTTGGTGATAAATTAAGTGACCAAATTTTGTTTAAAATTATGACTTTCATATAAACATGGCCAGTTTTTAATTGCACAAGAAAATTTTTAAAATGTGCCAGAAAAAAAGCCTAAAATAAGCAAGAAATATGCAAACTAAAGTATAGATATGCACACAGAAAAATATAAAAATTTATTTCAATTAAAAAATTTGTGGTATTAATTAAAAAAAATTAATTAAATTTGCGCTAGTCAACAAATTAATAGAATCAATAAATATTTTTTGCTATCAATAACATTTCCAGTGGTAATGTAATTTACATAAGTAAACCTTTAATTCGCTTGATTAAATTTTTAATTAAAACTGATTTTATTTTTGATTTATCGTTTAATTGAAAAAAAAAAATCGGCAAGAATACCAAAAACACAGCAAAAAAGTTGATAGAAATTTCTTTTTTTCGGACTTCAAATTAAAATTATCAGATTAAATAAAATATTTCGAAAATTTTCGTTCAATGTCTTTGTAAAAGCAAACCTTGGCAGAAATAGGGGGTGGCGCAGAAAAAACTATATTACTAAAAAATTTTCATAGCTTTTTTTAATTGATATATTGAGGGAATGAGACTATAGTAAAAAGCTTTATAAATTGAAATTTGACTCATAAGAGCACATTCGAAAAAATGGCTAATAATATTAAAATAATTTATGAAAAAAAAGAAATAACTCCGACATTCTATTTGTTAAAAATATTTTTTCCTTGTTTGGTTTTAGCATTTTATAAATAATACTTAGAGAATTTAATATCCAAAGCAAGAAATCGAACAATTTCTAAACTAATCAAACATTATTTTTCAAAAAAAAATTAAGACTATTCACAATTTTATAATGAAAGATGATGACTATTTTCCACTAAATGGCTGCGTCAACAAGTAAAAGTATACGATTTGGGCTAAGAAGAATCCAAAAGCAGTTTATTGGCGACAATAGACCACACTTAAGTCTACTGTTTCGTGTGGTAAGCCATTCGGAAGAATAATTGGATAATTAAAAAAAAAAAAAAACATTTGTGTTTTAATCCCTTTCAACGGTCATCATTCTTTAAACACAGAAAAAATTCTGGAAATTTTTTTTCAATTCAACCATTAATCAAAAATAATATCAGTTTTAATTAAAAATTTAATCAAGTGAATTAATTATATCAGCTTATATCAAAAACATAACTGCAGAAAATGTTGTTAATATCAAAAAATATTTAATTGTTTCCCACTTTTTCAACAATTTTAATAATTCCACTTCATTAACTGAGACACATTGGCCTGCAAACACACCAGTTTGTGTTAACAGTGCTCTAGTGAATTGTTATATTTAAGCAAAAAACAGAAAGTGAAAAATGTCTGGTCGTCGTAAAGGTGGCAAGGTTAAGGGCAAGGTAAAGTCCCGCTCAAACCGTGCTAGGTTACAATTTCCCGTCGAACGTATTCATCCTTTGTTGCGTAAAGGCAATTATGCTGAACGTGTTGGTGCCGGCGCTCTTGTAATTTAACTGCTGTTATGGAATATTTTGCAGCTGAAGTTCTCGAATTGGCTGGTAATGCTGAATTATTCCCGGTCATTTGCAATTGCAGCGATACCCCCAAAAAAATTAAAAATAATAAAATATATTCTTCAGATGTCGAGCGGCTCTTGACTGAAAAAAGGAGAGTTCGAAGAGAGTAGCAACTTTACAGATCCCCGCAACTTAAGATTTTATTAAAAGAGTGCACAAAAAAGCTAAGAAAGTTACTGCAGAATCAGAAAACGGCTTCTCTAGAAAAATATCTTAAGGAACTTGATGCAACTCCACAATCTGACTACTCATTACGGCGTGCAGCTAGAAATCTAAAAAGGCCAGTTATATGTAAGCCACCATTAAGAAACTTGAATGGTAATTGGGCAAGAAACGATATTGAAAAAGGAAATCTGTTTCTTAGTCACTTGAAAAACGTATTTACACCAAATATATCTCACAATATTGCGGTCGAGTTACCACCTGTTGCTGCTAGAGCAGCTATTCCCCTCAGATTTGAGATAAGAGAAATCGAAAAGGCTATTTGTGACTTAAACACTAAGAAGGCACCTGGTATTGGTAAAATCAATAATAAAATGCTTTTGGAGCTACCTCGCATAGCAAAGACAATTATTCTTTTTATTTTTAATGCTATTTTACGCCTTGAATACTATCCTCAAAAATGGAAGGTTTCCTTAGTTACCATGATACCAAAGCCAGGGAAAGATCATACAAAAGTTGAGTCTTATAGGCCTATTAGCTTATTATCAAATATGTCAAAGCTGTTTGCGAAACTATTAGTTTCAAAATTAACACCGATTTTAAGTGTAAATAGATGTATTCCAAACCATCAGTTCGGATTTAGAAGAAAACACAGCACAATCGAACAGACTAATCGAATAGTAAATGTCATAAGAAAAGCATGTGAAGAAAAGAAATATTGCTCAGCACTCTTCATCGATGTTTCGCAAGCTTTTGATAAAGTCTGGCAGGAAGGCTTATTACATAAATTGAAGCAAAATTTACCAGCAAACACACACTAGCTGCTAGAAAGCTACTAAGTCGGTCGTCAATTTATTATTAAAGAAGGAAATTTCTTAAGTTCACCTCAGCCCATTGCCGCTGGAGTCCCACAAGGCAGCATCCTGGGCCCCCTATTATACTTAATTTATACTTCGGACATGCCAACAAGCAACTATACACAAACTTCAACATTTGCAGACGATACAGCTTTTCTAAGCGTCCACGAAAATCGTTATGAAGCATCGCGTTACTTACAGCATCATATATTTCAACTAGAAATATGGTTACGACAATGGAGGATAATGGTCAATGAGCAAAAATGCGTACATATAACATTCACTTTGCGCCGGGAATCTTGCCCCCCTATTACAATCAATAATCAAATAATTCCTCAACATTCGCATGTAAAATATCTCGGTATACATCTGGATCGGCGATTAACGTGGAAATGCCATATAGAGGTAAAATTAACTCAAATGCAACTAAAAGCCTGTTTGTATTTCCTGGTTAAGCTAATACGGCCTATAATCCATTTCAAATTCATTGGCTTATTGGAAGAAATTCTGTCCTTAGTCTCGATTGCAAACTTCTACTTTACAACTCTATCTTAAAGCCTATCTGGTGCTACGGTATTCAACTATGGGGCACAGCCTCGGCCTCTAATATCGACAAAATTCAAAGGCGCCAAAATAAACTTCTTCGAATATTCACAGCAGCTCCCTGGTATGTTAAAAACTCAAACATTCATAAGGATCTCAATGTGCCATTAGTTAAAACTATGATTACAAAATATGCAATAAAATATTTAAAAAGGCTTGAACAACACCCAAATCCACTAGCTCGAAATATTATAAATCATGGCGGCCACACTCGCTTAAGAAGAAGAGACACTGCTGCACTTACCCAATAAGATGAGTGATAAACACCTATAAAAGTGAACAGAACCCGTGATAAAGAAAATTTTGTCTGGCAGTGGCAGGACAGAAAATAAAGTATTAGGTTAAGATTTGATTAATTATTGTTAGTTCATATTTAATATATGAAGATTCAATAAAAAATAATGGAAAAAATAAACAAAAAAAAAAAAAAATTTGCAATTGGCCATCCGTAATGACGAAGAATTGAACAAATTGTTGTCTGGCGTAACAATTGCTCAAGGTGGTGTTTTGACAAACATTCAAGCTGTACTTTTACCCAAGAAGACAGATAAGAAGGCATAAACTAAATTACTCTTAGTTCATGTAAAAAATATTAAATTGATATTATTAATTTGTCTGCTGGTGCATATTAAATTAATTAATTAATACCACAAATTTTTTAATTGAAATCAATTTTTATTTTTTTCTGTGAAGAGGTTGTGAACAACAACGAGGCTGATGTCACTCCAATGTGGAAGAAATTGAGTTGCCAGAACACATCCCGTATCATTAAACAGAAGACGATGATGGAGATTATGGACCCGTAAGAAGTTAATAAGGGGTTTCTTTTGTGGAAACATACAGGTTAATAACA
This sequence comes from Pollenia angustigena, assembly GCA_930367215.1. NCBI lineage: Eukaryota > Metazoa > Arthropoda > Insecta > Diptera > Polleniidae > Pollenia > Pollenia angustigena. The sequence continues at coordinate 10,319,148 of OV884058.1, forward strand.
CTATGGAACATTTTTGGGATTATTGTCTGGGGGGTGAGAAATTCCAAGCCAGGGTGATGGTACTAGGTCAGTATAGTAAAACCCTCAAAGGGTTTGGCGTTCGTATGTGTCAGTTTTTTTGTATGACATTTTAAATTTTTTCCTTATCTTGATGTTTTTTTGTTTAACATAACTCGAGAACCACTTGTCCGATTTTGCTAAAACAAACTCAAAAAAATTAAGAATTACAATTTCTTTAATCCGTTCATATAACGTTTTTCTTTATAATCAACAGTTTTGCCGGTAAAAATAAATTTGTGGAGAATTATAATTGATAAGTGCAAAAAAATGTTCAAGCCTGGATGTATGCAGCAGATTTTATCACAAACCTGCACTGCAATTTTTGTGACTTTTTTTAAGAGATCGGTGAAAATCGTCGGACTTTTGTTTGTTATTTGAAAGAATTCACCCACATTCAGTGATGCCAACAGTAGGGGATTTCCCCTTTTCTAGGGATTTTTTTTCGGATCATTTTTATCTTCAATCGGATCTTAATAACTTCTTTTTATGGTGTAATCATAATATGATGGAGCTGAATCTTGTGAAATGCAAAAGCATGCGTTTTTATAGAAATAACTGTATTGCTGTTAATACTGCTTTTGGTGGTCATCAACTGGAGTTGGTTGATTCGTTTCTTGATATTGGAGTCTTACTGGATCCTAAATTAAACTTTGTTTCTCATATTACATTAACTGTTAATAAAGCTCGAGGCGTTCTTGGCTTTATTAAGCGCTGGGTTAAAAATTCACCGATCCATACATAACGAATCAACTTTACGTATCACTCGTTAGACCAATCTTAGAATATGAGTCAATCATTTGGGATCCATTTTACAACATTCACAATTCTCGTATTGAATCGGTCCAAAAACAATTTTTATTATTCTGTTTACGTGATCTTCATTGGAGTTATTCGACAAACTTTCCTTCCTTTGCTAGAAGACTGGCATTAATAAAACTACCATCGCTCAAAAGTCGTCGTACAATGTTAAATGTTTCTTTTTTGGTTAATCTTATTATTGGTAATGTTTGTTGTGATTTTCTGTAGAGGTTATGTAGACAATTTAATTCTATGTCACAATTTGTTGATTTTTCTTATTGTTTTTCTTTATTCGTAAATTTTTATGTACTACATATATTCTGTAAATTTTGAGTCAATATTGTTATTAGTCAGTAAGGATAATATCCATTGATTAAATAAATAAATAAATAAATATGCCCTAAAATAAAAAATTGTGTCCTCTTTTCCCTACGGTTGAAATTTTCCGAAAAAAAAATCCCTAGAAAAGGGGAAATCCCCTACTGTTGGCATCACTGAATGTGGGTGTATTCTTTCAAATAACAAACAAAAGTCCGACGATTTTCACCGATCGCTTAAAAAAAGTCACAAAAATTGCAGTGCAGGTTTGTGATAAAATCTTCTGCATACATCCAGGCTTGAACATTTTTTTGTACTTATCGATTATAATTCTCCACAAATTTATTTTTACCGGCAAAACTGTTGATTATAAAGAAAAACGTTATATGAACGGATTAAAGAAATTGTAATTCTAAATTTTTTTGAGTTTGTTTTAGCAAAATCGGACAAGTGGTTCTCGAGTTATGCTAAACAAAAAAACATCAAGATAAGGAAAAAATTTAAAATGTCATAAAAAAAAACTGACACATACGAACGCCAAACCCTTTGAGGGTTTTACTATACTGACCTAGTACCATCACCCTGGCTTGGAATTTCTCACCCCCCAGATTGGCTGTTGTACTGTGTAATTTAATGAAATGAGCGACAGAATTATACCCTAAACTAACAGAAAAGCAACAGAATATTATGAGTCAAAATACCGAAAGCAAAACCACGCACACGAAAAGCTCTAACAAAGAGTTAGTTTGATTCGTATTTGGATGTGCTTTTACCGAGTTGCCTGGCTTATTTCGGATAGGTTCAAACTAAAAACTTTACGAAAAACATTCTCACATCCGTATAGGGGACAACAATTTATCGGTTTTTTGCATCACAACAATAAAATCATGCGATAGGTTAAGTTGGTCCAACCAAAACGATGTTAATTCTAAATAAAACAAAAAGTTTTCAGATAATTGTCTTACTATATTTTATTATCATAGAAGGATCTATGACAATTATATGTGATAAAAATATCGGCTAAATGCTAGCCACGGCTTTGGTGACATACCTCTATCCGATAGACCATATTTTTAATGACTCTAAGACATAATTGAGGTTCACTGTCGTTAATGTGCCGAATTATCTCGTCCTTAAGCTATTGAATTGTTCTTGGCTTATAAACGTACACTTTTTCTCATAAATATCTCCAAAGAAAGAAGTCCAACGGTGTCAAATCATATGAGCGTGACGGCCAATTAACATCGCCACGAAGTGAGATAACAAGGCTATTGAATACCTCGCGCAAAACCAAAAATCGCCAATAATTCAAAAATGTTCCTTCAACTTTTTTTGAGTTTTGGATTATTGATGTCATTAAAATTTACTAATTTCCCTTAGAGATATAAGCGAAATAAAATTTTGGGGCTAAGGAATAAACTTTCTTTAAACTTTGTTAACGATTTTGTTCAGAATAGCGAAGTAAGAAACAAAAATGAATTTTAAGGTTATGGAGAATAATTTCTTTCAGGATCATTTTAAATTTTAAAATGTTTCACCAAACACTTTATTGTTTTGCAGATAATTATTGGTGCTGAAATTATCAAAATCTTTGAAAAGATTTCGGAATTAATACCCCTCAATAACTTTTGAGGATTGGAAGAAAAATGTCTTTGCTTTTCAAAAAAAAAAAAATTATAATTTTTTTTATCAAACTATTACTTGACTAGAATAAAATCAATGCCTAAAGAATAATTAATATTTCTTAAATATTTTCAAAGCTACAATCGAAAAATGTTTTTGAGGTTAGGGATGGAAACTCTTCTTTGAATGAATTAAATGCTTTAAATTCTTTTACTTTATAACTTTTAAAACCCAAAATACCCAAATTATTAAATTGAATTTTATACAAAATGCTAGTAAAAATTAAAAAATTTCTTGAATAAAATTATTTTAACTTCAAAATGGTTTGAAAAAATACGATTTTAAAGTATATTTTTCGTTTATCGCTGTATTTTTTCTTTTAATCCGCCATAATTTAGCACACATGCTACAAAGAACTAGAAAAGACAAGAATTTTTTTTACGTTTTTCGATTAACGGAAAATTTATTTTCCCCACTTCAAACTCAAGAATTTATAGAGTCGTGCGTGCTCCAAGCTGGTCTTAAGCAAGCAAAAGGTACTGCTGCTTATTCAAAGTCACTTTATCTTAAAAAAAACATTGTTATAGTCTAAAAGAGAAATAAGAGATAAAAACGAAAAAACATTAAAGTCGAAAAAAAACTTTAAGAAAACTAATAAATAAGAAAATTTATGCTGACACTGGTTGACTTTATGGCAAAACAATAAGAAAGTAATAAACACACGCACACACACACTCCAAAAAAAGTATAAATAAATAAACAACTGCACTCCCACTTATACAAATTTAGAGTTAAAAATCAGAAAAGAGAGAGAGAAAAAAAAACCAACTAAAACAAATAAGCAAAACAAAAATTATAGCATAAAACAATGTATCAACAATAACATACCATCTGATGATTGAAAAAATATTCTAATACACACACAAAAAATCCATTGCATACTTTAGAGGGTATGCTATTACTGTTAATTTGTAGCATATGTTGGGTGTATGAAGTGTTTGTTTGCTTGATTTCTTGCTAAAAAACAATAAATTGAAAGACAGCAAAAGGAAAATAAATGAAACTTAATTTAATCAAATGTGTGAACAGCAAATAGTGATTAATGATTTTTTTTAAGCTTGATTACATTTACTCACTTATTTCACTACAAATTACACACACACATACTAGTAGCAACAATAAAAACATTTTGGCAAAATGTGGCAGAAAGAGAAAAAAGAAGAGAATTGAAAAAACAAAATCAACCATTATAAAAACAAATTTTGTTTGGTTTTGTTTACACAATTTTTCGGTACAATTTTGTAAACAATCCACAAGTGTCATTAAAATGTCCTAAAACATATACACGCACACACACACACACACACACACACATTTATACATATAGAAATGCAAATGTATTTGTATAACTCCGCGTGTGTGTGCTGCCAAATAGATTTTCTGTTTATAAAATTTTCGTTATTTTTGTAGGATTTTTTGCACTCGCATTTTGTTGTTGTTTTTTGGTTGCTATATTGGTTGGTGTAAAATTTAAAACCACATTTTGTCAATAATGTTATTGCAAATTATTTGTGAGAAATAGCTAGCGCTATAATGTGCATCCATAAAAACTGCTACATTTAGAAGGGAAAAAATAAATTTCTAAAAAATGTGAAAGAAGCTAAAACAAAATAATATAAAACATAATATTTTTTAACAGAAACATAGAATTATTGTTCTACACATTTTTTTTCGATGTTTTTGATATAAAAAATTTCTCTACAGAAATTTTTTTTTGCTATTTTTTTGATATAACAAAATATTTTCTGTAAAAAAAAATATATCTTGTATAGGAAATTACTTTAAAGGGTTTCGATGTTTTTAATATCGAATTTCTCTTTATTAAAATTTGTTCTATTTATTTTTAGTTTCACATTTGTTTGTTTTGAAAAATATTGCTTTTACCATTGAATGGTTTCTTTAAAGAAAAATTTTCGATATTTTTTAACAACGATTTTTTGGTTGTAGGAAATTTTTCGATGTTTTTAATTAAGGCATTTTTTTTTAAAAAATGTTTTTTAAGAACGATTTTGTTCTGCTAAACTCTTTTCATCCATACATGATCTAGAAACTAAATCCGCTATCATATTAGAGTTACAACAAAATCGCATTTTTATACATTCCAGAGCACCGTGTAAAATGCATCTAATTAGCACAAATCTAAATTATTTACATACAAGGATGATATACTTGGCAAAAGATAAAATTTGATACCCATATTGCTCTATTTAAAACGAAGGGTTACCATCCCATTGCACTTTTGTCAAAACGCGAACTAGCACGAATTTCAAAAAAAGCTGAGACACATGTTTAATTAAATCGACTGAAGATTAAAATATGTTAATTTGGACCTTTTATTACAAACAACCCCGAACAAAAAATTAAAAAACCGTTGTTTTTTACAGAAAATCCCTAAAAAAAGGACATGTATGATCGTCCTTGGACAAAATTTATATACAGTTAGCACGCCTTAAAAAAACTTGTATATGTTGGAAAGGAAATAGATTCTTAAAGTAACAAAACATGCAAAAAATGCACTAAAAATTCAAAAAAAATAAAATATGCACTAAAAACTCCAAAATATGCATTAAAAAAATTAAAAATATGCACTAAAAACTTAAAAATTTTCAATAAAAAAGCGTTTGTTTTTTTAATTTAATTTAAAACAAAAAAATAAAACCCATTCTTTTGTTGTTTTTATTCCATTGTTATTCATAGGTATAATATTTTTTAAAACTTTATTTAAATAACTACATTATTTAAATTTTTGTTTGCATAATACAAATAAATTATTTTTTGTATCATCAAAAGTAAACCTTTGCCTGTTAAAAATCTTTTGTACATGGAAAATGATCTCTCAAAGTCAACCGTATTTGAAGCATACTTAAAGGATGCAAATTCATTTGCAGAATATTAATTTTCTAATTCAGATCCCCCATTTGATTCTGGATCAAAAATAGTTGAAATTTGTTTTATTGTTTGAAATCCCCCATTTTTTTGCAAAACGTTCTGAATTTTTTTTTTTTTTTATTTGTTGGGCTATTCTTCCTTTCACATTGTTTCCCGTATGAAATCAATATTATAGAATTGGCTTCTAATTTCCTCAGCAAAATGATAAATTATGTAAAGCCAATTGGCAGCCTTATGCATGTAAGGTGCTGCATCCGTTAAAAGTTTAAGGATCTTTTGTCGAAATCTTGTATTTTAAGCAGAGCTTAAAACAAATTTGTTTATTGATCTAAAAAAATTTTATTTTGGAAAATTTTTATTATAACATTTTGAAATTTTTTGAAGAACTTTACAACATGAAATTAATTAAAATTTATTGATAATTTTTCATTCTTGACTGAAGCTGGGCTCGAACCCAGGCGTTTTTACGGACAGGTTACCCTAACATGTTTCGATTGCAACCACTCAATCTCTTCAGAGGGCTTGCCGTTTAACACCCGCAGCCATCGACGACTGCTGACGTCAATAGTCAAACATCAATCCTTAAACCAAATTGTATTTAACCTTTGGTAGATCGAAATTTGCTTTGAATGATAATCCATTTTAATTTATTTTACATGTAAAAGAGCAAGCCCTCTGAAGAGATTGAGTGGTTGCAATCGAAACATGTTAGGGTAACCTGTCCGTAAAAACGCCTGGGTTCGAGCCCAGCTTCAGTCAAGAATGAAAAATTATCAATAAATTTAAATTAATTTCATGTTGTAAAATTCCTTTCTTCATAAAAATAATTTAATGAAAATTAAATTTGATGAACTTAAGCCTAATTAAAAAAATTTTAAAATTTGGATTATAAACCATAAATAATTCAACAAAATAACCACAATACTGATTATTTTTTTGAAGAACTTTTTTTTATTATATGGAAACTTAAAAAATATGTCACTCATAAATGTTAAAATATGCAAAAATATGCATTTAAAACCAAAATATGCAAAAATATGCATTTTCACTAAAATATGCAACAATATGCAAAAACAAATCTATGCCCATTTTAACGCAAATTTAATGATTCGGAAAGATAATTGGTCGACATCGATCTGACACTATTGACAAAAAACATGCATTTGTATGGAAATCACATCCCTAGTGATTATAATAATCATCGAACGATTTCCTTAGAGTAAATTTCTGTTGTTCTTAAACAACGATTTTTTTCTTAAGAAAACCTAGCGATATTTTCAATAAAAATATTTTTTCTTACAAATTTTTCGATATTTTAAAAACTGATTTTTTTAATTAAAATTTCTCTTTTTTATCGAAAATTTTTCCATCGAATGGTTTTGCAATACAAAATTGTTTTGACGTTTTTAATATATATAAACAAATTTCAAAGAAAATTTTTTATTATTTTAGACATCAACATTTTATTTGATGTTTCCGACATCGTTTAAAGTGTTTTGTGTTTTTAACACATTAGTTTTTTTATACTTTAATCATCGCTCGATTTCCTTAGAGAAGGTTTTTTTTTGTCGTTTTTAAACAGCGATTTTTTTTTTAGTTAAGAAAACTTTGCGATGTTTCTATTGGAAAACAATTTTGAACCAATTTTTATACAAATGTCTCTTTTTTTCATTGGAAATTTTTTAATCGCATTTTCACATCGAATGGATTTTCAAAACAAAAATGTTTCGATGTTTGGACTATATTTAAAAATATATTATTTTTCAAAGAAATTTTTTAAGTATATTATTTTATTTTTATACCCATACCGATCGACTCAGAATCACTTTCTGAGTCGAACTAACGATGTCCGTCCGGCTGGCTGGCTGGCTGGCTGTCCATGTAACCTTGTGCGCAAAGTACAGGTCGCAATTTTGAAGATAATTTGATAAAATTTAGGACATAGGTTCTTATTGGCACAAGGACCAAGCCTATTGAAAATGGGCCAAATCGTAGGACCACGAGGGAAGATAGGGGGAAATTTCTTCCTCTCAGAAACTATCAAACCAATTTTAATGAAATTTAAGACATACATAGAACAATATCTTTATGGACCAAAAAGGTATACATTTTTTAAAAAATAGGACCACGAGGGGAGATAGGGCCAATTTCTGCCTCTTAAACCGATTTTAATGAAATTCAAAACATAGATAGATCCATATCTATATGGACACATAAGCTATATAGTTTTTCAAAAATAGGACCACAAGGGGAGGTAGGGGGCGATTTCTGCCTCTCACTAACTTTTCAACCGATTTTAATGACTTTTATAAACATAATTTTATAATCCATAATAAGCATGATGTGTTTTTTAATACTGTGGTGTAGGGTATCATATGGTCGGGCTTGACCGACTATACTTTCTTACTTGTTTTAAATTATTTTTGTAGGAAATTTTGAAATGTTTTGGATATCGCGAGTTTTTCAATAAACAATTTCCGATGTTTCCGACATCGAAATGTTCTTTTTAGAAAATTTTCAATGTTTTTAACATCGATTTTTGTTACCAAAAGTTTTTTAAATTTTGCTTCAAAAAAGTTGCGATGTTCTTAAGTATTGACAAATTCTCAAAAAAAAACATTAAAAATTTTCGATGTATGAAAAAATTAAAAATTTGTATTGAAAAAATTTCGATATTATAAGAACAAAAAAAATCCTTTCTAGAAATAGGAAGATCATATTTAAAAACATCGAAACTTTTCTACGGAAATAACCTTTGACATTATGATTAAAAAATTGATATTTTCTTCTCACATTTTATCCTTGAATTTTAGTATCTGGTTACACTCTAGGCTTTACTTTATTTCATGGCAAAGACAGGTAGGCAGTTATGCTAGAAATATATGAATGCTATCAATTTCTCTTAATTTTTTTTTTTTTTTGCTACATTGAACATGCGATGATTTTGCCAGAACGGTTAATATTTTTTGTATTGTTTTTATTTGCGAACATTTTTTTTTATTTTGTATTTTTGCTCATCGTTAGTTTGTCAGCAGATGTTGCAGGCAATTCATCAATATCATTTTATCAATTTGCACGGCATATTGATATACTGCTTCGGCTACGACAAACCGGCATCAGCTAAGACTGTTTGCTACATGTTGCAGTTGAAAAAAAAAGTCGAGAAAATAAAATAAACTCCGGGAAAAAAACAGATCAGAAAGAAAATAACGCTTGTATGCATAAATGTATGCATGTAGTAGGCATATTTATTTGTTTCGCATAAACTCCTACTCAAACTAAAGCAATATGCTATTTACATATCCATACATATGATGTGTGTGTGTGTGTGTGTGTGTGTGTGTGTGTGTGTAAAAATATATGGATAAATGTAACTGTGTCTGTGTATTGAAAGAAATCTAGTGGTATTTGTGCCTGGTTGTTTGATTTTAACAAACTGCTTTTACTCTGGCAACAGCCAAAGCTTTTGTTGCATGTATTTATGCAAGGATATCATGTTGCTTGCATATATATATGCATACTTTAAGGCGCATGTATGCTTATGTGTAAGTATTCCGGCCTGTGTTGCTGCCGCTGTTACTTGTTCAACATTGATTTTGATTTTTATGTGGTTTTGATGGGTTTTATAAAATGCAGCCTGTTTGGTTCCACACAACAACTACTACCCGTGATTTTTTTAAAGATTTTTTTCCAATATTTTTGTTGTTACAAAATGTTGTTGCTTTTTTGTTCACTTAAAACTTCCATGCACTTTTTTTGTTTTTTTATTCGTGTGTGTCTGTGTGTGTACATGTGTGTATATCTTTGAGTCTCTTAGGAATATGAATTGCGACAGTAATTCAATTTTAACAATTTTTCAACTGTTATTGACGTGACGGTGATTTGTTACCATTTCAATGAGTTTTTCCTCGCTATTTCTGTGTATTTGTTTGTGCATTCTTTCATTTTGTTTTTGGGATTTTTCATGCCACTCTTGTTGTTTTAACGGCCCATGTAGCTTTTTCTGTGTCCTGGTTATTTATGCTTTCTTGTTTTAGTTTCTGTTTTCTGTTACTCTGGCTTTCATTTCTATTGCCAATATTTACTTATGAGTGTTTGTTGTTTGATGCCTGGTCGAATCAAAATCAAAGAATACAATTTTCAGGGAAAAAGATTCATGGTAGTTGTTGTTGTTTTAAAAATATGTGCAACAAAATGTGTTGAAAAACTGTATATTTTAATTAAATTTTGTTAAAATGGAAAATTGTATAAGTTGTTATAAATATTTATAAAAAAAAGTAAAAATACCTGAGCACAATCGGTGAATTATTAAGACTTAATAAGAGCTATCTCCAAATTTTGTGTAAAATATTCGAATTTTTAATTCATTTGTATAGACAATAAATCTTATCAACAAGTTTTTTTAAATAATAATAATATAAATCAACAAAATCTACAGAAAATTACATCTATCCAGAAATTTTCAATAAAGCTTTTCAACTATCTAGAAAACTTTCCTATAGAAAGTTAAAGCCATCGAGAATTTTTTGTTAACTGCTTATTATTATTACTATAGATTTCTTTTCTAAAGAAAGTTACAGTCCTCAAACAATTATTTATGGAAATTAACAGGCATCAAGAATTTTTTTATAAAATATAAAAACAATCCCGAAATTTTTAATAAAATTTAAGACTATCGAGAAATAAAAAACAATCGAGAAATTTGAAAATATCAGTTATCTAGAAATACTCAATATAATATTTTAAATATCGAGAAAAATTTTCTATAGAACACTACGAGTCGAGAATTTTTGAGAATCGAGATTTTTCGTTTACAGATTATTACAAGCAAGTAGTTTTCGATTAAAAGCATCGAGATATTCTCTATAAAAATTACAACTATCGAGAAATTTGCTATACAAATTAATAGCTGTCGGAAAAGTTTTATAAAAAATTAAAAATTAAGCAATAAGGAAATTTTTCTGAAGAAAAATACTTCTACACGGAAATTTTGATTTACATATTTCAACTATCGAGATCATTTTCTATAGAAAATTAAAACTGTCGAGCTTTAGTTATGAAAAGATACTGCTATCAAGAAATTTTTCATAAAAAGTTTAAAAAATTCACAGAAAATTTAAGCAATCCAGAAATGTTCAATAGTAAATTACGATCGATAAAAGATTTTCGATAGAAAGTTACAACAATCAAGATTTTTTTTCGTGTACAGATTATGACTATAGAGAATTTTTGAATACAAAAATTACAAATATCGAGAAATTTGCTATAGAAAATGATAACAATAAAATATTTTAACTATCGATTATGACTATCGAGAAGTTTTCAAAAAAATAATTACAACTATGGAGAAATTTGCTATAGAAAATTATAATAATAATTTATTTCACCTATCAAAAAAATTTTCAATAGAAAGTTACAGCAATCGAGACTTTTTAACTATCTACAAGCTTTCAATAGAAAATTAAAACTATCGAGAAATTTTCTACTAGAAAATAATAACAATAAAATATTTCAACTATTGACAAAATTTTTTCGAGAGTTTATTGTTTACAGATAATGACTATCGTGATGTTTTCAATAGAAAAATTACAACTATCGAGAAATTTGCTATAATAAATTATAACAATAAAATATTTTAACTATCGAAAAACTTTTCGGTAGAAAATTACAACAATAGAGAATTTTTCGTTCACAGATTTTAACTATTGAAAAGTTTTAAATTTAAAATTACAACTATCGAGAAATTTGCAATAGAAAATTATAGCAAACGAGATATTTTTATAAAAAATTACAATGATCGAGATATTTTCTGTAGAAAATTGCAACGATCCTAATTTTTTTTTTTAAATATTAAAACCATGAAGAAATTTGCCAAAAAAAAATTATAACTATCGAGAAATTTGCTATAGAAAATTACTGCTGTCATTTATTTTTTGTTTTAAACAAGTAAAACCATCAAGAAATTACCAAAAGAAATTTACGACTATCGAAAAGTTTGCAAAAGAAATTTACAACTATAAAAACGTGTTTTTTCTTTAGAAAATTAAAGTTAGCGGAAAAGATTTTCAGAAAAAGAAATTTACAACTATAAAACGTGTTTTTTCTTCAGAAAATAAAAGTTAGGGGAAAAAATTTTCAGAAAAACTTTTAACCATCAAAAAATTTTTTTTTACAAGATTTTGTAATTCCCAATTTTTATTCTTGATTCCTTGTATTCCCAAAAAATTACTTTGATAAATTCTTTTTTGTAATATCGATTGGAAATCTATAAAAAAGTATACTGTCATTGAATTTGTTTAAAAATATTTTTAGTATATAATTTTCAACAAATTTTTTTTTCTGGCGTAGTTTTTATTCATGCTTAAAAAAAAGACTTTTATTAGTCTTTGATTTTAATAAACTTCTAAACAATGATATTTTCATGTCACTAAAACAAGAAATACACTTGATAATTTAACAAATTTTCATTAATCATTAAAATAAATGACTTTTTGTTTCGCATAAACATGTTTAAGCTGCCTAAAAGCAGACTTTGCCTAACTACCATCTACCCGAACCTTGAGATATGCTTAAGTTTTCTTTAGACGACATTTTGATTGTGAGTATTGTAAGAGAAAAAGCGAATTATTCTCTAAGGAATAAGTTTTTTTTTTATCTTTTTTTGCCATCTCAAAAATAAGTATGGGATTTTTTGATTTTTTTTTGTGATAAGGTAAAAAATAAAAATGCGTAAGTGTGTTTGTTAAAAGGAGGGGAAAGTCTAAGGTATGAGTGACGTTTATGATAAAGTCTTTGTGTCCAGCAAATAATAAATATAAACTACAACAAATAAATAACAGGAAAATCTTATTTACAGCCTCAATTTGAAAAGCTTGTTGTATTTTCCACAACTCCCACAGCGCAGTCACCCTAAATTTTTATAAGATTTCTTGAGTTTTCATCTTGTTTTTTTTTTTTGATGCTTAACAAATATGGTATTTATTATATTGTAAATCTAACTGTCTACCTTTCATTCTTATTTTGCTGTTTTTAATATATTTTTTTTTTTTTTTTTTTTTTTGTTGGCAAAAAGTTTGTGAGGACTTTTTTTTCTTACATTCATAAACATCTTGTGATGGACTTGTATATTGTATTTAGTTTTTTTTTAAGTCCTTGAAATTCTAAAGTATTTACAATTTACTCTTGTTTGTTTTCGAATCGTTTTAAATGAAACAAATGGAAATTTGGTAAACTGTGAGTTATTTGGTTTTGAATTCTATTTTTTTTTTTTTTACTTTTACTTGGGCAAGAAAAATTAAATGGCAGAAAAACTTTTTACATTTAGCCATATGTCAAAAACATAAAGAGATTTTAATTTCTGTGTACTTTTGAAAGTTGTGCGAAAAAGTATTTTAAAAATTATTCAAATGTACTTTAAAATATATTTATAATTTTAATTCAAAAGAAATTCATTAACAGAGGAGGGAAAAATTAAAAAAAGATAGAGTTTAAAGTCGAAGATCCTATCTATAGTCTAGACCGGCATACACGTAAATACAAATATTTTAGTATTAAAAGTGAGAATAGAGATCAATGTAAGCAGTGAGATTTTTATTGTAACATTTAACTGGTAGAAAACTCTTCAAAAATCTGCTAAAAGTAAATAAAGTAGTTTAATCAACGATTTCCAAACTTCATCTTTTTACAAAAACTTAAAACACATCATGAAATGCCAACATGAAATGCAATTAACCCCGCTGTCCTGCATAAAAGCTCAAGCCAGACTGACTAGTTTTATTTGATATTTGAGCACACGTACGCAGAGAAACTTCTCCAAAATTTTTCACCAATTAAAGCATTAATCATTAATAATTTGCACTATGAATTTGTTTGCTGGTGCAAATTTTATTACGTTTTTAATTAATATCGCAATTTTTTTAATTGAAATCAATTTTCATTTTTTGCTGTTGCAGATGATGTCACTGTCTTAGCCAGAGCCCGGAGTATAGATGAAATTCAACTTTATGCAGATGACTATAATCGGCAAACTAAAAGCTGGAATAACATAAAATAGGACCCGGTGGTAAATACATTAGATAGGAATGGGACAAATATATGTAAATCAAGTCGAAGTCGTTTAGTACTATTTTCGAGAGTGGCATGTTTCATTCTCTTGTATGTAGTAGATGCATATGGGTATTTCCACAGAAATGTCTACTTTTTGTCACGTAACGGCACCAACCATTTTTAATCAAAATATTATTCACTGCTTTCCATTTTGGTGTAAAGCGCAACTTGGTTTTCATTTAGTTAAAGAGAGGAAAAATTTGAACAACGTGGTTATAAAATACAAGAATAATTGGTAGGTGGCGTGACGTGACAATAAGAGAGCTTTTCTGTGGAAGTGCCTATATTCAAAAAAAACATGATGTCAATATTTCGTATACGTTTTTTTACTAAGAATTAAAATTACAACTAATTATATTCTAACTGAATTAACTGAGCAGAAGTAACATAGACCTTCAACCCGTTATAGTGAAGCGGGAGTCGAACCCGCAACCCCTGCTCGGATGGACTAGCTCATTACCAATAGCCTATTGTATAAGTTGTTTGCGAGTTTTTGCGAATTCCGCACTGCATACATCACTTGGCTGGCGTATCATGCGAAGTTGAAAAGTAAGTTCCAATTATATATCACAGCTCGAGAGTTTTCGAAAATATACGAAGAGAGAATGCGAGTCCCAGAAAGGCAGTACCCGACAAGCGAAACGAAGGATGCCAATGTAAAGAAGAAGGGATAATTCTAGTGCAGGGCGATAGATGTGTTACTTTATTTGAAAGCACCAACATGCAGAGGTCAGCTTTAATTTATCCCATCTTGAACTCGACGTCTGACCATTGTGTTCAGTCTGGCCGCATATAGACGTATTCGAACAACATGTTACGTTTGGATGAAATAAACTCCAGCAAGAGTGACCAGGGCTTGAACAAAGCCTAAGACCAGAGAGCACCATCAAAGCCACGATGACATCTGAATGACACTGGGATCGTATAGAAGAATTAAAAATATTCATTTGTTGATGTAACGCTAAGAAAAAAAGAACAGATTCGATGGCATTTGAAGGACGTTCAGCAAACTATGCCGGCCAGAGTGGGAAGCTAAGGTTTAACTTACAGCAGTTTTTCAGCAGAGTAAGTTGTACACGGTAAAAGTGGTTTAAGTCAATAAAAATCCGACATGTCCTGTAGCATCAAGGTCCTATAAAGGTTTCTACCTCCAACAAAAAAGAATCTATAGAATAATCAAATGAGGCTTTGCTCTAATCTTAAATATTTTGATAGACATTTTATTTTGCTACAATATTTTTTTATATTGTGATAAAATTTTTCAATTATCCTTATTAAAAGCCATTTAGCATTAATTATTTGCTAAAGCTAAACATATCCCCCTATTTGTATGCTTTACTTTTATTGCTTGGTTTTAAACCTTGTCTTTAAAGCAATATTGTTTATTGAGGTTACAGCTTTTTCTTCAAGATAATGTTCAATTACCTTGTGGTTGTGTAATCATATAAAGTTTATCAAATTTAAATGGTTTACACAAACAATATAAAAAACCGCCTTTAAATGGACAGAAATTCTGGGGATGCTTTAAATCCTGCACGAAATATTGTTTTTATTATTATGATTCCTTATCCTTAAATTGTTTGGATAACGTTTATTGTAACAAAAAAAAAAAAAAAAAAAAAATATAAAAAAATTGGGCAAAATCTTTTACATAGCCTTAAGGTAGGCAATACTTTTTTCCTTTATCTTTCTGCTTTCCCATATGGTAGTAATTGTTTAGCGATTTAATTCAATTAACTAAATGAACCTTTATATTTAAAACAATTTTATGTTAAAAATATACTTAAAATATCTATAAACATTTATAGCCCTGCTTTAGGTGCCTTATTAGTAGTAAAAACCCACAATATTTAATCAAATTATTATTTATTTATCTATTATTTTTGTAGCATACATTAAGGTAAATTGCTTTTCTTTAAAAGCATTTAAATAAAAAAAATTTACATTTATTTTGGGCAAGAAGATTTTTATATGCCATTTAAATTGTTGGTATATTCCCCAAGAAATGCGGTGGTAGTTAAAGTAAATGTTAACGAAATGGACTTTATTTTTTTAAGTAGAGTTAAAAATAAACTGCAAATGAAACTGTCCTTAAAAAAAAAATTAAGCAGAGGCTTATAAGGGTGAGTGAAGGAATTCTTTCACATTTACAACGAACAGGCTTTATTTGTGGACAACCTTAAAATGAATTCTACATTTTTTACAGAAAGAATTACGAAATGCGAATTTTATTTTCTATTGTTCTTTTATATCTCCTAATAATAATTCAAGTCAGTTGCTTTTTGAAAAGATTCCTTTGTATTAAGGACTGTTCTTCCCTGACATTAATGTTAACAAATCTTTTGACATGAGTTTGGTATTGCACTGATACGCATTTAAATGTCAAACATATTTCTTTATCAATTAATCAATCAGTGGGTTTTCGTTTTTCAATTTATCTTTAAAAAATCCTTTTTGTAAAAAAAAACTCTCAAAAATGTTAAACAATTGTATTGAAAGCAAGTCAAGTTTTCTTATTTTTCTTATAGAAAAATCTTACCTAATCTGTATATGATAAAGAAAATAAGAATTGAAAAAAGACTTAAACTAAAAAGCCTTCAAATCTCTAGAGATTTATAAAAAAAAATCTTAAACTCCTTTCAAAAGAATCGTTTTATCATTAACAAAAAAAAATAAAATTGCCGTCATTTTAAGCTCTTTCTTGATTTGTATACAAGTAGACATTATAACTTCTATATCAACAAAACTGTTACTTTCTTTTTTAAAAATACGAATTTTAATATTTTTTTTTTACTTGAATACGACAGGCTGCCGTCTTGTTTTAAAAATAAAACTAAATGTCACCAACATGAGCAATATGCCTGTAATAATACAAGACATTTGCCCCCTTCCAAATTGAAATTACTTGAAGCTTTCACGTCTTAAAATTAAATGACAAAAAAAAAACACTTAAATAGATAAATTACATCAAGACAAAAAAAAAAAAAAAAAACACAAACCCTGTATATGGCGAAAATTAGAGTAAACACAGAAAAAATGGTTTTTAATTAAAAAAACAAAAAAATTATCAATAAATTTAAATTAATTTTCATGTTGTAAAATTCCTTTCTTCATAAAAAAATAATTTAATGAAAACTAAAATTTAATTACCTCTTTCCCAATTAGAATATCAAAATTTGTGATATTAATTAAAATGTTAATTTAATTTGCACCAGTAAACAAATTAATAGCATCAATAATCTTTAATTCACTTGATTAAACATTTAATTAACTTTATTAAAAGTTTAATTCACTTGATCAAACGTTTAATTCACTTGATTAAACTTTTAATTTCTTTGATTAAACTTTTAATTCACTTGATTACATTTTTAATTAAAATTGATTTTATTTTTGATTAATTTTTTATTTGGTGAACAATTTTGTAGAAGTTTTTTGTGAATCAACTTCTTTACTGGTGAATAGTATCACAGCTGTTGGTTTCTCTAGATATGGGCATTTCCGTCAAAAGGTCCACCGTGACCGAAAATTTAAAAGGTTTTAAAAGCCGATTATTTTGCGATATTGTTATAGAGAAATATTTAGATTTGATTAATTTTATAAATTTACAAATAAATTTGTTCACTTAGATGAACAATCAGACTGCAAAGTTGTGCAAATGTAATTTCTTATTTTTGAGAATGTGTTGTTTTTTTTCTTTAATATTTATCTTCCTTAAAAGAGGTGACATTTGATAAAAATTATTCCAAAAAAATTTTCTTACATGATCTATAATCTAAGGAAGAGAAATATGTTATTCGGATTAACGGCACATTTTTATTTTATTTTAAACATTATTTCACGTTCGAAATGTCACGTATCCAAACCGATATTGGCTTAAAAAAAAGAAAATACAAAAAAATTTTGGAATCAAACCAAGACATTTTAATGTTACATTGCTACGTTGACTAAAAAATTTTGCCAGGTTTCGCTGAGTTACGCCTTGCAATGCACTGAAAGAATTTTCTTCGCAATACCAATGAATTTTGACATTAACCCATGAAAAATTGCATTAAAAAGGAACCTATGCAGCGCTTCGTTGGATCAATGAAACCTGTTTTATTAAAAGGATTTAATGAAACATTACATTAGATCTATGAATATTATTCATTGGATGAATACTTTCAATAAAGTAACACATTTTTTTTATTTTATTTTTTTAATTATTTTTTTTTTATTTTTTCTTATCTTATCTTATTTTACTTTATTTTTTTTTTACTTTTTTTCTGTCTCTGGCGGGATTCGATCGCGCAAACTCGGTGCTGATAGACTAGCGCACTACCAGCTAGTCTACCGGGGCAGGGTAGGTTTTGTATAAAAAAACTATGTTTTTACTCAATTAAGAGCGTAAATATGAGATTAAATTGTCCATAATAACAATAACAACGTTGATTGAAAGTGGATTGAAAGTTTTTGTTTCATTACTATAACGACATTTTTATTGTCATAATGAAAATTAAAATTTATGAAGGCAATTATTGAAAAATGTTGCTTTTATAAAAAAAAATTTTTGATTTCATAAATTTAATGGCATACATGTAACATTAGATGTACGAAATTATTAAATCTTACATTTTTTAATTAACAATTAAACATTTTTTTAAGGAAACTATAATTTTGTATTAATTGATGAATATAGTTGTGTTTGTATATTGTTTTTTTATGTTCCCAATTAAAATTTTTTGTTTAACTTGTACAAACTTAAGTTTTCATATATCCAATGAAAATTTTTAACGTAATTACGAAATCCAATGAAGCGATTGTAACGAAAATACTTTATTATAACTATGAATTCCATTTAAACAATGAAAATTTTCATTTACCCAAGGAAAATTTTTTTATGAAAATGATTCATTAAATATATGAAGCATTTTTCTTTCAGTGTACATAGCCACAAAAACTACTTCTGTTTTTTCACGTTCAAATCGCTAATTCTTTTGCCATTATCTTTGACCTAGAATTGCGCCCTCCATAAACTTTAGCATAGATAACAGTGCTTTCTTAGTGCTATTATTTAAGGGTTAAGAGAACGTAAAAATATTTGTTGTTTAAAATGTTATTGCATTTTTGATGCGTACGACTGTCACGTTTAACACTTTGGAATAACCAATATACAAATTTACTGCTCCAATCATTTCCAAATTATTTATAAAATGACAAATAGAAAATATGTCGAGTAATTATCCATTACACCACCTGCAGACAGTAAAGTCGAGCTTATTATATACTTGACTTGAAATAATTTGGTGTGGAAGAGAAAATATATACAATTTTGTCTATCTAAACAAAATCCTTGTAAATATGTATCTCTCTAAAATAGTTTTCACAAAGAGAATAACAATTAAGAGTGCTATATTTGTCTATGCCGAATCCTACACTCATAAAAAAATGTATCTTCATATTGATGATGCCCCAACATCAGAACGTCATCACAAAATTTTGTCATATTTTATGCGTTATCTTTGCTATGACAACAGTGACATCAATTCAATGACATATTTTGTGTATTATTTATATTATTTTCATGTTTAAAAAGTAAAATTAGAAGCAAAAATAACGGGTAAGTAAATAATAATATTCTCTCACTTTGTCAATTCCAATGACTTATTTTAATGACAGTTTGTCATTTAATTGAGCGTAATGAGTCCTTTTCCTGATGTTACATAGTCATCGCATTGATGACATTTTTTATTAAAATGACTGCGATTCATCATTTCTTTTATGACATAATTTCACCTGGTGACAATTTTGCCAACTGATGTTTAGGCTGACAGCACAAAGGTAAAAATTGTCTTGGGGTCAATAACGAAGACACTTGTCATAGTACAGATGCCAAAATACATTAGCGTTATGACGCAGTTTCTGTAATTGCAGGAGCTGACTCACCAACTGTTTCTTAACAGACCCCTTGAAAGGTGGGGTGTCACAAAGCCATAGGACATGTCTCAATCCAAACGGACATAAAGCCATAATTTTGATATGGCCTTAAGTCTCATATCAATTTTAGTGGAATGGGACATAAAGCCATTATGGTGTTATGTCCCATTTGATGTGTTGCGTTACAAATGCTTATATGGTATAACAAAGACCTGCTTCGCTAACTAAAGCTTCGCTGTATAGACGGCCTTCGGCCGGGCGCAAGGATTTTCTCCTCCATAGTATAACAAACACCGGCTTCGCTTACTAAAGCTTCTCTGTATAGCCGGCCTTTTGGCGGACGCAAGAATTTTCTCCTTTATGGTATAACAAGTACCGATTTCGCTAAGTAAAGCTTCTAAAATCTGTCTTGTTTCCCAACGAAGGCCGTTTACGCAGAGAAGCTTTAGTTAGCGAAGCCGGTGTTTGTTATACCATAGAGGAGAAAATCATTGCGTCCGGCCGAAAGCCGGCTATGCAGAGAAGCTCTAGTTAGCGCAGCTTTTTCGGGTTTTTTCCATAAATGAACGACGTCCCCAAATTTAGGGGCTTAGTTCATTTTGGGTTTGGGGAGTTAATTCATTGGGGACTTAGTTCATACCGCCATTTTTGACATAAAACAGGGCGACATGAAACAACAAAGCATTTTCTACATGAAATAGGGGGAAATACAATCATTATCAAAAATATGGCTTTATGTCTCATTTTACGGAAAAAATGTATGGCGTTAAGTCCCATTATATTGAGACTTAATGGCATATGCCCTTAGGTCTCAATGGAATGGGACTTGACGCCATATGGCTGTATGTCCTATGGCTTTGTGACACCCCACCCCCTTGAAAGAGTTAGTCTTATTGTAACGGACAAAAGCAAAACAAATGTTTGTTTTTTTTTGTCACTAAAATACTTTAACAGATCAAAAGCCCTCTGTTGTTAATCATTCGGGAACGTTTTGAACATATTTTTTTCAGATCAATCTTTGTCTTTTTAGAACAATTCTTTCAGACAAATTGTACTTTCCTTCTTACCGCACTTTATTTGTAAGACTTGAAGGAGTAGTCAGATTTATTGAAATTTCCAACTTATGTACATATGTTTATTTGTATGTGTATTGTCTCTACAAATTTTAATTTATGGATCCTTTTTAAGGCTTTAGGAAAACATTTTTGTTTTTTATCCTTTTTGTTTTGAGTAAAAACAGATACCCAAATTTATGAACATTAATGAGAGTATACATTTTTGTTTTGGTACTTTTGTTGGCTCTAAAACAGCAAATATTTGATAAGTAACTCAATATGTAGACAAACAATACAAAGTACACATTCATATAAGACTTAAAACTCAAATTGTTTTTGGAAATAAGAAAAAATTTAAAAAATTTTTTTTAGAAAAAATAAAATAAATACATTTTAAGAAACTTTGAACAGTTTTATGGTATAAAACATTTATGTGCATATATACAGGGTGACTCAAATAAGAGTAACCAAATGCTAATGTTTTTTTTTTTCTTTTTTCCAGAAAATGTTCAATGAAGGCAAACAGTACACAAAAGAGCTTTTAAGGTATCATGCATCTGTTCTTATCAGCGACCAATTGTCATGATGCAGCCAAAAAATATCGCTGATATTTTCAATCAAGACAAGCTCTTACAGCCTTTAAGATAAGGAATTTATTCGGCCGTTTTAAGGAGCACGGTGCAGTGATCGACCATCCTGGCAGAGTTGCTCAGGGAAATATTGAACTGAAATCAAGGCGAATTGACTAGAAGGTGAGGTCAACTCTACAATTACAATGCTTCTGTGGTCGGATTGTCAAAAATATTGCTAGTAAAAACAACAGGTTTGTTTACATAAAGAACCAGTTTGTATACAAACTTTGACAAGTCGACCACCGAAAAAAAACACCACATGTTGACTTGACCCCACCTTCTAGTCAATTCGCCTTGAACTAAAATAAACGTGGAGGCTGTGCGTCAGAGTGCTGAAAATGATTCATGCGTCCTAACTCGTCATCGTTCCGGTTTATTGGGCATTTTCAGAGGAACTTTGCAGATTATTTTTAAGTTCGATCTTAAGATTCATTCATAATAAAATTCTATTTATGAAAGCACTGCCGTCGCAAGATCACCAACAATGACCACAATAGACATTTATTTAAGCCACCCTGTACTTAAAGAAAAAAGTAAACTGACAACTTGTAGCAAATTTTAAGCTTTATTAAGAAAAAAGAAACCCTAACTTTCAAGCTTCACATGCCAACTTAATAAATTACTTGATTGCAAAACTTTTCATTTTACTGCCAAGTAGGTGGTATGTACATTTCACCCGGCCAGTAGTGCATGTTGTAGAGAAAACTCTTAAAACCCACTAAAACACACACAGACACTTAGACGAAAATAGCAAACAAATAAAGACCCCATATGCTCCTACCTTTCCAAACTGCTCCTCAATACTGAAACATGTGCGTACATTTAAGTAACTATATGTATCTGCTGTTTGGGTGTGTTTGGGACTCCTTCTATAACTCGTTTTTTTTTTGAAAAAATAAAATTTCTTACAAACGAACAACAATATTATAATCATCACCAGTTCGACAACATTGTAGTGGGCTGTCGTCCTTATCATCATCATCATCAGCATTATTATGAGTCCGATTGGCGCAAAATATTTGTTGGTTATTTTTTTTATTGATTTTGTGTGTAGCTGGAGAGTTTATTTTGTTGTAATTGTTGTTATTTTTGGCGCCATTATTGTTGTTGTTGTAACAGCAAGCAACAACTGTAAATATATTTTCTAATAACTTGCCATAAAAGTAAAAATTGTATTTTATGTTTTTGTTGTTGTTACACCTGCTCTACATAAAGGAAATATGTTTAGTTTATATAAAACTTTGTAACAATAAAACTAAGCTTTACGAGAAAAAATTTCTCTTATAAATAGTCCAAAACTCTTTAAAATTTAGAAACAAAATATTTTCTAAATTTTTCTATATAAAAAAATTTTTTGACAAACAGAATCTGGGAATTATTTCTCATGGTAACATTTATTTTATAATTTCAGTAAAAAAAAATTTTATGTTTAAGTATCCCTTTAAACTGGGCTTTTAAGAGCAGAGCTCTTAACAATAAATAATAAGCAAGCACATAACCACCAGGGTACTCGTGAACCCCGTTATATATTTTTAATTATTTTCAGCTAGACAAGAAAATTATCAATTTTTAAACCAGTGAAATAAACATAAAAAGTAATTAATTAAAAAATTTCAAATATTTAATTAAAAAAAAATCTTTTAACCGACTTTAAGTCGATTTTTTTTACCCTCCACCAGTAGTAGTGAATAAGGGTATTTAAAGTTTGTCATTCCGTCCGAAAAGTTTTTAATGTTTATTTCAGACCCCATAAAGCGTATAATGCTCATTTTCTGCAAGACCGGCATAATAATTTCATTTTGGAGCTAGAGATGCAGAATTCTTCGCTTTCTTTTTCTTTATATTGCGTATTAAATTAATCTTTATATCTTTTATACCTTCCAAGTTTGAAGAGAATGTCTCTTCTTTTTTTCTAAGTAATTAGAGCAAATCAAAAACTTTATATGCGTTTATCTCGAAATGGTTTTTTTTTAGTTATGCCGGTCTTGCAGCAAATGAGCGATATGTAAATTCTATAACCTTAAGTAATTCAAAGTCGATTTAGACAGGTTCGTCTGTCTTTATGTCCGTCCTTTTGTTGAAAACAGGCTCCCTTTCAAAAGGCTCAACAGAAAAGAACACTATTAGTGTCAATTTCTTTCTAGTTCTCCCAAACAAGTTGGGACTGAAAATCCACTGTAATGGGCTCAAAAGGAAAGGAGTTATGAACTCAAATGTGGAGCAACCTCCTTAAAAAATTTATATTGTTGATAGAATGCAACGCTTCTCATAAAGTTTGGCAACAATTCGTTTTATAAAGGGTGGTCCAACCAAAACCAAATTTGGGAAAAAACAGTTTTGAGAGTATTATCTTATTATTTTTTATTTTGATAGAAGTTTCTATGACAATTATATGTGAAACAAAATATCGGCCAAATGCGCGCCACGCCTTCGGTGGCATACCTCTATCCGATGGTCCATATTTTAAATGACTCGGAGACATAATTGAGGTTCAATGTCGTTAATGTGCCGATTTATGTCATGCTTTAGCTCTTAAATTGTTCTTGGCTTATGCCGTACAGGCGTACACTTTTGTTTTGAATATCTTCAAAGAAAGAAGTCTAGTGGTGTCAAATCACAGGATCGAGACGGGCAATTAACATCGACGTTAGATAACACGGCCATTGAATTTCTCGCGCAAAAGAGCCATTGTTTCGTTGGATGTGTGGCAAGTGGAACCATCCTGTTGGAACATCATATCGTCCAGGTCCATATCCTCAATTTCTGAACACAAGAACTACGTTATCACCTCGCGATAGCGAACACCGTTCACAGTAACTGCTTAGCCGATCGCATTTTCGAATGCCCGATGACGCCGCCAACCCATAATCCTCACCAAACAGTCACTCTTTGTGGATGTGCACGAAATGCATTTGGATTTGAAGGCCCATTTTCGCAAACGGCTTCAAAAACCTTAACGCGATGCTCAGTTGTGTACTTTAAGCTGGAGGTACATACCACGCGTTCTTGCCTTTACGCATTACATGATTTACATTACAAGTTACATGCAACGCTTTTTATGCGGCATCACCACAAGTTAAAATTAAGGTTCGTTTGTCAAAACCAGCGGATTTGTTCGAACGCTGCTTGTGACGCTTACAAAAGTAGAAGGCAAACCTACATTTTGCATTTAACGCGTCAATGCATCCTACGCTTTTGTGCGTGTAGCCTGTTACATTTAACTACACAGATTCTACTTTTTTGACAGCTGCGAAGACAGCGAAAATGCGTGTAACGGGTGGTGTAGACCTCCAGCTTTAAGAAAAAGAGTCTGTTTTTAATGTAAATGTGTTTGTAATTCTCGTTTGCTTTACAGTTTTATTTGGGTAATATCATAAGCTATTTTACAGTCTTTGGAAAAAGGTTTTCTGATGATATGGCCTAAGCAGCCAGTAAAATGCGCATTGAAACTAAAAAAAGGTTTTTCGATGGATATTTTCCTTTATTATCTACAGAAAAATCTTTGTCTAGAGAACACTATACTTCAAATTACTCTGTTTAAAGAACCTTTTTTGACTTGTAAAGAGCATACATTTTAAGAAAAAAACTTAAGCAATCTAAAATAGAAATCATATTTTTCGAAAACAAAACTGGTAATCGGTAATTATTTATTCAGCTTAAACTTGAATTCTCTATCAAAGTAGGGTGTCCTTGAATTTTCAATCTTCTGAACATTTCAAAAATATGTTTTAAATAGATGAGTTTGTTGATTAAAGTATTTGTAAACTTGTAGAATTTTCTTAGGGGAGATCATACTGCCCTTCAACTCACACTATCATCAAACAAAAACTTTACACGTATTGTACATTTGTTGTTGTTGTTGTAATAAAAGAGAGAGATAGAGAGAATGATAAAGGTATCAAATTTAAGCAGTATTTGTTTGAAGCAACAATACAAATACTTTTGCAAAAAAGTTTTACGTTTTGCAAAGTATATTTCTGTGTGTACATGAAAGTGTGCATAAACTAAGCAATTTATACTTTTGTAAAAGTATTTATTGTTATATGTATAATTTGGCAATATAAAAAAGTTTTTAGTATATTTGGCTTTCTTAGCCCACTTTCCACCTCCCACCCCGCAAACACACTTTAATTAACAATTTATGTTGGAGGTCAAAAATGTTTCGAATTTTCTTGTTACGCACATGAGTGAGTAGATAAAAGAAAAGTTGATATGAAGTTGAAACGATGTCGATCCGAAGTTGATGAATAATGAAGTTGTATTGAAGAGCTTAATAATAATTACACCCTGCTGCACACATTTCTCTTTGTATGGCTGTGTGAGCAGTACTGCATCACATATTTGAGGTTTGCTTGAAATTAATTTGTTAAGTTTTTGTTTTTAGACCCAAAAGTTTGGAATTTGTTTTTAAATCAAATTAGATTTGTTCAGCTAAATATGTGGAAAAATTATAAATAAATACTTTTAGAAATAATATAGTTTTAAATTGTTATGAAAAGAGACAGAAAGTTCAATTAAATTTATTGATTGTTAAAGGGGAATTATTTTCCTACACACAAAAAAAAAAAAAAAAAAAATGGATTTTAATTAAAAAGTTTGGGATTTTAATTACTAAATTAATAAAATTTGCACCACCAAACAAATTTATAGGATCAATTAAATATTGATTAATATTAACAAAATTTACTGCAGTAATGTTTTTGATAACGGTAAACGTTAAAATTTTTTTTTTTGATTAATGGTTTAATTGAAAAAAACTGGCGAGAATTTTTTCTGTGTATTTCAATAATTTTGGAGTAAAAAACTCTTGCCGGGAACAGAATTTTAGTATTAACTAATAATTTGATGTCCGGGACGTTTGTGCCGATGGTTAAAAGACCTTCAAACGTTTTGAATCGATATACCGCTGTCCGTCCGTCCGGCTGGCTGCCTGTGTAAACCTTATTTGATAAAGTTTGGTTTTTATGCCCATAAACCCTTTGTTATTCTTGATATTTAGCTTAAATCTAGTCCAAACTTATTTAGATGCACTACTTAATATTGCGCCACATTTTATTGGACTCGGCTCTATTTTGACCACAGCTCCCATACAAATGCAACTCCCGAAAATAGCTTTTTATGCCATAACAACTTTATAAATGTTGTCAGTGACCTAAAAACTTACGATAATAACTTTTACGATAGTTACTTTGTCATGAGAAAATTCTGTGCAAGTAGGTCCAATATTTACCATAGTTTCCACATATACCCTCTTGCTTAAATCACCTAAAGGCAAACAATTCTGATATAAATGAATATTTATATAAATAACTAGCCGGCCAGGCAAACGTTGTTTTGCCACATAACTTATTTCTTTCAGATGTAACAGTGTCTGCTAGCCAAATTTTAAGAAAAAATTATAGGCTATGAGTGAATCCATGTCAAACCGTTAAGTCGTTCGGCATCATCACCTCCGATTTGAATGAAATTCAACACAAATGTTGAATGTTATTGGACTTTAACAAAACATAAATTTTCAGACCCTAGATTCTTTCGGCTTCCGAAATATGACGTCATAAAAGATGAGAAAAATGTGAAAAAAACTCAAAAGTCTCCTTACAAAAGGGGATAGAACTCTTGAACTGCGCAAGATAATTTAGTTTTATTGGTATCGTTTTAAAGGTGAAAGTGCACCCTTTAAAATGATATGCATATTGTGTTTTTCTAAGAAAAGGTCAAAGCTCAATTATTGGGGTCTTGAGTTCAAAGCTCCATATCTAGAAAAGTATATTTTTTAAAATTCTTAAAAAAATATATGTTAAGTATTATACCCTCTTCAACATTTGCAGAAAATTTAAAGGTGGAGACTCGATTGGTGTCAGAGTTATATACCAGAACGTGATTCTAAGTATGTTTTGTGTTCAAAAATCCCTTGTTGTTGTTGTATTTTAATTATTTTTTTCAGTATATCTGGAGAACGGCAAGAGCCAAAGTTTCCAAATTTAGTACACAAATTTAAGGTATCAATACACACCATCCCACAAAATATGGGCGGGACTGGAGAAGTGGACGTGGTACCTCCCGTACAAAAAATATCTAAAATTTTTTGTATCTGAACCGATTTTTCCGAGTTTTTCAGAGAATATTACCTACTAAAGATTTCCGATCTTTTGATATATACGGCGTAACCATAGATCATATGACAGTCCACAGATTCAGGTTTTTATACAATTTTTGATATTTCTTGTACGGGAGGTACCACGCCCACTTCTCCAATCCCGACCACATTTTGTGGGATGGTGTGTATTGATACCTTAAATTTGTGTACTAAATTTGGAAACTTTGGTTCTTGCCGTTTTCCAGATATACTGAAAAAAATAATTAAAATACAACAACAACAAGGGATTTTTGAACACAAAACATACTTAGAATCACGTTCTGGTATATAACTCTGACACCAATCGAGTCTCCACCTTTAAATTTTCTGCAAATGTTGAAGAGGGTATAATACCTAACATATATTTTTTTAAGAATTTTAAAAAATATACTTTTCTAGATATGGATCTTTGAACTCAAGACCCCAAAAATTTACCTTTGACCTTTTCTTAGAAAAACACAATATGCATATCATTTTAAAGGGTGTACTTTCACCTTTAAAACGATACCAAAAAAAACTAAGTTATCTTGCGTAGTTCAAGAGTTCTATCCCCTTTTGTAAGGAGACTTTTGTGTTTTTTTAAACATTTTTCACATCTTTTATGACGTCATATTTTGGATGCCGAAAGAATGTGGGGTCTGAAATTTATGTTTTGTTAAAGTCCAATTACATATAACATTTGTGCTGAATTTCATTCAAATCGGAGGTGTTGATGCCGAAAATGCCATTTTTTCGTGATGGTTTGACGTGTTTTAACTCCTATAGTTCTTTTCAGATTTTACACTATTTTACTATCCAATTTCAAGAAAATTAATTGATTAGTTAAGAAGATATAGGGAGGCGGAGCTTGTACCCCTTTTGCCCTTTCCGATGTTACAGTGTATGCATGCCAAATTTTAAGAAAACCGGTTGATTAGTTAAGAAGATAGAGGAAGGGGGAGCTTTTACCCCTCTTGCTCTATTTCACGCCCTAAATATTAAAAACTATAGGCTATATTTGCCTGCGAAATTTCAAGAAAATCGGTTGATTAGTTTCGAAGATATAGGGAGGGGAAGCTTTTAGCCCTCTTACCCTATTTCACACCCTATTCCCTATTCTCTTTCAAATGTTACATTGTTTGCATGCCAAATTTTTAGAAAACCGGTTGATTAGTTTAGAAGATTGCGAAGTGGGAGCTTTTACCCCTATTGCAATATTTTGCGCCCTCTAGCGATATAAAATTTACTCTACGACCTATTCTCATACCTAACAAATACACATACAAAATTTCGTAAAAATCGGTCAAGCTGTTCGGAGGAGTTCAAAATGGAGGGCAATTTTTGACATTTGTATGGGAATATAAATACATGTTCACTAAAATGGCTATAATTCCAATACACATTTGAAGACCGTTGACACATAAAAACTTTGGTATTGACGTCATCTTCCACGTGAACTTTACAGAAACAAAATCGGTTCACGCACTTCAGAGAACATCAATTACTAACAAAATGCAACTTATTTTTACCTACCCTCATCACATAATTTTGTGTGGGGGAGCGGGGGTCGATAATTGCCCATGAGTGCTAAATTGGGTACACTTTTAAAAAATTTGTTTTAACATACCGTAGCGTAAGGTATCATTAGGGGTACTTTCTTAACCGTTTTGTTTAAAAAAAATCCGTATATAAAAAAAATTATGAAATGGCCAAACATAAAATTTTTCCATACAGACAAACAATTTATGTCCGCACATGACATTTTTGTAACAATTTTCTACAGACATGGAATTTTTTGAATCTCAGATATATGATTTTTCAATAGTGACAAAAAGTAAATGAATAAGACATAAAGATTTTTTTACAAAGACAAACATTTTATGAGCAAAGAACAATTTTATTGTGTAACATAAAACTGTTCCATAGAGGACACAATTTCACATTATTACACAAAATTGTTGTATTTTTTATTAGAAAAAAATTTCTTGTAGAGATTAAAATTTTTTTATAGGGGCATATCTTTTATAATATAGAAATATGTATTATAACACTAAATTTTTACACTGGACACAATTTTTCATGTTATGACATAAAACATTTCTGTGAAGGCCACAATTCTATGCTATGACATAAATCTTTTTTTTGAGACAAAAATTTTATACAGTGATATAACATTTTTCTCAAGAGATAACTATTTCATGTTATGACACAGATAGCAATTTAATGTAATGTTACAAAATGTTTTCTGCAAACAGGAAGTTGGCTATAGACAATAATTGATTATTATGGCATAAATTGTATCTACACACAAAAGAAAATTGATTTTAAAACATAAAATAATAATAATTTTATATCATAACATTAAATTAGTCTATAGACAAAAAGTTCATAATATGACATACACAAATTTCGTAATATGACATGAAATGTTTTCTGTAGACAAACATTTTTATGTTCAAGCAAAAACTATTTCCAATAGGCAACAATTAACGTGAAATTATGCTCATGCTCTGAAATAAAATTTGTATAAAAGATTTTACTTTCTCTGCCATTTTTTTTTGCTCAAGCAAAATCTTATTACTGCAGGTGAAACTTTTAACATTTATAAACCTTATAAATGTCAAATGTTTTAACTTGTTTTTCGATTAAAAGCATTTGATAAAGTGGCGTAAAAGAGAAAGATATTAATACAACTAAATATTAGTTTTGTGGCAATTTATTATGTTTTATATTAAATATCCCTAATTTTATACAAGTATAAAAGAATGTGTTTATTATTTTATCCTTACAGCTTAAGGATAGATTTTTCTAATTAACAATATATTCATTAAAAGTCTTTGGTTCTTTCCTTTTTAGTTGTCACTTACACATGGCTAAAAGCAAATGTTTATGCATATAGAGGTTAGAAAAACTAAATGAAAACTTTACGAACGGTAAGAAAATTATATTAAGGTTATTATATTTTTATCCTTTGGTCAATATTATTTATTTTTATAGCATTATTTGTTTTCAACATTCTAGAAGCATGTACGTATTTGTGTATGTCATCTCACTATATAAAGTTAAATAATTATAACATTTGAGCCCTGTGGCTTAAGAAAAAAAAAAGATTGTTGCTCATGCTTTTGTTTTTCTCCTCATGTACAATTATGATGTCTTTGAAGTGTGTGTGTGCCTCAGTTGGAGTGTCCTGGCAACTGTTGCTATGGAAAATATGTCTAAGATGATACACACCTTTTTCTTTTGTTAGTTTTTCCTATTTGAATTGTAATTAAAATTAAATCCAAAACCAATTGATTATGCCAGAGGTTGTTTGGCCAACAAAATATCATAACGTAACATATCTTGGCATTGGTTTTAAGTTTTCAGCCACAGCCTTTCTGCAAATGCTTTCTTAATGGTTGGATGGATAGGATTGATTGGTTGAATTCTATGAATACTATTAAACATAGTAGATTTTCCGTATGTTCTGCTCTGAAGACAACTTTTATCAACAAAAAAAAAAAAAAAAAAAAAAATTAATAAATTAATCGAACTAAATGTGTTGGTGTATATTCTAATATAATAGATTTATTAATATAAATGAGACAGCTGTTAACATAATTGATTAGATCATACAAAACGTGTTTCAACTAATAACAGACATTTTACGAATTAATTTGTCATCTATGTATCTTATTTGGAACTACTAATAGAACTTTAGTATTGAAATTAAAAAAAAAAACTAACACTGAACTATCACTGAGCTTAAAGTGAACAAGAACTGAACTAGAACATAACTAGAACTGAGCTAGAACTGAACAAGAACTGAAGTAGAACTGAACTAGAGTTGAACTAGAACTGAACCAGAACTGAACTAGAACTGAAGTAGAACTGAACTAGAGCTGAACTAGAACAGAACTAGAACTGAACTAGAACTGAACTAGAACTGAACTAGAACTGAACTAGAACTGAACTGAACTAGAACTGAACTAGAACTGAACTAGAACTGAACTAGAACTGAACTAGAACTGAACTAAAACTGAACTAGAACTGAACTAGAACTGAACTAGAACTGAACTAGAACTGAACTAGAACTGAACTAGAACTGAACTAGAACTGAACTAGAACTGAACTAGAACTAGAACTAAAACTAGAACTGAACTAGAACTGAACTAGAATTGAACTAGAACTGAACTAGAACTGAACTAGAACTGACCTAGAACTGAACTAGAACTGAACTAGAACTGAACTTAAACTGAACTAGAGCTGAGCTGGAACTGAAATAGAACTGATCTAGAATTGAACTAGAACTGAACTAGAACTGAACTAGAATTGAACTGGAACTGAACTAGAACTGAACTAGAACTGAACTAGAGCTGACTAGAATTGAACTTGAACTGAACTGAACTAGAACTGAACTAGAACTGAACTTGAACTGAACTAGAACTAGAACTGAACTTGAACTAGAACTAGAACTGAACTAGAACTGAGCGAGAACTGAACTAGAACTGAACTAGAACTGAACTAGAGCTGCACTAGAACTGCACTAGAACTGAACTAGAACTGAAATAGATTTGAACTAGAAATAAACAATAACTAATCTGGAGCTCAGCTACAGCTTACTTAACTGGAATTATATAATTTTACAGTAGTTTAAATATGTACTTTAAATTACAAAAAGACATGTACATATTTTATAAGAACATACCCCTTTAGAAAGGCAACTGTTTGCTTAAATACATATTTTCTCATATTGTTTATGTGTTTATGTGTTTCTGTGTATTCAAATGTCTTAATTAATTAAATGAACACAAATTATTGAAATAAAATAATAAAACATATTCATTGAAATTACTAATGGCAAATAGACGCCATTTACCCAATTGCCAAAGACAAGTGCACCTAACATATGCTACCTCTAATATGACTACAAAAAAACTACCCTGCAGCTAGAATCGTTGCCAGTTAGATTTTGGACTAGTTTATTGCTAGTTCTTAGGCAACCAAAAATGAGAAAGATAATAACATTTCGACAGTACAGTTTACTTCGTGACGCCGTTTGTTGAAGAAACAACAACAACACTAGTAACGTATGTAGTTAGAAAACAATTTACTTGTTTGTTGTAGAAACACTACACTAGACAACACTCCAAAAAGAAACTCGTAAATTTTTGATTAGTTTTAGAAAATAATGAAAAAAGAAGAAAAATTCCCGAATTCTTTTTCTTAAGATTATTTAGTTTAATACATCAAATTTTCAATGCAGAATGATGACAAAAACCATTTCGGGGAGCTCTGTTTGATTTTTATAATTTGAACTTTCTTTTGTAAGCAAAAGGAAATACAACAAAAGTAAAACATGGTGTAACTGCAAACAATTATTCTAAAT
The DNA here is from genome assembly GCA_930367215.1 of Pollenia angustigena. NCBI lineage: Eukaryota > Metazoa > Arthropoda > Insecta > Diptera > Polleniidae > Pollenia > Pollenia angustigena. Next base: position 10,352,088 of record OV884058.1, read on the forward strand.
ATAAATACATACATACTTATAAAGCAATAAATAAATATGACAACAGTACTGTAATTTAGAATTTATTTTGGCTTTTAAAAGTGCTTATACTGTAAATAAAGCAACTAGTTTAAAACAACTGTAAAAATTATTAAAAATTAACTAGTTGGGCTCCTAAAACAACCAAACGTTAAATACGGTAGTTTGATATATGAAAAAAATCAAATGTGCAACTCGTTTAATGTAAAAACCAACCAGTATATTTCTAGCAAGCGCTGGTTACTTTGTCTGCAGGGTACTAATTATACTAACAAATCGTCAAATACATACATAATTCCTACACAAAGTACTATGTACACGTGCAACATGTGAGTGTGTGCCACTATATCTACAATTATATACAAATATTTATGCTAGACAAACGCATAAATTGTTTCACATTGTTTTATGTGAAGATTAAATGAGTAAGAAGTATGTAAAATTATAACAAAGTGTAGGTGAGTGTGTTTGTGTGAATGTGTTTTAAGGCTAAGTATGCGTTGGTGTCTGCGTGTGTGTATCGCTACAAAGTACAAATAAATATGACACATGTAATCATATGGCATTCATTAGACGGCGCGAGCTATTTATTTGCGCTTCACTAATTACAACAGCAACAATGCCAACAACTAAGCAAATACACAGCTTACACATAAACGCACGCATAGTCGAAGAAACAAGAAATAATAACAACAGCAAATATGTTTTTCTTTTTTAACAGAATACCAAGAATTTCAGCACCAACAACAATCTAGGCTACAAATGGTTGGCAATACTTAACATTCATAAATTTCATAAAACACAGACAGAAAGGAAACTCGACTTTTTTTATTTCTTTTTATTTGAAAAAGCTCTTCTGTACTCACCCGCACACTTGCACAACAAACAATAAAACTAATTGCAACAGTTAACTTAAACACACACAAACAGAAAGAGGAAATTCAAAAATTTCTCTTCACAAACACAGATTTATATAAAAACATTAAAGAACAAACAACAACAAACTAACACACAAATATATATGAATAAAAATAAATGTATTTATTTGTTGGTAAAAATACAAAACCAACAAAATACTGGAGTATCAGGACTCGGTAGAGGAGCTGATGTAAAAAATAAATTGGAAAATATGTTTGTTTGCCATTAAATATCAGAAAAACAAATAAATTTAATGTTGGTATTAAATTATAATTGTTTTTATTGATTAATGCTTTAAAAATTTAACAAAAAAAAAATAGTTGTGTGGCGAATTACTAAAACAACTCGCATAAACCAAGTTTTCTTAAGAAACCTTATTAAGTAGCTAAAATTAAGTTGGCCAAATAAAAATAATTATGCGCAGAGGACACTTTTAATATATTTACTGAATACATATCGTCGGTTGATTATTTAATTGTCGTATGTGGATACAAATTTCATACGACAATTATATAATTAACCAACGATATGTATGTATATTATAAAATTTAAGACAATGGATTTCCACACAAGCCAGAAAAAAAAGGGAAAATTTTAAAAATTATAAAAAGGAATCTTTCTAAATACATTAAAAAGAAGTATTTTGTTCATCATAGTTCATCGCTAGTTCAGATTTTAGTTAAGTGTCTTGTTCTGATTCTAACTCAGATTAAAGTTCATATTTTACTTAAGGTTCCAGTAAAGATTCTTGTTCATATTTTTTTCCAGTTTATGTTTTAGTTTAGACTCTAGTGTGGTTATCAGTTCTAATTCAGTTACACAGGTAATGCAAAACATCACTATAGTGATATATATGGGGCTTAAAAATGTAATAACTTTTTCGTTTGTATGTTTTCTTATTTTCTTTTTAAGATTATATTAATAACAGCTGAAGAATAAATAATGGAGAGATGCACAACTGAACAAAGAACCAGAATAATAGAATTTTGCTATTTAAACACGCGATACATTTTTTAACGCCCTCTGAAGCAATGAGTACGAGATTTGTCTCTAACCGGTGGACCTCGTTAAGTCCGCATTGCCGAAAATATTGAACGTTTAATATTAAAGGTGTAGCAGAAATTCGACCGCTACAGTCACAAATTTTAAAAGATGTTTTAAGATGAAATTGGGGCTGTTTGAAGTGACAATATTTTCCATACAGTGTAAAAAAATTCCATTTTGTATATTTTATAATCTGAAAAAAATATATAAACGATAAACATACTAAATTTTAAACCCCAGTTTTGGGCCTAACCTGTAGTTCAGTTTTAACTCATTATTTCAATTTTTTCTAATACATATCAGAGATCAGCAATGAGTAGTGAAAAAGTGAGTAGAGCTAAATCATGACTTATACTTTCTTGTACTTGTACGCACTCATACTTATTGAAATGTTATTCAAGCTCATATTCACTCAGAAGTTTAATTTGATTCATATAGACGAAGTGAAATGCGACGCTGCCAGATTTGTCCCCGAAAAAGCAAAATGACGATTTGGCAATTACAGTTTACTAAAATTGTATGCATGAAGTAGACGATTTTTCGCCAAATTTTCTGGCAGCGCTGATTTTGAAGTTTTGTGTTTCATCTGTTGTGTTAAAACGGTAAATGGATAAGCTAAATGAGTTGAATCAATGTGAGTATTGTAAATATTTTCCGGAAATTATAAATCAAACTAGGACATTTATGAGTATGAGTATAATGTCGACGTCGCACAGTGTTGTGAGCGTGGCCATAAATAGAAAAATCCAATTATGGAAATTAAAAAAATGGCTAATGGCATTTAATAAAAGATACTTTTACTAATAAGCGTAAAAAAAATTAGATTGAAATAATAATTTTTTCTAAAGATATGGCTCTTCAAAATTGTGGTTTGAAATAACTGCAATTTTGTATAAAAAAGGAATAAAAATGAGCATGTACTTCATAGGGTTAAATAATTGAATTTAGTTGGCAAATAAAAAAAATTTGTACTAGATTAGTTGTTGTATTATGTTTTAAGTATATAAACGGTATTTTTAATTACATATGTCGATAACAGTGTATGCATCATTATTAGAATGATATTAATAAAACAAAACAAAACTTGTTGTGATAAGCAAACATATAATAGTGAATAAAAAATAATTTTCAAGTATTACCGGGATAAATTTTGTTTCATTTTATAACAAAAAGTATGTTAATTTATAAAAATAAAAATTTAGCTGCGCTTAAGTGCGCCAATTTAAATAATTCTTATTTTTTTATTGTCGATTCAAATGAAAATGCGAGACTTTTTTAATTCTTGGATTGAGTTAAAGGAAAACAAAAATGTAGTTAAAAGTTATTAGGAATTGAAGGAGCTCGAATAGGGAAATCTTTGGAAGCGAAAGACGTTCGAAAAATATATATCGTCGGTCTCATGTAGAAAGGCCCTAACTCGATTTTTTTCGAAATTGATTTTTTTAGTGATTCCAATACATTTCCCACAAATACAACTCGTCACAAAAATTTAATTCAATAGCATCAAAAATATCAGTTTAACAAGCAATTGAAGAAGCCATTTTACATTAAGATACATACAATTTCTATTATGTTTTTGCCTTCTACTGTAAAGTTGCATTTATGTGAGTTAGGGCCTTTCTATATGAGACCAACGATATGTAATTTAAATTCAAAATTAAAGCGGATGTGGTCCGATTGCAACCGAAAAAGGGACCGGTTCGAGTGTGAGTTCGGTGACTGGCTAAATACCGATTTGCCAATACACGGAGTAAATTTGAGTGATGTTTGTATTTTTTTAAATTAGTTACTGTATTGTGAATGCTGCGAGTAGGTCAAAAAGAAGAAAGGTACAAAAATTAATTTCAGCCAACTCTGCGGAGGCAATTAAGAAAGCAGCAACAAAGGTTGATCCCTGTATAGAAAAAACAATTTCTGTAGAAAAAGCTTTGGCTTTATACATTGATATGAACCTTTCATATCGACAATATAAAATGATGAGGTCTGTTGTAAATTCCGTTCATAAAAATTGTTTTCCGTCATATTACTGTATTGCTAATGCAAAGAAAAATTTTATACCTGATGATATTGTTGCTACAGAAAAATCCGCAGAAGTTCCCCTCCAAAGCATTTTAAATATAACTGCAAAAAGTATTTTGGATTTACATAATTTTGATTTAAAAAATGATATACTATTAGAGTGCAAATGGGGATTTGTTTACGCTTATTAGTAAAAGTGTCTTTTATTAAATGCCATTAGCCATTTTTTTAATTTCCATAATTGGATTTTTCTATATATGAAAATAATATTTTTTATAATTTTAGAATTTGATTGATGCAGTTTTATTAAATAGATTTCAAATAACAATAATCAAAAATAAGTTTTAAAATATGTTAATATATACTAAAGTTAGAGCTAATCAAATATGAATGTTTTAGGTGAATGTGCAGCATGCAAAGAAAAATTTAAAATAGTGCGAATATGCTAAAGGGTTAATATGATATAAATTGTCGATAAAGCCGGCAATATTTACATTTATATTATAGTGTGATATTACTAAAATATGGTAAGGCACTTTTTTATCCATTTAGCTATCATATGTATGTGTTTTACCGTTGTTCTGAATGTGAACAAAAGAAAGTAATAATTATTTACAACTTGCAAGTTAACCTGGCAATTGAAAGAAAACTATAAAAACTCCTTTTTTTATAATTTAGTATAATATTAATTCAAGTATTTATATTATAAAAAAGTATGTGACATTTGCGAAACGTTGCGAAAATTTAACTTTTTTCATTTTTTCAGTGTCATCAAAGGTACAAATTAGAGAATTTTCAATATTTGACAAACAAACATAATTCTTACAGAGCAGCCCATACTGAAATAATTAATTTTTTGGAAAAGAAATTTAAGACTAAAGTGGAAAAAGAAACAAATACATTTTTATTTTATTACTGTTTTGAATTTTATGAAAAAGGACATTTTTCAGCTAGGCGTGTCCATGTTCCGATTTGGATAAAATTTGATCAATCAAATTTGGTGTATCAAGTCCAATAACTATACGAAATTTCATGAAGTTTGAACTCTTTGTCTATCTTTTATGACATTTTTTATTTTCAGGATATATGGGAAGGACATGAATCCTTGCTCCGAAAATTTAGAAATTTTAAATTTTGTTATCTTTTATCAATTAAAACATTTGTGCCAAATTTCAACTCTTTACAATAACGTCTTCTATTTATGGCCGCTCGTTATATGAAAACACGACACTGTGCGTCGCACTCATATTAATTTCTCTTGTGAGTATGAGTGAATCAGAGTAGTTAAGTTTAAATGATGACTACGCACTTATACTTACAATTTCATGAGTCAGTATGAGTAGTGAAAAAACGATTCATTGCTGATCTCTGATACATATACCCTGCAGACAATCGTAATGGCTTCGCGGGATAAGATTTCAAATGTAAAAAAATTTTTATTATAAATGAATTGAATAAAAAAGTTCTAGTTACTTCTGTTCAAGTTCTACTTGAGTTCAAGTTCTACTTGAGTTCCAGTTCAGTTCTAGTTCAGTTCTAGTTCAGTTATAGGTCAGTTCTAGTTCAGTTCTAGTTCAGTTCTAGTTCAGTTCTAGTTCAGTTCTAGTTCAGTTCTAGTTTAGTTCTAGTTCAGTTCTAGTTCAGTTCTAGTTCAGTTCTAGTTCAGTTCTATTTCAGTTCTAGTTCAGTTCTAGTTCAGTTCTAGTTCAGTTGTAGCGTAGAACTAATCGGTTTTTGTTCAGTTCTAGTTGATGAAAAAAAGATCTAGTTCAATTTATTATTTTTTTATGTTATAATTTGTTGAAGTTATTATATGTGTTCCTGTTTTATTAACATTCTATTCTTTCTTATCTAAACAACAAGTGAACAAATTAGTGTAAAGGTGGTGTTGTGAAAGCGTGTCCTTTTTTTAATTTTTTTTTTTTTTTTTGTTTAAAAGTGGTCTGCGAATGTAAACAGAGGCAAGCAATTTACTTAATGACCATAATATTTGTTAAATCAACAAACAAATAGACACAAATACCAGAAAGCATTAGAACATACACATACACTCTCTTTTATACCAACAAATAATTTAACAAACAAGAACATAAACTAAACTTACTACAGCAAACACACTTACAAAGAAACATGAATTGCTATAAATGAACTCATATAAAAAAGTATAAAGAATATATACATTTATAAACGTTTAACAACTGAAGCGGACATATATGTGTGGACAGAGAAAGGAACAAACAAAAAAAAAAAAAAAAACCTAAAAAGCACCAAGACTGCAACAAACCATTTATTCATATATTCATTTAGTCACTTCTTCAACCAACCGCTGGCACCAGACAACAGCCATGAACACATTGATGTGCCCACACAAAATTATGTTGTTTGTTTTTTCATTTACGAAAATACAACTTTTTCTTTTACAAAAGTTTAATTTTTACTTTTATTTGAACACAGTAATAACTTTTTCTTGTTAATTTTGTTGATTGCAAGGATAAATATTAAAGTTTGTCAAATGGTTTAAATTTATATACAAAAATATATGGCCAGATTGTCTGAACTGATAAATAGTGTTTCTTTTTTGGCTAATGAAAATTTTCCAATAATTTATGTGTTTAAATTAATACTCTTTAAAAAATAAAGACACTAACGAGTTTTTGTGTTCTTAAAATAACATTCTAAAAATATTGTTTTGTAACTTAAATAGTGAACTTGTCAATCAGACAAAAATTGTTTGTTACTTAAAGGACTTACTTTTTTAAGCTAAAATCGAAATGAAGCATATTAAAAATGTATTCTGCATTTCCTTTACAAACCTTTATAGAAAAATGTTACTTAACGACTATTTTTGTGGGTTTTCATATTGATCCCCCTGTACTTTTATACAATGTTAGATGTTTTTCTAGAAAAAAATAAATAAAAACTTTTACATTTACATGTCCCTATAATTTCACAAGTGGCTGTAATTGTGTAGCCAGACCATGTAATTAGTATAAAATTGTTTGTTCATTCGTTTGTTACTAAAGTCAACATGGTTTTTATTTTATTTTATTAATAAAACAAAAATAATAATAATTTTAAGAAAATATATTTATTTTTCATTACATTTTAACATGCTTTCAAAAGCTGTTCTTTTTAATGTTTAATTTTCATTTGAAATTTTTCTCCTTGTTTTATTGACAAAAAAAGGACTTTTTCTTTACATAATTGAAATAATTTAAAAAAAATTAAGGAGGAGGCCAAATATTTTTTTAAATTGAACAGAGCTAAAAAAGAACTATAACAGACCTAAAACAAAACTAGAATACAACAAGAAAAGAACTGAACTAGAACAGAATTGGAACAGAACTAGAACATAACTAGAACAGAACTAAAACGGAATAGAATAGAACTAGAACAGAACTATAACAAAAGAGAACTATAACAGAAGAGAACTATAACAGAACTATAACAAAAGAGAACTATAACAGAAGAGAACTATAAAAGAACTAGAATAGAACAAGAACAGAACTAGAATAAAACTAGAACAGAACTAGAACAGAACTGAAACGGAACTAGAACTGAACTAGCACAGAACTAGGACAGAACTAGAATATAACTAGAACAGACCTAGAACAGAACTAGAGCAGAACTAGAACAGAACTAGAACAGAACTAGAATAAACCTAGCACCTAACTAGAACACAGCTAAAATAGAACTAGAACATAGCTAGAATAGAACTAGAACATAACTAGAACAGAACTTGAATAGAACTAGGACAGAACTAGAACAGAACTAGAACAGAACTAGAACAGAACTAAAACAGAACTAGAACAAAGCTAGAGCAGAATTAGAACAGAACTAGAACAGAACTTGAATAGAACTAGAACAGCACCAAAACAGAACTAAAACAGAACTAGAACAGAATTATAACAGAACCAGAACAACAATAGAACAGAACTAGAACATAACTAGAATTGAACTAGAACATAACGAGAACAGAACTAGAACAGAACTAGAACAGAACTATAACAGATCTTGTACAGAACTAAAACAGAACTAGAACATATCTAGAACAGAATTAAAACAGAACCAGAACAGAACTAGAACATAACCAGAACATAACTAGAACCGAACTAGAACAGAACTAAAACGGAACAAGAACTGAACTAGAACAGAACTAAAAAAAAATAGAATAGAACTTGAACAGAACTAGAACAGAACTAGAACAGAACTTGTACAGAACTAGAACAGAACTGGAACAGAACCAGAACAGGACTAAAACAAAACTAGAACAGAACTAGAACATAACTAGAACAGAATTATAACAGAACCAGAACGACAATAGAACAGAACTAAAAAATAACTAGAACAGAACTAGAACAGAACAAGTACTAGAACAGTACTAGAATATAGCTAGAACAGAACTAGAACTGAACTAGGACAGAACTAGAACAGAACTAGAACAGAACTAGAACAGAACTAGAACAGAACTAGAACAGAACTAGAACAGAACTTGTACAGAACTAGAACAGAACAACAACACGTACAGAACTAGAACAGAGCCAGAACAGGACTAAAACAAAACTAGAACAGAACTAGAACAGAATTATAATAGAACCAGAACGACAATAGAACAGAACTAGAACATAACAAGAACAGAACTTGTACAGAACTAGAACAGAACTAGAACAGAACTAGAATAGAACTAGAACAGAACAAAAACAGAACTTGTACAGAATTAGAACAGAACTAGAACAGAACCAGAACTAAAACAGAAATAGAACAGAACTAGAACAAAACAAGAACACGTGAACAGCCACACGTACGGAAACAAAAATGCGCACGTAAGTACGAAACATGAAAACAACAACGCACACGTAAAAACAATGTACACTTAAAAAATAACACAAATATTTAGTACAATAAATAATAAACGCGAATTATAGGGAAAATTCAAATAATAGAAAACACGTAAGCAACCACACAGCATCACGTACGTTAGCAACAACACAGGCGTAAATAACAACACACACGTAAACACCAACACTGACGTGAACAACAGCAGAAATTTAGGCAGCAGCCACGTAAGCACACTTACAAACAACAACACACACGTAAACAAAAAAGCATATGTTAGCAACATCACACATGTAAATACCAACAAACACGTCAATAACACAAATTCAAATAATAACATCAACGTAAGCAGCAATACACACCTAAAAAGCAACGCACACGTAAACAAATACACCAACTTAAACAAAAACATACACGTAAACTACACATACACTACAAATAAAGCAGAACTGCAACGGGGCTGAGCTGGAATCTGAGCTTTAATCAAAATCTGAAGTAGAATCTAAGCTTGAATCCGAAATTAAATCTTTACTTAATTTCAGGTTAAATCTAAACTAAAACGTAAAGTTTGACTTAGAGTCTTAACTAAAGTAAAGCCTTAAATTGTGTTTTGTAACTCGAAGCCGATCTAGAATCTTAAATAGAATATCGGGTCGAACTCGGACTAGAAATTGATCAAGATTACCTGAGGAAAAATTTCAAAAATTCGCAAAGCGGCTTTTATGTTAATTTTTTTAGGGATGACTTCATTTCCCTACCCGCTGCCTTGGTTTTTTTTTTAATATATTTTTTATAAAGTTTTTTTTTTTGTTCTTTAAAATAAATGCCAACTATTTTTTTTCGGAATTAAATTATGTGAATTATAGTTAAATAATATTTATTTGCTATTTTATTTATCAAATGTACAAAAAACTAAAAAAAAATCTGTAATAAGTTTAATGCAGCATGTTAGTAATTTTAAATAATTTATTTATAAAAATATTTATTTAATTTTTATTTAAAATACAATACCAGCAATTTTTTGAACTCAAGTCTAACAGAACCCTGAGCAGACATTTATAAATCATTTTTATGATTTTTCATAATGATTTCTGTAAAATTAAATTAAAATAAAATTATTTAAATTTAATTTATTTTGCAAAATATTTATAACTTTATTTAATTTTCGAAGTTTTTTTTTTAAAGTGAATTTGTGTGTGTGTTTTTTTTGTTGTATTTATTAGTGTCCATGATAAACATCAATTATTGTTTTATTAAATAGTAATTAAATATTAATTTATAATATTTTTTTTTGGTGATTTTCTTTAGAAATGGGTAGTTTAAATAGCCAGCAAAGCAATAGCCAGCAATTGTGTGCATAGTTGCGTCAGAAACCCCAAAATATTTGCTTTAAAGATACACATACACACAAACACAAACAAAATTGTCAAAAGCCACTTAATTAACAACTCAATGTGGTTTTATTGGCTTCATTTCATATGTACACGCTTCAATAATTAGTTTTTATTAGTATTTACTTAAAAACTAAAATACCTACATAAATCTAAATGTAGTCATACACAAACATAAACATATGCATATTTATATGCTAATATATGCATTTTCATATTTATTTATGTTTAGAGGGAAGTGAAAGAGGGCTGCCAGTTATTTTGCATATAAATGATTAATTTCATATATATTTGTGGTTAATTAATTAGTCTTATGATTTTTATTAAAAAATACAAATATTTGTATAAAAATATTATGTTAAACATCTTTCTGTAAAATAATTAATTAATACTAATTCATTTATTAAGTACATTAAATATTGGGATAAGTTAATTTTGATGTTTATAAGAAATAGTTTGTCCTTTTAATCTAATTTAATTACGCTTAAGAAGCTTTTATGTTTTTACCCAATTTGTAAAAAAATACTAAAAAAAGGATATACGGGAAACTTTTAAATGCAACTATTTCTCGTGAAAATGTTTCTGTCTAAAGAAACTTAACAATTGTTCACAAAATGTTGTATAGACTTTGCCAGGATTTAAAAAGGATATTAAAGTTTTTCAAGTAACTAAATTTTAAACATTAATTTTCAAGGTTTATTCCAGAGCTGCGTTTATTTACAAAGAACATTTAGTTTAATTTAACCTATTCGAATTTTTTTTTAAAAGGATATATCGAACACTCTTTTGGATGACGAATTGTTATAAAAACTGGCCAACACAAAGAAACTAAGCAAAATTTTCACTTATCGTAGTGTCAAACGGATATGTGGAAAACTTTTCAATGCAACAATTTCTCGTGAAAATGTTTCTATCTCAAGAAACTTAATAATTTTTCACAAATTGTTGCATAGATATTGCCAGGGTTCAAAAAAGGATATTTAATTTTTTAAGTAATTCGAATTTTATACATTAATTTTCATTAGAGCATAAGAAAAGTATGTATCAAAAACTGTTTTGAATGACAAATTTTTATAAAAATTAGCTAACATATAGAAAATAAACAACTTTACCCTAATAGTACTGCCATTTTGGCCAGGATTTGAAAATAAATTTTTTAAATAATTTAAACATAAAAGTATTTAAGTTCTTTGAAGTTCGGCAAAAAGGGCACAAGTCAAAAAAGGTGTTTTGATACACTAATTCATTGGTAAAGTTTTTAATTTTGCATACATTTTTTTTTAAATGTTTTATGCTGGGTACACACTTTGCACTGCATTTACGCAATCTAGCAAATTAAATTAATTTTCATTCATTCCAGATTGCATCACCATCAAAACGCTGTGATATTTTGAGTTTGAATTGATGTAGATTACATGTAGATTGACTGTCTGTGCCCAGCATTAGATCTATACTGAGTAAATGGTGGCTAAGACACAAAACAAATGTTGCGCGCTGGAGTTTAATGATGCAAATTGGTATCCACAAAGACATTACTAGAAGAAAATACCAATAAATGCGAAAACACTTAGAAAAGATTGTGAATAAATCGCCCATGCTGCCTTATGTTGAAATCCGCCAGGCAGGCAAGCCCGTGGTGGGCCTTAGACCACCACTTGGAGGAGGACGATTGCGACAGAAACTGGAAAATCTGTCGATCAGCTACGTTACATAGCTATACAGAGAGACGAGTGGAGGAGTTTAGTGCATACACTTGGTTCTAAATATTTTGTAAAAATTTGGAACATGCCATAATAATTATAGAATTTGTGTATCATACTTTTTTTACAAATTTAGTATACATCTTACATTAGTTAACTTGCAAATATGCAAGTCATTAACATAAAATTTAGTTTTTTTCGGCAAAAATTAATTTTCAGAAAGCTTTAAAAAAGGATGTTCCAAAGAGATTGTAAATAACCAAAATTTTAAAAATTTATGTACATTATATTAAAACTGATACCATTTTACATGTTGTAAGCCATATTTAAGGAAATTTTTAATCTTTACTTCAACAGCAACATACCCAGGAATTTTTTGCATTTTAAAATGGCTATATCTTAAAAATTAACAAGCGGATCGAATTGAAATTGCTTTACACGACCTTTTGATGTTGGAGCGAAATTGGACAAGTTTTATCAGAGATATGGTACTTTTGCGTCATTTTCATTCACTTTTATTTTATCGTTTATTATACTATTATTCAGTTGCCAAGAATAGCGAAAAAAAATGGAAAATCTCGCAAGTATAACTTAATGAAAATATTTATACACACAGAACCACCAAAACCAAACATAATTAACAATAAAATAACAAAAAAAAACTACAAATACCAAATTTAAGAGCATATTCAGGTATTCTGCTGTTGACGAACATGTGCCTAATTTTTCAGCTGTTGACATAAAGTTTAAAGGAGAATGTATGGAAGGATCCTTCATTTTTGCCTCTAAGCCGATATTTTTGATTAAATACTAAGACTTAAGCAAAATAATCTTCAAAATAATTAGTATTGTGGTAATTTTGTTGAACTATTTATGGTTTTTAATCCAAATTTTTAATATTTTTAATTAGGCTTAAGTTCACGAAATTTAATTTTTATTAAATTATTTTTATGAAGAAAGGAATTTTACAACATGAAAATTAATTAAAATTGTTATTGATAATCTTTCATTCTTGACGTGGCTCGGGCTCGAACCCTGGCACCACAATACTAATTATTGTTAAAGCTAAGGCACGAGCTCTATGTGTACATTTGTCCTTCAAGTTGTGCCAAAAAAAGGTCAACAGAAAAGAGAAAGACAAAATGAAAAAACAAAAAATGTACTTGGACTTCAAGAAAAATTCTTGACGAAAGTACGAAAAAACAGAAGTAAAGGAAAAAACATGTAAAATCAATTAAAATGGATAATCATTCAGGAAAGCAAATTTCGATCTACCAAATGTTAAAATACAATTTGGTTTAAGGATTGATGTTTGACTAGTGACGTCAGCAGTCGTCGATGGCTGCGAGTGTAAGACGGCAAATCCATCTGAGGAGATCGAGTGGTTGCGATCGAAACATGTCATGGTAACCTGCCGGCCAGGGTTCGAGCCCGAGCCACGTCAAGAATGAAAGATTATCAATAACAATTTTAATTAATTTTCATGTTGTAAAATTCCTTTCTTCATAAAAATAATTTAATAAAAATTAAATTTCATGAACTTAAGCCTAATTAAATATATTAAAAATTTGGATTAAAAATCTTCAAAATTTTATCCAAAGCTAAAAAAAGTAAACCGTAAGATATTCTCAAAAAAAAAAAAAAGGATATATGACGAGATTATTGATTTAAAGGCCTTTTATTTAAATTTTTAATTAAGCATGAAATCAGTGCAAAACTACAAGTTATAAGCACATTATTGACTAAAAATTTTCTTTTTAAAGTCCTTAAAAAATGGAAATCTCTAAAACTCAAATAAACTTAAAAGATTTTAAAATTATTTAAAAAAAAACAATGTATTAAAACAAGTAAATTGAAAGGATTTTGCTTATTTCAGAGAAAAGATTTAAATAATTTTTCAATTTTTCGCCCATTTATTAAAAGGATACATGCACATTTATAAAAATCTTTAGCTTTCTAAGTATTAGAAACAACTTTGTATTCAACTAAGGACATATTTTAAGGAAAGTTTTTTTTATACTTCCCAAAAAAAAACTTATTTTAAGCTGAATCCTTACCAACAAAAGGTAAAACAGTTTACAGGAAGAAAAAAAAAAAAAAAAAAAAAAAATTTGACTGATACGACAACAGAACATTAGTTCTTTGAGACAACCCGCGCCAAACAGATCAACTGTTAGACTGTTTTTTTTTTTTGACTTACTGCTACAAAACATTGGTTGCAGAAAACACATGTGGTTTGATAAAAAATCCCACACAGAGTAAAGAAAACAGACGGAAACAAACCTCGTTGCTTTATTGACGTGCTTTCTTATGATACAAACCACAGCAATTTAGGTCTAATCAAGAAGACAAAAAAACATCGACGCATTGATGTCTTATTTACGGTTGTCTTTTAAAACAAAAACTTGATAAGATGTTTTTTTGGTGTGGGCTTGCATCAAACACGTACCTTTGACTTAAAAGACAAACCCGTTTTTTTTCTTTTGTTGGTGTGAAATGAAATTACGGCTATTTTACCCATTTTCAGCTGGTTCTTAAAAAAATATATATGTATCTTCTATATATAAAAACTTTTTACTTGATTCAGAAAAATGACTTTTTGTAATTTTTATTACAACAGGCTGTCATTCGAAATGTAAGAAGTTGTTGATAGCATATATGTATTTATACCCACACCACAATAGTGGAGAGGGTATTATGCATTTGTGCTGATGTGTGTAACGCCTTAAAATATTGCTCCACTTTCTGAGTCGAACTAACGTTGTCCGTCCGGCTGGCTGGCAGGCTGGCTGGCTGGCTGTCCATGTAACCTTGTGCGCAAAGTACAGGTCGCAATTTTGGAGATAATTTGATAAAATTTTGGGACATATTATGGACACAAAAGGGATGCATTTTTTAAAGGATAGGACCACGAGGGGAGATAGGGCCAATTTCTGCCTCTCAAACCGATTTTAATGAAATTCACAATAAAGATAGATCCATATCTATATGGATACAAAAGCTACACAGTTTTTCATAAATAGGATCACAAGGGAGGTAGGGGCAATTTCTGCCTCTCACAAACTTTTAAACCGAGTTAAATGACTTTTATAAACATAGATAAATCCAAATTTATATGGACATATAAGTATGATGTGCTTTTAATACTGTGGTGTAGGGTATCATATGGTCGGGCTTGACCGACTATACTTTCTTACTTGTTTTAGTTTACCTTTTTTTTAAATTTTTGAAAAAATTTAATTTTAATAGTTAAATTGTTTGAAAATGTTGGCTTTTAACGGAATTACTAAAAAAGGATATGTGGCAATGTCTCAGGGTTTTAATATATTGCAGAAATTTATTGTGGTACTTAATTTAGCTTAATAAAGTATGTATTGTAGTAACATTTGCTATATTAAATAAAAAAGGACATTCTTAGAATACAAACTTTAACTAAAAAATTCCTAAGTTATGAGATAAAAAATGTATTTAAGCTTTAAATTTTCATTTTTTTTAAATTTTTGACTTTTACCTAATTAAGGATATATGAAAAACTTTTTTATATTTAAACATTTTGGAAAATATTTTCTTTTATATTAATTTACAGTAAAAAGTACAAGTTGTATTAAAGATCTATTGAAATTAATTTAATTTTATTCGAAATGCTGAGTGGCCAAATACTAAAAATTTAATATTTTTTTGCATTTGATTTATTTTTAAAAGTATTATTTTTAAACATTTATTTAAAATTATCCATTTCCTTATGATAAATTTGCATAAAGTATGTAGATATTTTCTTTCGCTTCTTAATTTGAAGATTTGATTTATATTTTAAATCATTTTCAACTTATTTTTAAAATTATGTGGCATTTTATACGCTTGTGGCCATAAAATGTTACCATAACACAATATTAATTAAAATTCCTTAATTGTTTTAATTTTTTTTTTGTTTTAAATAATTACGACAATAACATCATTTCAATGACAACAGCAGTAAAATTGTTTTAGGATAAAAAGGTCGAATGTTGTTGAAATTCGAGAAGTTCATTTTGTTTTTGGTTTCAAAGCGTGAAAAACTTACAAAATTGTAAAACAAATTATTTTATTTATGCCTAAAAGGCCTTTGTGTTTAATTGTTTTTTTATTAATTTCTTTTTACGTAGTTTTAGTTTCGAAATACTTAAATTTATATGAGATTATTTTTAATATTATTTAAACTTATACAGATTAAAACAAATGGCTCAAACATTTGCGCCACACACCTAACTCATCGATTTATTACTTTATATTAGCGAACTACTCTCTTCTTACTTCCTGTACCTCTCCCACTTTTTTGATTCTTAACATCCATTTCAATATATGAACTGGTAAACAAATATCAGTTGCTTATAAGGTTTCTGAAAATCATGTTATAGATTGTAAATTGTTTAGATTATTTACCTGTATGCATTGGTTTATTTGCTAAGCATGTGCATGTGTTTGTGTGTGTGCATTTATATATTTACTGCCTGTATGAGAGAGTTTATGTTTCTGATATTAAAGGATTTTTAATTACAATGTGCATTTCAAGCCTTTAAGGCAAAGAAAAATAAATGAATTCTATTTTAAATATACACATACAAATACACACTCATACAAATTTCATTTTCTGTATAATCTGCCATACCTTTATTCGATTATCTGTGTTATAGCAAAAACAAAATATAATGTCTGTGTGTGAACGTATTTAGGCCAAGAACAAAATTCATTTTAATCCCTTTCTACCCCCGATCAAACAAAAAAAAATATATTAAAAAGGTGACAATAGGAACTTCTGCCATAAGTATTTTCATAGGAGACTTTTTATATATCAAGAGAACAGATCTAGAAAAGAACTACAACAGAAATATAAAAGCAAAATGTTAATAAAAAAATATATGAAACAAAAACAGAACTAGAACAGAACTGGAAAAGAACTAGAACAGAAATACAACAGAACTAGAATAGAACAGAACATCAAAAGAACTAGAACAGTACTAGAACAGAAAAAGAACAGAAATAGAACACAACTAGAACAGAACTAGCACAGAACAGAACTTGAACAGAACCTGAACAGAACCAAAACAGAACTAAAACAGAACTAGAACAGAATTATAACAGAACCAGAACAACAATAGAACGGAACTAGAACATAACTAGAATAGAACTAGAACATAACGAGAACAGAACTAGAACAGAACTAGAACAGAACTAGAATAGAACTAGAACAGAACTAGAACAGAACTAGAACAGAACTAGAACAGAACTAGAACAGAACTAGAACAGAACTAGAACAGAACTAGAACAGAACTAGAACAGAACTAGAACAGAACTAGAACAGAACGAGAACAGAACTGGAACAAAGCTAGAACAGAGCTTGAACAGAACAAGAACAGAACTAGAATAGAACTAGAACAGAAAAATAACAGAACAGAACTAGAACTAAAATAGAACAGAACTAAAATAGAGCAGAACAGAACTAGAACAGAACTAAAACAGAAGAACTAGAACAGAACTAGAAAATAATTAACACATAAGTAGAGCAGAAAAGTGCAAAAATAAAACAAAACTAGAACCAGAAAATAAACTGGACTCTGACGTTGAATCTGAACTCAAATCTAAGCTAGAATCAGACTTATATAAACTTAAATTTGAAATAGATTCTTAGCTAGAATCCGAACTGAAATCTGGCTTAGAGTAAACAAAAATCCGACTTAGAAAACATATCGATTCTAAATTACAAGCTCAATTCTAAATTTCCTACTGTCTCTTTTTTCATGTGGTTTATTTAGAAAATAATAATAATTTTATTTTAGTTACTTTTCAATTTATTTACGTCTGCATATGAATGTTTATTTGTGTGTGTAAATTTTAATAATATTGTATAGAAAATTAATTAAAATATTGATGTGATTTTTGTTTACTGTAAATACAAATAAGAAGACAATTTTAAATCAAATAGAAAAGAGCATTAAATAAATTAAAATTAAAAACTGTTTTTGCCAATATGAATTTTAAGTAATATGTACAGGCAAGTAAAGAATATTGGTGATTGGCAATATTTATTTAATATTTAAATTATGTTAAAGAGAAAATAGTTTTTAAAGCATGTATAGTATACAATTTAAAGGCCTGCATTAAAGGAATTACCAGTGAACATTGTATAGTTTTCCCAAACTAAAAGTTCGGCAATCACTTTTTAAATTTATGCTTTTTCATAAAAAGAAACTACTACTTTTTACTTGTAATATATTTGAATTTTCCAAATTTAATGCTAAAAAACTATTTGTTTTTTTTAATATTTTTTAAACTGGTAAACGTTTTTTATTAACTTTTATTAAAATTTTGTAAATTATCATAATACACAAAGAAAAGTTTAAATAAAAAACTTTTTATCCGACATATCACAAACTCGATTTTTCCTTGCCATAAGAGATTTTTTAATAAATAACTAGTTAGAATAAAATTAAAACATATTGCAAGCAAGGATACAGTATAAAACATAGTTTTCAAAATTTTTATATTTAATTTTAATAGTCGTAAAACAAGACCTCATCTTAAAAGCTTTAACTTGATCAATATGAAGCTTCCTAGCAACTAGATAAAGGGTATTGGTAACAGATTTCAGTGTAAAAGTTTTTCTTAGTAATTTTAATTCCACTGTAAAAACCACTATAAAGCACATATTTTGCTAGAATTATTATTGTTATAGTAACTTAAACTAACTAAAGGACATTTTGCAAAATTTTAGGAAAAAAATTTATGAGTTCAAAAGTTAAGACAACCACAAATTGTAACATTACTTCGCTTAAATTCTGCTTAATGCAAATAAAGGATATTAGAAAAATATTTTTGTTTAAAAACGTTTCGTAGACATTTTTATTTGACTGTAAAGCCCACGATAAAGTAGAAATTCTTAAGCTAGAATTTATAAAAATTTACGGGAATAAGTAGCCAATAAAGTGTATTAAAATGTTTAACGTTTAAAGAACATTAAAAGAAATTTTTGTTAAATGATAAAGTTTTGAAAAAATATTCTTTTTTTTTTCAATTTATGACTTGAAAAAATAAGATTTCACTGGTTGCTTAGGCCAGATCGTCAGGAAACATCATCCAAAAAGATTTTAGAAAAACTTGTAGTGGGGAATATAAGAAGAGATAAACTAAGTGTTTTTGTTTAAACTTTGATATTGTTACAAGTAGAACTGTTGCTTATAATTCTTACACGCTTAACAGTTTTATTTGGTTTAATAACTTTAGTTTTCTAAAATCTTTATGGATGAAGTTTCCTGATGATCTGGCCTAAGCAACCAGTGAAATGCGCATAGGAATAGCTTATCCCATCAACAATAAATTTCAAGTGTTTTTATCAAGAATAAAAACTGGGAATTAAGCAGGAATAACAAAATCGTTTAAATTAAAATTTTGTATTCCCAAAAATTACTTTGACAATTTTTTAAATTTAATAAATTGTCACATAAAGCTTTGCTCACAATCAGAGAAACAATTTTGTTTTTTCTTCTTTCTTATTTCTTCCCAAAGTATTTCATATAGTTTCCTTTCATTTTTCAAACAAAAATGTAACTAAAGTTTTTTTAAAAGTTGAGTCAACTAGAACTTCAGCAAGAATTTGTATGCAATTGTTTCTGACGATAAAAATAATTTTATTTAGTTTTGAATGTTCCAACAAATAAAAACTGTTCTGGAGGATATTTGCAAACGGTTTCTTTATTTAAAATATGTCTGGTCGCGAAAAAAATTGTTTCTCCATTATGAATACCTGTGAAAATGTTGCTGCTTATTGTGAACAAAGCTTAAAACTTAAAGGATAGGTTTGATTTTTTGATATTCAATCAATCAAGAAAAAAAATGTTTTTAAAAAATAATAAAAAGGATATTTGGCAATAATTGTTTTTTTTTCAAATTAAACAAAAAATGTTTTGATTCAAATGGAAATATCCTAGTTTGTATTTAATTTTCCATAAAATACTTAAAATATAAGAATATTTCGAAATATTAAAAAAGGATATCAAGAAAAATTTTAATTTCTGAAAATTTTCTACAGAGTTTTGATTGAATCATTAAGACTATGCATAAACTTAAGTTGTAATATCAGTTTTTTAAAATTTTACTAATTTAAAATAAAGGATATAAGGAAAACATTGTTGTTTTTAACATTTACTTAAAAATGTTGATTGCAGTATTAATATCGCAACAAGGCATAAGTTCCTGCCGAAGTTTGTTCAAATTATATTCAATTTAAAGCAACAAGCCAAAGAAAAGGATATTAGGAAAACTTTTTTGTTTTAACATATTTTTTTAGATATTTTAACTGTACTGTAAAGGCATTATTTAAAGACAAATTGTGTTAAAATAATTTCATTAATATATTAGATTTTTTGAATTTTTTAATAAAAATAAAAAAATTTATATAGAGAAAGAAAAATAGAATGTGGGATTTATTACTTTAACATAAAATATTTTTATTATATTAAACATTTTTCGAATGTCCTTCTATGAATCAAATTTCCATTTAAAAGCTTTTTCAATAGTCAAATTCCCTCAATATTTAACATAATTTAAGCTTAAGCCAACTTTTGGTTAAAGTTAACGCTAAATACATATAAACAGTGGTCCAATCATATCGCACGATGTAAATTGCGAGTCACACATGAACGTCAAGTTTTTTGCCCAACTTAATTTGACATTTTTTTTATTTGAGTTTTTGACAAATTCAACCATGGTGAGGTACACAAGTGAGAGGCGCGTTAAGTTTGTTGAAGCCTTTAACGAAAATAGGCGTTTTAATCAAAATGCATTTCGTGAACTTCGTGATTTTTTTGGTCAGCATATTCAACCAAATGTGTCCACAATCGGGAGAATTATACGCAATTTTAAGCAGACCGGGTCTGAACGAAATGAGAAAACACCTGTGCATGTTCCCCCAGAAGGCGGGGTCATCGGGCAGTACCTTTTCAAATTGAGGTGGGCCAAGCAGTTACCCTTAATGGTGTTCGCTATCGTGAGAAGATAACAGACCTCTTGTGTCCACAAATTGAGGATATGGACTTGTACAATTTTTGGTTCGAACAGAATGATGTCACTTGCCAGACAACAAACGAAACAATGGCTCCTTTGCGCGAGAACTTCAATGGCCGTATTATCGCACGTGGTGGCGATGCCAATTGGCCGCCACGATCATTTGATTTGACACCGTTGAACTTCTTTCTTTGGGGATATTTAACAGAAAAACTGTACGCTAATAAGCCAAGACCAATTCAACAGCTAAAAGATGAGATAATTCGGCACATTAACGACGTTAAACCTCGATTATGTCTCAAAGTCATTGAAAATATGGACCATCGGATAGAGTAATGCCACCGAAGGCGTGGCGCGCATTTGTAATTGTTATAGATCCTTTTATCAAAAAACAAAACAATACTTAAATAATTTCTGAAAACTTTTTGTTTTATTTACAATTAACATCGTGTGTTTTGCTTGGACCACCCTTTTGATAACTATTATTTTCTAAAGTGCTTAAATTTCTGCATAGCGTCAAATAATGACATTAAGTACAGTTTTTAAATCAAACGAGTTTTTTTTTCAAAAATGTATTTAAAATGGATAACTTTAGTTTAAATTTTATTAAATATTTAGTTAAATAAACACAAAAAAATACTTTTGATCTTTTTTTTATCAAAAAATTTTTAATATTTTTTTTTTTATTAAATACAAACAATTTTTCATCGCTATAATTTATCTTCTATACAAATATTTACATAATTAATGCAAATTAAGAAATAAGTTTGTTTATCATTTTTTTTTTAGAAACCAACAGTTTTGTTGTTTTATTAAAAAATTAAAACTCCTTTTTTGTTGTTGTGTGTTTTTATTATCAGTTTATTTCATTATTATCATTTATTTATTTATTTTTTTTTTCGTAATATTTGTTTATATTTCCATTGAATTTTACTCTGTCCATTATTGTTTTCCTACATTTTACATATACAAACGCAATTATTGCATCTAAATACTAGAGATTACGTTAAAAGCACGTTCGTAGGATAAAATCATTATTGTCATCCTCATCTTCACTAAACCAATCATCATCATCAATATTTTTTTTTTTTAATGTATAAAAAGCTTTTTGAATTAATTTTAGAGAATGAGTACGGGGTGTGTAAAAGAGGGAAATATGTGAGTGTTGTATCATTTGCCAATGAACAAGTATAAAAGCATTTATAAGTATTTGCTTTACGTTATAATGTCTGAGTATGAGCAAGTACGTAAGCTTGTTTGTTTATTTTTGTATTGTTTGCATTTATATATTTTTTTTATTATAATTATTGTTATTTTGTTTTCCTTTTTTATTGCTGTTAAATTTTATAAAATTTTACATTTTGTTGTTTGTTTTAGAGTCTAAAAACAATAAATAAGCAAAACCATTTATGTTTAGAACAATTTTGTATGTTTTTTTTTTAATGTTTAAACTAAGAAAAATGTAAAGTGAAAATGATCGTTTAAGAATATTGAACTGATTTATTTTTCAATCAGCTTTTAAAGGAATAAAAAGTTTCTTACATAAAAATAACACGAAAATTAGTCAAAAATATTCCTAAAAAGTAAATTTTTTTATTGAAATTAAAATTTTTTTTAACAGTTTTACTGTCTGTTTTTTCAAAATAAAATACAAATTTTCGCTTGGGAAAAACTAAAATTTGTTTTTTGTTTTAAATGTAAATTTCTAAACGAATATTTTTAGCTTAACCCGGTGCGCTTCGCTACACTGCATTAACCACTTTTTCAGTTGAGTGATATTTAATATATGCATCCTATGGGAGATAAGAGTGACACTATAACAGTTCTTAAGATATCCAAAATTAAACATTGGCGTCCTATGGGGGTAAAACTTCCCCCGCTGCTATTTTATTTCAATTTGGGGGCTTAGAAGATCCTACTACCAAAAATTCAACAAATTGCGTGCAGCGACTCTTATTATTATTTCTATCTATGAGGGGTACTGCTCCTCCTCTGTCAACCCCACCCGTTTCTATCTTGAAATGTATAGTTCATTATAATAGTTGCTTTAACCACGTTTGAAGACTCTCCCTTTAATAGTTCTTCAGTTCAGCGATATTTAATATATGCATCCTATGGGAGGTACTTCCCCCTGCGCCTACCCGCTTTATTTTTATGTCCAATAGTGTAGTATACCATAAGAGTGACTTCTACAAAGTTAAAACATTCTCACTATAACAGTTCTTAAGATACGCGATATTAAACATTGGCGTCCTATGGGGGCAAGCACTTCCCCCTCAGCTATTTAATTTCAATTTTGGGGTTTAGAAGATCCTACGACCAAAAGTTCAACAAAATGCGTGCAGCGGCTCTTAAGATATGCGATATTTAATATTAGCATCCAACGGGGGATACCAATTCCCCTGCCCCTATAGAAAAAATAAGTAGTCTATTTTATTTTTAAGGACTCACATGATGTTACTATAAGCCAACAAACAAACATACAAACATTTTTCATTTTTATATATATAGATTAGGGAATGGTAAATGGTTTCCAAAATCGATTTTCGATTTTTCGATCGACTTTTTTTTCGGGTTTTGGAATCGATTAATCGAACCTCAAAATCGATTTTATAATCAAGATAACTAGATTTAAATGTCGCTCACACACTGGTCTGTTTGAATAAAAGTGTATTGCCACAGGAATGTCATGGTTTAATTCACCTGTTGTGTTTCTATATAGTATGTTGAATTTCACAAAGCTGACTTTCAGTGTTTGGTTCGGTGCGATATGTTTGGACTGTTTTGTTCACTATCCGTTGATGGCTCTAATTTCTGAAGAACAAAAGCCCCTATATTAAAGTTGAAAGTATACCCAGGGTACTAACACGTAAAACTAAAACTTTAAACTTGGAACACTGCGCTAACATACCATGTACGCACAAACAAATCTCAAGTTTTATTGTACAAGCCCATAATTGATCGATTTAATTAAGATTCCTAAATTTTGATAAAAATAAAACAATCGATTTTAAAAGCCCAATAATCGAATTCAGTATAAAATCGCAGACGTAAATTCGATTGCAAAAAGTCGATTTTTTAAACACAAAATCGATTTTCGATTGGAATCAAAATCGATTTACCATTCCCTAATATAGATAGATGCAGATTGAAAAACAGGCAGTTGGTAAAAATTTAAAAAAAGGATATATATACTACTTGCTATTTATTTCATGCATATTATTTATCGTTTGTATAAAACTACACTAAAACTATTTGTTGTAAAGTAACATTTTGTAAAACATTTCATTAACTGGTGGCTAATGAAACTTTGTTCATAAATCCAATGAAGCGTTAATTAGGTTGAATTTGAATGTAATTTTTCATTGGATTATTGTCAAAATCCTTTGGATCTGTGAAGAAAATTCTTTCAGTGAAGAATATTATATCAATATAAGCTCTTCTATAGTTTTTATTGAACTAATTTTGAATTTCTTTTTATTACTTTTTGCAAGATTAAAAAAAAGGATACATGAGCAACTTTTTTGTGATTTAAATTATAAAGAAAATAACTACTTTATAATAAAATACATTAAAAACTACAAGTTGTACATTATCTTTTTTTAGTATATAATAAAATAAAGGATTTTAAATAGCCTTAAAATTAGCAAAAAAAAAAAAAAAAACAAACAAAATGTACAAAATTTGTCTATGACTTGAACAAGAATAAATTATTTTCTTTTTCAAAAATGCATATTGGTTTTAATCTTTATAAGGTATATGAGCATCTAAGCGTCATGTAAGAAATCAGCTTATTGTCCTTGCGATATATCCCATATAATTATTTTACACAAATTTTTAAACTCTTCAAATATTTCTGAAAATTTAATTAACGTGTCTGTGAAAAAAACAATTTCATACATGACAACTTGAAGCATTAAATTTTTTTATCAAACATTAAAAAGTTTAAGATATCCATATTTTTTATTTTTTGGCATATCTTTGTATTTCCACAGAAAAGTCTACTTTTTGTCACGTTACGACACCAAGCAATTGGTCTTGTATTTTAGAACCATGTTGTTAAAAGTTTTCCGCTCTTTCACTAAATGTAAAGCTTGTTGAGCTCTACACCAAAATGCAAAAAAGTAAATAATTGTATTTTCATTATTCTTTGAGTAACAATTAAAAATGGTTGGTATCGTAACGTGACAAAAAGTAGACTTTTCTGTGGAAATCCCCATATACAAATAGAACATTCTTTAAAAAATTTTTGAGCTTTATCAAAGTAACTTTTGGGAATACAAAATTTTAATTAAAAAGTGGAGGGTAGTGGGGAATGTAAGAAAAGATACTCTCGCTGTTTATTGTTGTTGTTTTTATTTAAGCTTAGATATTGTTACAAGTAAAACTGTTGCTTATAATTCTTATTCGCTTTACAGTTTTATTTGCATAATATCTTTAGTTTTTCTAAAATTTTTGGATGAAATTTCCTGATGGACTAAGCAACCAGTGAAATGCGCACAGGAATATCTTATACCATCAACAATAAAATTCAGTGTTTTTATCAAGCATAAAAATTGGTAATAAAGCACGACAAACAAATCTCTTTAATTTTTTAAAATTTAATTAGTATTGTGGTTATTTTGTTGAAAATATTAGCGTAGTTTCAAGAACTAAATAATAAGGAAAACTTAATTGTAACGTATAGGCCGCACATGCGAAGAACAATTGGCAGCATCACAAGGACTGCATTGGAATGACGCTTAGACTGCCCAAAGAATAACTGGCATAGAACAGTCCTACAGGAACTAATATTCAAAACAAATCGTTTGGCGAAATAAAAGTTGTCATAAAAATGTAATAATAGAATAAGTTGAAGTTTTCTTGAAACAGCCCTATGTTCCCAAGTGGAATAAATAAAGGAATTATGGTTACAGATAGCGACAAATTTTTATGTTTTTCATTAATTTTTTACGGATTTTTAAATTTTTTACGCTTTCTAAAAAAAGGATATATGTCGAACTTTCTTTTTATGGGTAGTTTTCTTAAAATTCTTTCTTAGTATAAAATAACAACAAAAATAACATGTTGTTGCATAAATTTTAATTTGTTAAAACGAAGTACATTATATATATTTTCAGTTTGTTTGATTTTTCTTATTACTATGTTAGGCAAAAGTATGAAGCTAAAAGAGAGTATGTATTTTATAAGGACAATTTTTGTCCTTAAAGCTTTTTTTAAAAATTTTGTTTTGGAAAATAAAATAACACCTAAAACAACAAGTTGTCGCTTAAATTTGGTTTGTGGCAAATAAACTTTATAAACTTAACCTTTCAAAAAAAAAAAAAAAATTAATAAATAACTACTGAATTTTTTTGCAACTTGCAAAAAACATCTATAAAAAATTCATACTTAAAAAAAAGTAAATTCCACTGTTAAATTTTATAAATTTTTAAGGACATTTTTTCATTATTCACCCAAAAATAATAAAAAAATTAAGTCTCAAAAACCCATTCTATGTAAATTTTTTCTTTAAAACCAATATCCTTTGCATAAGTAAAAAGATAAAGGCACACGTAATGAGCATGTTTGTGTGTGTATATGTTTCTGAATTGCATTTCATTAGGTTGAAAACCAAAGACAATGTAAAACCACATGTATAACTAACTTATAACATTTCAAATGCATTTTGCAAAAAGCATTTGTCATAAACACACTAATACACTATAACAAACCATAAAAATTACACAGCTACAAACACATGTAAAACACTCACTCACAAACAGATAAGAAACAAATACAAATATATGTTCATAATAAATAAGTAAATGAGAATAACGAGATTGGACTTAAAATAAAGGTAGAAACCGAGTTTTAATGTTAACCAAGAAAACCAGTTTGCTTTGGCAGCTTCTAAGGTGGGTGTGTGTGTGTTTATGTGTTATTTTGTAAATAGGGTGCAAGCTTATGTGAGTGAGTACGTGAAAGCGCTATAGTAGTGTAAGTTATAGTGTGAGTTTGTGTTTATGTTTTAGATAATAAAGTAAGACCAAACATCAGCAACACAAAAATAAGTAATAGCTTTAACAAGCAACAGAGGCCAACAGGAAATTTACAAACACACACACACATGTACATACTCGTAGCTGCAAACACATACATATTAAATACAATAAAACGAAATATCCTTCTAATTTACCTTTGCTTCGGAGTCATATAAGTATATGAAAATTGTAGGCCCAAAACTAAAATATAACATTTTAACCACAAACTGAGATTATAACCACTAGATTTTATAAAACTGACAAGCAAACTAATGAAGGTTACATAAAATGTAGAAGTCTACACTCCCATATACATACACTTGTGTTAGTGTTAATAAAACAAGCAAGGACAATGCATTTGGTTTTTGCGTAAATAAATGTTACTTGTTAGAAGGAATACGGTCTTGATTTCGATTTGTTGTTATTATGCTGTTGCCACTGTTGTTAAGTTGTTGTTTTTGTCTTATTGTTAAATGTCTTTTTGCACCTTAAAGTGTATGAATGTTAGTGTTACAAAAATGAAAGATAAAAGGGTAACATTAACCACAATAGTAAAACATTTGCAAAATTTGATTAAAACTTAGAGCTGCAATTAGTATGAAAGATGAGAAAGGCAAATGTGTAGGAAAAATAGGACCGACCAAATCCATTCAAGGATAAAAGAATAAAATCTGTACAAGATTTTGCGACAGTTTTGACCAAACGAGGTTTTTTTTTATAGCGATGACTAAATTCTTGCCTAAAGTTATATGTTATAGCCTGGAGTATTGTCTTGACTATTGTTTGGACCAAAGTCTAAGATACAAGTCTCGATTTTGCTGAGGCCAATTGCCCAAACATTAGTTTGAGTTTTGGACTAGACCATTTTTTGAGCTTTGGAATATTGAATGGACTAGGACTAAAATCTGTATTTTAGTCTGTGCTGTGAACTATACTTTGATCTGTGCTTTTGCAGTACTTTGGTCTATACATGATCCTGAACTTTGTTCTATTTTTTGACTGTACCTTGGTTTATACTTAAGCCTATATCCTGATCTTTACTTTGGTTTGTAATCTGCACTTTGGTCTATACTTTATTCTAAACTATAACATGGATTTACTTTGTTCAGTACTATAGTCTGTACTTTGGTCAGTTTGTTGGCTTCTGCTTCAGATTGGTAGTTGGTCACTACTTTGATCAGAACTTCTGGGGTATAGTCTTTGCAGTTTTTTCTTAGATATTTATTTAACATGGACTATAGTCTGGACTATAGAATGGAAGAAATATAGGCTACACTAGAATCTTTACTACAGGGTACACAGAAAAAAATTTTCTTTCCAATTCAATCAAAAAATTTGTAGAATCAAACAATTTTTTGTCTGAAATCGGTCCTATAAACAAATTTGCATATTCAAACAATTTATTTGCATTTTGTTTATTGAAAAAAACACTGATTTTTTCGAACAAATAATTTAACTGAATCAAACAACTGAAATTAAAAAAAAAAAGTTTTTGCACAAGCAATGACGCGCACACAAGTAAGCACTGTATGAGAAGATGACGGCAGAGCAGAGCCGCCGGCTGGCTTTGAGACACATTTTTTTTGTTGGAATAATTTTTGCTGTATCCTTTCCTTTGCTAAAGAAGAAATGTAACTAAAAACGGCAGCAGACCGACTCGATATGTTTTTCGTCATCATTCTATTTTTGTATTTGATGAATTTAACCAAACAGTTTTAAAAAATTGAATACGGGATTTTGTTTCTTGTAATGTTGTTTCTGCTATTGTTTTTCTTATAGTTGCACTTTTTTAAAGCGTCCAAAAATAGACTGTGTGTGTTTTTTGTTGTTGTTCTTATATTTCACATAAAGAAGTGTTGCTTACGATCAAATAAAAAAAATGCAAAAAGACGACAACATTAAAGAGCGTTAAATATTTCATACAAAATTATGAAAACTTGACACCAATAACGCGTTTATTATATTTTTGAAGAGTTGTCCACATTTTTGTTGGTTAAATAAAAATCAAACAAACATATTGTTTGAATCAGTAAAAAAATTTATAGAAATTAAAAAAATTTTCAAACAAGCGTTTGTTTGAAAATAATTCGGCAATAATTTTTTCTGTGTATCATGGACGTTATTATTTTATAAGTGTGTACATTTGTTTACGTTTTTTTCTCAGCATCGAACAGAGAACCAATTTAGTGTATTTTACTTGAAAAAGGAAGCATTAGTTTATTCAGCCACAAAGATCCTATTGAATAATGAACGATGAGTTTTAACCTCAATGGCCAGCTCAGAGAGTAATTGTTAAACATTAAATGCACCCACTTAAGTAGATGCATAGTACGGTGTAAATAACTTCAGAAAAGATCATCGAACAAGTTGTGATTAATGTGAATGACATTCAATTCCGGGTAATGACTGCAAATTTTTAAGGGCTCAATGTAGAAAGCATTCAAGAATTGTGGTTCCAACAAGATGCAGTCATATCACACACTGCACACCCATGTATAGCTCTTTTTTTACTTGTATATATCTATTTATCCCAGGAAAAAATAGATCTTACTAGTCAGTTTTGTAAGAGAGAAAAACACAATACCCCCTTACAAACCTGCTTACAAGAGGAATGATTGTTATATTGCCGAATTCCCACTTGGAAGCACTACTTTTTCCCCCTCTGCTAAATAACAATTTGATGACTGATTGCGTTATAATAAAATGCAATTTCTTTGTTTGGTTATATTTCGGGAATGATCGAAAACGCATCTTAAAATCATTGCAATACAACCTTCATCCATGTTAGAGAATAACAGAAGCAATTAGAACATTGTTCGTGAATTTTTTCTTTAAAATAATGATTTTAATTAGTCACTTACAATGTGATTTTTTATTAAGGATAATGCGAAGTTATTCAATAATTAAATTAAAAATTCACTTTAATGGTATTCGCTTTTCTGCTGGTTCTTAGTAGTGTGTAAGAGCCAGCACATAAATCAGTGCTCATGTAGTTTTCCTGCTTCCAGAAACCTACAAAATTTTTTACTGTGATATTTATCTTAACTATAATCCTGACTATGAAAACGACTCGACTAATATCGATTACAATCCCGACTATAATCTAAATTATTATCTTGAATATTATCTGGACTCAAATATAGACAATAATCCGATCATTAATCTAAGCTTAATGCTGGACTAAAATCTGGGTTAAAATATGCACAATAATGTTGACTATAATCTTAACTATAGTATATTCTTTAATTGGGTTATGGTGTATGGCATAGCCTGCACTAAAATCTGGACTATAACTACGACTATATTCTAGACTACAACATACCAGATAGCACAATCTGGAGCAAAGTCAATCTGGGCTATAGCCCAAACTATAAGCTCTATCATAATCTGGACTATATTTTTAACCAAAATTTGTTTTGTAATCTGGAACAAAATCTGGACTACTTGTATAATCTGGCCCCTAATCTGTATACATATCTGGACTATAGTCTGGTATATGATCTTAACAAAACAATAATATATTCTGTAATCTAAGCTATAATCTATACTACAACCTGGAATACTATATGGGCCCTGTTTCTCAAAACTACAAGTTACAAATCTACAAGTAAAATATATTTGAAACAAAAACAAATATTGTAAAATTGATGCTTTTTTAATGTATTTTACTTGTTGATTTGTAACTTGTTGTTTTGGGAAACAGGTCCCTGGACTTTAATTTTAACTATTTATATTATTTACTATAAGATTGACTTTAATCAGGCTTTTATTCCGAACTGTAACTTGTCCTTTAATTTCGACAATAGCCTGGACTATAATTTTGACTGTATTCTAAACTATAACATCGATATAATCTGGATTAAAGTCGGCAATTGAGTCTTGACTACAACTACGACCATATTTTGCGTGCAATTTGCATAACTTGGACTAAAATTTGGACTTAAATCTATACTAAAATATGACATTTAACTGAACCATAATCTGGACTGTAACCTGCACTGCAAACTGGACTGAAATTTGGACTATAGTCTGACTATGGCATGGATCATAATCTAGATTTTAGTCTGGACTAGAATCTGTGCTAAAATCGGTACTATAACGTGCATTCTCTTAGGACACTATAACCCACAAATAAAATTTCTACTAAGGTGCGCCGTAAGGCTAATTGTTAGTGAGCTAGTCATGTATTAGTATGAGGGTTGCGAGTTCGATTCCTGCAAATACTCAGGTCTGTTTCACTACAGCGGTCAAAATATCTACGTCACTTTTTCTCCTGAGCTTAATTTAGAATAAATAATTTGTAATGGTATTTATCCTGCCGTATTTATAAAAATTAAAATGGATTTGAATTGTATTTTAAGAAAAATTTGTAAGAAAATTTTGCCTTAATACACACTTTAAACTTGTTAAACTTTCTACGAATACTGCAGATAACATTAAGTTACTAAATAAAACATAATTTTTGCTATAATCGTTAACTAAGTTCATCGGGCATGTTCTGCAAATTGAAATCACGTGAAATTGAAATCGAACAAATTTTGAAAACACTCCCGCGTTCAAAGTTTATATAAATATTTCCTTTTATTACCTAAAACTTTGAGGACTAATTTTCTCTACCTAACATGGCCGTATATAAATAATACTTTAGACTATTTCTTGATCTTAGTTGGTCCCATTTTATCTGTTTAGTTATTTAAAAATACCTTGCAATTTCCTTATTTTTCTTTTAAATTTGGCAAATATGTAGTCTTAACTTACAATTAACTTTGCAGTTAAGTTTTCTTTAATATTTTTTTTTTTTTTTTTTTGGAAAAGAAAAATGGGTTTTCTATTATAAATTTTCAAATAAACAGTCATTTGGAAAACCAATAACCATTATTTACCGGAAATGGCCTACTCCTTTAAGACAATTAATTTTCTTTTTTGCCCTACACATTCTGATGTGAACATAAATCTTTTTAAGCAAATTCTTATACAGTTTCCCCCTAAGTCTTGTTAATAAACTTATAGCTTTTTGATCAATTTTAATTTAAGGTAAATGTTTTTTATTTTATAATATTATTAAAGCCACAGTCTTATATGCATGGTTGGCATGTGTATGTGTAGGAAGGGAGTGTGCGTATGTATTTGTGTGGAAAGAATACCGTTGTATGTTGTATTAAGTTTATTAATAATATTTCATTTCTAACCTAATAACCTTGCCGTAAGCTATCAAATTCAATAAATTAATTAACAAGAGTTTTATCTAAAGCAGCAGAGTATGTAAAGTTTGCTTAAGAATAAATAATATTTAATATTTTGCAAGACAAGAAAAAAAAAAATAAAACAAACTTTATAATTAATTAAAAATTGTGTAAATATTTAAATTGAATTCAAGCTTTAGGACTGCATATGAGAGATACTAAGCAAAAGAGAGACCGTAGAAGAGGGATTTAGATTTTATTTAATTTTTTTTTTTTGGTTACAACTTAAATAAATAATTTCATTTAAAATAGAATGTTTCATAATGAAATGCAAAAACTATTAAACGTTTATAAATACCAAGATTTAATTAAATTATTTATAAAAACAGAGACTTAATTAAATTATTTTGCTGTAACACTGAACGTATGATTATTATTAATACAAAGATTTTAACGTAAATTAAAAACTAAAGTGATTTAATTAATGCTAGTTAATGAAGTTAAAAAGCTTTTATGGAAATTTTTTACATTTTCGCTTAATAAATTTAATTACATACTTTATAAATAATAAGTTTTTTTATTTTAGGACATAAACATTAAAAAGAAAACATATTTTTTAAACAGGCCTTAAAGTTAAATCCCTTACAAATTCTTCAACTTCACTGTAATAATAAATTCCTTTTGTACAAAATAAAAAAAAAAGAAAATTCCCAAAAAAAAAAAAAAAATAACTCCAACCTCCTACAACCTAAATCCAGCCGTAACGTAACAACGTTTTACTAAATTGACTGGCCCTTGGTCCCTTTTTTGTTCCACCCAACAACTAAAAGACCAATAAAGAGCATAAATGTCTGACAGTCAGTGTCTCAATGGTGAAAGCGTAAATATAAATGAATGTGTTTATATAAAACGAATGAACGTTAATGAAATTGTAATAAAAATATTTTTGTTGTTTTATATGAAAGAAAAAACAAAATTTGTACTGATTTTTACCTTTTGCAATGTGAGTTTTGCCAGGGATTAAGTACACACAATCAGACACACACATCCATAAACCAGATCGGTAGATGAGATGATTATATATGTGTGTGTGTGTAAACACATTTGCTAGAGAAAAGACTTAAAAGCATTTAAAAATTAATCTAGTTAAATAACATGTTAAAAAAAACGCAGAGAGGAAATCAAATGGGGAAAAGTTATAAAAAAAATCATAAATTGCGCTACAAAGTTAGTAGATTAGTTACAAACTCATATCAAATTCTAATGTGAGTTCGATTTTTTATTCGTATTCTTTTATAATTTCGATAAAAGATACTTGTTAGCTTCGCAAATTAGATTCTAGTACAGGGTCTAGTTCATAACCGCATTCAGATTTCAGTCCATATACAAGAACGTATTACAATTTGAAGACCGTAAAAATTATCGGATAGATCCCATATTTTTTTAAAATAGATGTTGTCAAAACACCGCTAGTTTTAGTTTTGGGGAAAAAAAAACCTTTTGGATGAATGCCAGGTAAAACATATTGAAGGCCGTCTATTTCGGGTCTTGCCGGCTTGCATGTCTAAAAAAACTTTTTGAAAGAATGGAGAAAAGAAGTATTTTCAAAGTGATAGTTATCGATCTAACCGCATAAGTGAAGGTCGCATTTGAAACAAACTAAACAGATTTCATGCAATGTTTGCACCTTTTTTTGGGTTTTCTGTTTTCCCAAACAGCAAAATATTCAACACCATCGAAACGAACTAGGCTGATAAAGCGGATGGTCGCCATACAAATGTTTGCACGCCGTGAAGGCAAATGCTTCCAACAATGTATCCAATGGAGAACTTATTTTATAGCTTTCCGTGAGAAATTGCTGCTGGACTCGTTTTCTTCAAAAATAGACGGGTTATTCTTGATAGTAAAATAAAAGGCTGCAAATAATAGAACAATAAGCAAACAGTAGAGTTTTAATATTCAAATCTATCTCAAAAACAGTTGGGCGTATAAAAAAATTGTTAAAATAAAATCTGTCCCAAATTTAATGCTCTACGATTATAGAAACAGAGAGATTCTGACTGATTTTTGTCATGAAATTTTATCAGACGTTTTGATTAAACTTTAAGAACACCTAAATTAAGGTGTATACGAGTTTACAGCTTATTATCTCTTATTACGCAGTGAAACTCTTATTCCTGTGTTTTTTTTGTTGTCGTATGTATTGTTTTTTTTTTTTTTTTTGATGACGCATGACCTGTTTACGAGTGTGTTGTTTTGCCGTTAGAGTTGTTTTTTTTTTTTTTGATAAAATTCAAAAAATTCAGTTTTGCTTTTCCTGTGGATCCCTACAATACGTAGAGCTTTCTAGGGTGTAACACCACGCTAAATAAAATTATGTGGCCAACGAAAATTATACTCTTTTTGAGTAAAGTTGATGGAGTACAGTTGCTCAGGTAAAAGAGTTTGTATGCTGATTTTCTAAGGTTTTTGTTTTGGAGATTTTACATATTCGCCAGCCACATAAGATAAAAAAACAGTGTTGTTTTAGTTCGATTTAAGTTCCAAATCGATTTTGTGCTGGTCTAGTTCTATTCTAGTTTTGTTTTAGTTCTATTCTAGCTATGTTCTAGTTCTGTTCTAGTTCAGTTCTAGTTCTGTTCTAGTCTTGTTCTAGTTTGCTCTTGTTCTGTTCTTGTTCTATTTCTGTTCTAGTTCTGTTCTAGTTCTGTTCTAGTTCTGTTCTAGGTCGGTTCTAGTTCTGTTATACTTCTGTTCTAGTTCTGTTCTAGTTCTATTCTAGCTATGTTATACTTCTGTTCTAATTAAGTTATAGTTCTGTTATAGTTCTGTTCTAGTTCTGTTCTAGTTCTGTTCTAGTTCTGTTCTAGTTCTTTTCTAGTTCTGTTCTAGTTCTGTTCTAGTTCTGTTCTAGTTCTGTTCTAGTTCTGTTCTAGTTCTGTTCTTGTTCTGTTCTAGTTCTGTAATGTTCTAGTTTTGTTCTAATTCTGTTTTAGTTCTGTTCTAGTTCTGTTCTAGTTCTGTTCTAGTTCTGTTCTTGTTCTGTTCTAGTTCTGTTCTAGTTCTGTTCTAGTTCTGTTCTAGTTCTGTTCTAGTTCTGTTCTTGTTCTGTTCTAGTTCTGTAATGTTCTAGTTTTGTTCTAATTCTGTTTTAGTTCTGTTCTAGCTCTGTTATAGTTCTGTTCTGGTCAGTTCTGTTCTATGTCTGTTCTTGCTCAGTTTTAGTTCTGTTTTAGTTCTGTTCTAGTTCTGTTTTAGTTCTGTTCTAGTTCTGTTCTATTTCTGTTATAGTTCTGTTCTACTTCTGTTCTAGTTCTGTTATAGTTCTATTCTAGTTCGGTTCTTATTAGTTCTGTCATTTTTGGATTTGTTTTATTTTAACTCCTCCCCCACCTTAATTTTCTCAACATTATTTACTATTTACATATGAAATGAGCCAAAAGATAAATATAAATTTAAAAGCCCCTATAAAAACTTTAGTAGAAGATTTTTTTTTTTATTAACTGTTCTGTGTAACGAAATTAGTGAAACCCTTAAAGGTTTATTAACAGAAAACCGTTCCAAAAAGTGAACGTAAAATGAATTAAGTGGGGTTAATTTGAACAACAGCATCTAAAAGCAGTTAGTGCCAATAAAAAATAGTTCTCAACCCATTTTATTAGTTTTTCGCACGATTTTATTTTTTTTTGGAAACACTTAAGGGCATTTTTCACTAGTCCCACTGAAATTAATGAAAAAACTGGACAAAAGTAAAATACAAAAAAAAAAAAAAATCTGAATCGCACTCATAACGTTTGGCAATCCAATTAAAGTCATAGTAGTTGGCTTTTAGAGGGGCAGTTTGCTGTTCATTGGAAAAAGGAACAAATTTCAAACATGTTTGAATAGTAGTATGTGTTAAAAAGGATATACAGTTTTACAATAAAATCAAAGGTTAAAAGCATTTTCAATATTCATTTCGTTACCTCCCTTACATTTTTTACTCTTTTTTGTGCTACGAATACTTTTATTTTAATGTGTTATACTTTGGCTCCCTTTTACTTTGTTTGCTTGGAAAAAGAGAGTCATATATGAATTTTTAGCAATATGTGTGTGTTTTACATTGTTGTTGTTGCTGCTCTGTTGCTTTTTTTACAACTAATATCCTTTAGCTAAGGAAATCTAATTTTTGCACCATTTGACAAGACTTTTACACAATTTTATTTGATTATATTGTCACTGATGCAGTGATTGTTAAAAGATATCGTTCGCTTTTTGCTACTGATCCTTGTAGTCATTGTTGTTTAACACATTTGCAAGTATTTGTATGCATGTTTCTGAGTAGATGAGTATGTGTGTGTGTGTGTGTGTGAGTATAAGAAAATGTATGGGATCAACTATAAAAAGGTTTTTTATTTTTATTACACAAAATAATGTTGGTGTCAGAACATTTACTGATATCTAGGATTGTCAGGAGCAAAAGTGTTGGGGATTTAGTTAAATGACAATTAAATGTTAATTTTTGTTTTATATTTGAGGGCACTATTTTGTTCTCCATATAAATTAAATAAGTTTTTATACACCTTTTTTCTGGTTAAGTCCCAATTAAAGTTTTTTTTAAAGAATTTATTACAAATATTTCAAAATTATTTTTATGTGGCGCATATTATTAACCCTTTTCGAAAATTATTGAAAGCAAAAACTCTTTTCTAAAATTATTTTATTGAACTTTGTTTAAATTTAAAATTAACTCAAACACAATTTAAAAAAGCATTAAATGCTTCTTTGTAAAAAAAGTTAATCAAACAACCTCAAATTATTTCGTTTTTATTTGGAGATTTTTTTTTTTTTGTAATACATGATGATGTTACCTAAACAATTTGATTCCTATAATGACATCACGTTCATTTAAAACTGAAGTTGCTTTAACGTTCAGCAAGACGGAGAAACAAATTTGGGAAATGAAGGTGGTTATCGCATATACCAGAGAATATGGCACGACTATATAAAACAGACTGACAAATAACTTATAGCACAGCTTAAATAAGCCTGAAATCCGAAAAAAATTCAAACTAAAATGACAAAAAGAATTCTAAATATCAGTAAAATTAGAATATAAGCTAACATTTTCATCAGAAATTAGAACAAATAAAGCCTAAACCTTAACTAAAATATGCACCGCAATCCTAACTAGAATAGAATCTGAGTTATAATTTGAGCTAGAGTTTTAACTTAAATCCGAACTTTAAGCGGATACTTATGCTCCTATTGCGGTTCTCCACTCAACTCAGTTTGGTCGTGTTGGAGTCAACCTAACTTATGCACAACCATACTCATTTTAGGTATTATGATACCCAACTGTATTAAGTTGAGTTTGCTATAAAGATGCCAACTTAAAATACCGATTTGCCAACTTTAAATACAGCGTTTGACAAGTGAAAATTTTATAAAATTAAATAATTTTTAAACTAAAAGTATTTTTAATTGTTGTGTTGAATAAAAAGTATTTATAATTTTAAAAGATTTTGTTATTCGTGCTTAATTTCCAAATTTTATCAATAGCCCAATTCACAATCCTGTGCAAATGGTCTTGCATCGTAGCATTTGCAAAATGGTATAGTAAATACTGTAGTATACTTTTGATTGGCTTGGTTCACAGAGTGTTAGCTGTCGATTTACAATCAAGTGTTGTAAAAGTCGAGTAAATATAAACTATTGGTTTTAGGCGTTGCATATTTGCAAAAGAGTAGCAAGTGCATTGCTGTATATTTTGTTGGTGTAGAGTAAAAATATACTATACCATTTTGCAAATGCTCCCAAGAGTATGCTACAGTATTTACTATACCATTTTGCAAATGCTACGATGCAAGACCATTTGCACAAGATTGTGAATTGAGCTTATATACAGTTAGGGACAAAATTGTTCACAAATTTAGCGTTATTGGCAAAATAGGCTATAAATTTTTTTTTATTTATAACTATTTAAAATTTTTTAACTATATGAAAAGTAGAACATTTCAAGAACTCAAAAATAAAAACTTTTCCAAAAAATATATGTTCATAATATTTTACACGGTATCAGTATTGACTTCTGGATGTGAACAATTATGACCCTAGTTAGAGATTATTGTTGTATTTGGGTCCTAGCGTTTGGTATGTTGTCCATTTGCTCTTTTAAGCTGCCTTAATCTTTTTTTCCATTCTTTTACAAGAGTTCTTAGCAGTTTTGGCTCTTTTTTTTCCAAGCTTAAAAGGCAAGCTCGCTAAGCTTATATCCAGTGTTAGGCGGGTTCCTCTGAGCAAAAAAAAAGTGGTGTTTTGGAAAGGACCAAAGGTACTCAAGTGGCTACTACTCTGGCGACTAATTAGGTAAAATTATTTTCGAGTTTTTATTTTTTTCAAACTAACTTTTAGATATTTCTGAAGTATGCTTAATATTGTTGTCCTGCATAATGATATCACCCTGTCGTGATTCTTAGCCGAATATGGCTTATCTTATAATCAACGGGTCTTTAATGATGATTATGTAGTGCTTGGCACACATTTTACTTCTGAATTAGCGGAGTGTTCGAAGCTGGTTCCCGCGAAAACAATCTCATGTCATTTATGAGATCATCAAAATTTTAACATTTGGAATTATTTCACTCTTTTACGCTAACACTTTTACGCCAGCCATGTTAACTCCGGTCCGCCTGCCTGCAATCCCATAATTTTTGTCCGATCTAAGCATGTTACACGAATTAAATCTTTAAAACTGAATTTTTCTCAATTTTTTTGCAAACTTCAGCCGTTTTCAGCTTTTATTTTTTTTAAAAGATGGGTTGTCGCTCTTTATTCTAGCT
Source organism: Pollenia angustigena (assembly GCA_930367215.1). Classification (NCBI taxonomy): domain Eukaryota; kingdom Metazoa; phylum Arthropoda; class Insecta; order Diptera; family Polleniidae; genus Pollenia; species Pollenia angustigena. Next base: position 10,391,077 of record OV884058.1, read on the forward strand.
ACTAACCTACTAGAACTTAAGCAACTTCGTATGATTTTAGCGCTTACATCTAAATTGTACTCTATGCTCAGTATTTGCCGTACCTTAATAGCTATACTGACAACACCAGTAACAATAAGTCGCTTTGATTCGCGAAAATCATTTGGCTAAAGTTTTTTTTGGGCGACCAGCTTTGTTGCTTTTGGTATCCAAACTACACTTTTTTTTATTTAACATTCAAATCTCTCTGAATTGTTGTTTTTTGTGTGATCTTGCGATGTGAGACTTCATTTATAAATTTTTCAAAATGCTTTGTTTTAAAATTGCCGCTTCTGACTTACAGTTCTTGAAGAAAGTAGGCAAAATTTAACTGCTCGAATTTTTTTCAAATTTTAAAAATATTTAATATTAATGAATTAATTGACTCACTTTAAAAGCAAATCCCACAGATTAAACTTGAAATTTTGTTGGAATTTTTATGACAGATTCACACAGGGTCAATATTGTTCACACATATGGTTTGCATGTTAGCTTAGTATTAATATAAAAACAAACGGTACTTTTGAAAATAAGTTTACATAGTATTATTTTAAAATGTAGAAACCCATACAATAGTTTTTGAAAGTTTCCAAGTTGAAACTTTAATAGTTTTCATGATAAACATAAATGTTTTATAATTTCGTGAACAATTTTGTCCCTAACTGTATATAAAAGAAAGTCGTGTTAGTTACACCACTTATAACTCAAGAACGGCAGAACAGATTTGGCTGAAAATTGGTAGGGAGGTAGCTTAGAGCCAGGAGACGGGCATAGGATACTTTTTCCCCGCCCACTTTTACGCCCACTTTTTTCGATTTACCTAAAATCAGAAAACGGCTCCATCGAGTTGACTAATTTTTATTTCAAATCTTCGTATTAATCCATTTTAAGTTTTCATCGATATAAAAATTTACCACGCCTACTTTTACGCCCACTTTTTCTATTAAGCGCATAAATTGAGAACGGCTTGACCGCTTTGGACGATTTTTTCTTTAAAATGATCGCCATGGTCCACCTTAGGGTTTTACGGAAAGAAAATTTTGCCCCGCCCACTTTTACGCCCACTTTTTTTGATTTACCTAAAATAAAAAAACTGCTCCATCGATTTGACTAATTTATCTTTCAAATGTTCGTATTAATCCATTTTAAGTTTTCATCGATAGAAAAATTTACCACGCCTACTTTTACGCCCACTTTTTCTATTAAGCGCATAACTGGAGAACGACTTGACCGATTTGGACGATTTTGATTTGACTAATTTATCTTTCAAATGTTCGTATTAATCCATTTTAAGTTTTCATCGATAGAAAAATTTACCACGCCTACTTTTACGCCCACTTTTTCTATTAAGCGCATAACTGGAGAACGACTTGACCGATTTGGACGATTTTTTCTTCAAAATGATCGCCATGGTTTAACTTAGGTTTTTACGGAAAGAAAATTTTGCCCCACCCACTTTTACGCCCACTTTTTTCGATTGACCTAAAATCAAAAAACTGCTCCATCGATTTGACTAATTTTTCTTTTAACTGTTCGTATTAATTTATTTTACGTTTTCATCGAAAGAAAAAATTACCACGCCTACTTTTACGCCCACTTTTTCTATAAAGAGCATGATTTGAGAACGGCTTGACCGATTTGGACGATTTTTTCTTTAAAATTATCGCCATGGTCCAACTTATTCTTTTTTGATTGAGCCCATATCCACACCATATGTAAGTTATTTTTTAAAAAAAATTTATGATAGGTATTCCATGGATTTTTATTTTAAAGGCCGTAAATTTCGTTAAATGCTCAATTTAAATCGTGTGGTAATACAAAACTAATGTTTACTTAGGGCCAGCAACGTAGACCGGGTCAGCTAGTTATTGATAAAAACACTGAAATTTATTGTTGATTGGATAAACTATTCCTATGCGCATTTCACTGGTTGCTTAGGCCAGATCGTCAGGAAACTTCATCCATAAAGATTTTAGAAAAACTAAAGACATCAACAATAAACAGTGAGTTTATCTCCTCTTACATTCCCCACTTAGATGAGATAAGCTCACTGTTTATTGTTGATGTTTTTGTTTAAACTTTGATATTGTTACAAGTAGAACTGTTGCTTATAAGTCTTATACGTTTAACAGTTTTATTTGGTTTAATATCTTTAGTTTTTCAAAAATCTTTATGGATGAAGTTTCCTGACGATCTGGCCTAAAAACCCAGTGAAATGCGCATGGGAATAGTTTATCCAATCAACAATAAATTTCAGTGTTTTTATCATTAGTAAAAATTGGGAATTAAGCACGAGTAGCAAAATCTTTTAAAATTAAAATTTTGTATTCCCAAAAATTATTTTGAGTATTTATAATTGATATTAGTGTCGATTTATTTAAGATGATGAAAAGGAATACTCTTGTATAGATGTGCTTCGTACAAGTAGACAAATTCTTGATGATTCCAACCCTCTTGAACTTCCCAGTGCCAAGTTAGAACTTCTAAAAAGTAACGAAACTTTATTGTGCCAGATAAGTTTTTCTTCTGGTTGGGGTAGCTGTTGGCCAATCTGCTGGTTGTATTATTGGTACAACTGACTCAGTAAAATTGTCACTTGATGGTGGAATATTTTCAACACCAAATACTGGGCCGTACTTGCAATAGAAGAGCTGCGAAACAGTATCCTCAAGGCTATTTAATGGAACTTCTTGTGGTAGCCCTCCCCCTGTCACTTGAGTGTTTCTTTTATTTTTGGAAAGTTTTTTCATTATACTTGCCTTGTAGTGTGTCCAAACCTGTGCCAAGAATATTATAATTAGATTCAGAAGATTATAAGTGTTTAAATGAAGTTCTCGTCGTGGTCCCAAAATATTTAACTCCACTATAAACTCTTCTCATAACTGCCGATATGAATTTTTCATCATACCAAACAATTTCTAAGTTTCTCTAAATAAGCTGGACGAACCGCTCAAATTGAGCTTTCGTTTTTATTTTCAAACTAATAAAAGTTTTGAAAAAAACCGAAAAAGATATTACAAAAATTTATAGTTACGATTTCTCCATTTTGTTTTCGATTTTCACCGAATTTAGAAAAAAATAGACTTTAACTGCCAATAACACAATTTCTTTTTAGCAGTTGTGTGTATTTAACATTTTTGTCGACCAAACTTTTACAAAGTTGAAAACGGTAATACCACGAAACAAACAGATACACAACTGAATAGCCAACTGCCAGCTGAGTTGAGAATTGCAATGTGAATTTATCAAAGACAACCAAACTGTTTCAAGAGTTGAGAACCGCAATAGATGCATTAATCTTTACCAATATGTGACTTGGAATCTACACTAGAATCCGAGGATGAACAATAATCTGAACTTAAATCGTCAGAGCAATCCTTAACTAACCTCAACTGAAATACGAACAATAATCAGATGAACAACCTCAACCAGAATTTAAAGTCTATACTTGAATCTGTATCAGACTCGAAACAAGAATATGTTTTATAATCTGAACTCGATTGTGAATAATAATATGAACCAAGGTCAGAGCTTAAATCTTAACTGGAATCTAAAACTAAATCCGAAGCGATATCTGCCTAAGAATCTATATCACGTGTATATACTATTTTATTATACTATTCTATTCTAGTGTATACACTAGAATCGAATCGTTAACAAGAATATACACTAGAAGCTTAATTAGAAGAGCCTGTGTCAAAAACTCGACCAGAAAAATTTTCCAAAAGAAAATAATGATATAAACTGGAATTCGCATATGAAGGAGAACCTGAACTAGAAATTTAGCAAGAATCTTAACCTTAACCTAAACCTATACTAGAATCTGAACTGGAATCGAGACCAGAATCGAAAAAGGAATATGTACTTAAATCTGAATTTTTATATGAACTAGAGTTGGAACTTAAATCTAAACTAAAATCGGAATCTGAGTATGAACCTGAACTTAAAACAAATACCGAAAGAAAACCTTAACATGAACCTGACTGCAATTTAAAAGTAAATCTAAACTAGAACTTTAAGCAGATTCTAAATCTAAATCTTTACTTAAATTTGAATCAGAATTAAAGGTAGAATATGTACAACAATCTGAACTCGAATTTCAATTATAATATGAACTTAAGTCAGAACTTAAATCTTTATTAGAACCGAAAACTAAATCCGAGCCAATATCTGACTTAGAATCTACACCGGAATCTAAGTATGAAGAAGAATCTACACTAGAACCTAACTAAGACCTAAGCCCAAACTTATACTAAAAATATATCCTGAAACGAAAACTTAACATGAGCCAGAACTGGAAAAGGAACGAGAAACTCAACAAGAAGCCGTGGCACAATCTATACCAAAATCTGTTCCACAATCAGAAACAAGAATTTATACTACAATCTGAACTATAATCAGGACTAAAACCTAACCTAAACTATTATCTATACTAAAATCTGAACAAGAATGAAAACCAGAATCGGAAATTGAATATGAATTAGAACAAACAATTTTATAAAAACTAGAATCTGGAAAATAATTAAATTAAAAAACTAAAGAATATCATGAAAAAGCACTGCATTGTCTCTTTTGTTTTTATTCTCTCTGTACTGCACTCTCCATAGAGCGTGTGTGTGTATGCGTGTATAATTTTCTGATAACTGAGTACAATTTTGTGTGCCAAAATTGTTGTTGTTTTTCTACATGTGTTTGTGTTATTGCAGAAAAAAGATAACAAATGTGTCTATGTGATGGTTTTGGAAATCTAAAGCTTTGCACTTGTTACACATGTTGACCACATATAACTAGCAAAAAATGGATACATACAATATACGGGCAAAATAAAATGAAGAAAAACAACAACAAGAAAAATAAACTGAAATAAATTGGGGATCCTATTTTAAAACCATATGCACATATACGATTTTTTCCAGAGCATTAAAATAATGGTTTAAGAGGAAAAGTCGTTTGAAAAATCAAAGCATTTGTATAATAATATGCGAAGTTTTGCCTGCTCATGGGTTTTGGGTAACTGTTCTATAAAGTAACTGTTCCAACTGCTCTCGTTCAAATGTTTGTTTGCCAAAAAGTATGCAACAAGCAGTTTCATATCATACGAGTAGGTTTACATTAGTAATGTGTATGTATAGGTGTGTATGTGATTGTAACTTTTATATGAGTATATAAATCTATCCCTGTAACTCGGTAGTTTTTTGATTGTTGTTGTTATTGTCATGTCACGTTTATCACTTGACACATGCATCTTTTACAACTATAACAAGGCTTGTTAGTGTCACTGGCAACATCATCATCATCAGTAACACTAACAGCCAAAGCAATTGTTCAACTGTAGCATCATTATTATTTTAGTGAAGTGCGTTAGTTTTTGCTTCAATTTTCAGTTGATTTTTTTTTTCTTTTTAATAATGTAACCTTTTTCTCTGGCTCTGCAAACTTTATACCTGTTTGCTGTTAATTGAGTGTATTTTGTTAGACACGATTGATATCTTTGATGAAAATTGGACAATAAGAAAAAAAGTTGTTTTTTAAAAATAATTGGTGCACTAGTATTTCGTTTTAATTAATTGCAATACAATTTTTAAAGTTAAACATTAACTAAAACGTTAGGCAAGCTCAGGGTCGGCTACAGCATTCGGTTCAAGGGGTGGGGAGGATGAGGATCACATAGGAAATTCCAGTCGGGACAACTTTCAACCCAATTTTATAACAATAATCGGTTTCAAATAAAACAAACAGTATTTGATTTATTTTGAATACATATTGCACACTTAATCATAAACAGGCACAACTCAAAATTTAAAAATGTTTAGGAGAGACAGAAAACCAGCGTTTAAAAACTGCAGTCAAAGTATAAAAACTGCCATTTCTTCCACTTTTTCATTTGTCGTTGGCAAAAAAAAAACTATTGCTTTAAGTTCAGATTCATTAAATGTAAACAGTAACTCTCAAACCAAATCAAAAAGCGAAAGAAAGTTTTACGCAAATATTCGTTTTTTGTGTGACAGTTTTTGAATCCAACTGCAGTTTTTCAAACCCTTCAGAAAACTGGCTTGAAGCAACATAGTTGGAATTTTTTTATCAAATTGAGTTTCACAATTGTTTAAGAAGAAAAGCTAAGGATGAAGGTGATACAAAATAAATTTTCGGGGTCGCTATAGATTGGATTTGCAAACTGGGGCCAAATTACGGCATTTGCTATCGATCGAAATTACAATTCAATTTAAATGGGAATTTCGATCGATATCGAATGCCGTAATTTGGCACCAGGTTAGGGAAAAGAAAAACGATTTTGATAAATTTTTAGATGTGCCGGTTTATGATTTAGTGTGCGATATACAAATAATGTTTTCATCAAATAACAAAATTAATTCTTCTTTTCTGTACTCTCGCCAAACGAATTACGACTTCGTCCACTTATGTACGTGAAGAAGTGCGAGGATAGTTATGCGGTCTTCTAACATTGATGCCTTTAGCCAAGTTTAAATCCGTAACAAGATCTTTCTGCACTGGCTAGACTACACGCAAAGAAAACACATATCTTCAGCCTATTATTGGTTTGACCTACCGACTATTTTGAAAAAAAAAAATGGGTTAGGTATGAGGAATATATTTTTTTATTACCCTCTTTCCTACTCCAAACCCTGTTTCGCGAAATTTTTTGTGGTTTCTGAAATTTTAAGCATTCATTTTGCTCCATATCAACTATTTTTAAGTTTTTTAAGTATTGTTTTGCTTTACACGCCACTATTTGACGATTGCACCAAATTCTTCATATAAAAACGTTTAAGATAAATTTCACTCTTTCTTTGCTTCGTTGGCCGTAAGAAAAAAGGAAGTTTAAGCAAAAGCATCGTCGAATCAGTAGTCTACGTAAAACGACTGCTGATTTTTTGTAGGGTTATGTTTTTTTCAAGTTATTGTTTTTGTAGCAATTGCTTTTCATATCTTTATCATACATAGACAAAGCGCGTGTTGTTTTTTTAATTGTTGTATTTCTGCATAGATCTAATAATTTTACCGTAAGCAAAATAAAATGAAAACAAGAAAAAAAAGATTTAAAAAATAAAATACACGTTTTAATAAATAATACAAATTTATAAAATTTATTAAATATTATTAAAAATATAAAAATGGAACTGTTTTTGTAAAATAAAACCAAATAAAAATAAAAAACTCATCAATGTTGAATTTTCGTTATATTGTTAATATAGAAACATTAATTTTATCAAGTTGCTCAAGGCATAACAAAATATTTTAAGAAAAGTGGCAGCACAAAGAAATATCTTTTACTTTCAAAAAATACTGTTACCTTCTAACTTTTTTCATGAAAGTTTATACAAATTTTAATTTTTCTTCAAAGCTATACCGGAAACAGCGGAGAAAATATAAAAAAATTATGTCGTAGACATTTTGAGAAATCTTCATGTAAACCTTCTTTGTCATATGCGCCAAAACAATAATGAGCTGAAAGTTTAAAGAACAACCTAAATACTAAAAAAAAGTGTAAAACATATTTTTGCTTTATTAAACAAATCATGTTTGGAGGCAACCATACAAAAAATTTCATTGAAATACAAAAACCTTTTCAATGAAATAACAAAAAAAAAGGGTATTTAAACGTCTTAAACATTATATTAATGAAATGTCTCATTAATGTAATGACAAATAGTGGCAGTCTTAATCAAATTTCTTGCATTAAGTTAAGGCAAAATTTTAATCGATTTTATGAAACATTTCATTTACTGTGGGCTAATGAAACATTCTTCATTAATCCAATGAAGCATTAGATAGAATGACTTTTAATTTAATTTTTCATTGGATTGATATCAAAGTCCATTGGAGCTGTGATGAAAATTCTTTGAGTGTAGAATATTATCGGGTGATTTTTTATCTATTATCTTTTTGGCAACACTGGTTTAAACAGCTGACGCACGTTTCATGTTTTGTTTCACTGTCAAACATATTTAGTTTGGTCTATGATTTAGCCATGAATCGTCTTACCAACGAGCAATGCTTGCAAATTATTGAATTTTATTATCAAAATGCGTGCTCTGTTAAGAAAGTTCATCGCGCGCTTCTTCCATTTTATGGTCAGTTTAATCAACCCACTGAAGCGGGTATTCGGTTCGTTAATAAGCAGAATTGTCGATTTTGGAGTAAAGATCAGCCAGAAGCATTGCAAGAGCTACCAATGCATCCAGCAAAAGTCGCCGTTTGGTGCGGTTTATGGGCTGGTGGCATCATTGGACCGTACTTCTTCAAAGATGATGCGAATCGTAACGTAACTGTGAATAGTGAGCGCTACCGTGAGATGATATCCAACTTTTTTTTGCCCAAAATGCAAGAGCTTGACTTGCATGACATGTGGTTTCAACAAGACGGTTCTTATTGAGAGGCGAGTTCGGTGAAAATTTATTTTACGTTCGGGACTGGTCAATTGGCCGCCTAGATCGTGCGATTTATCGCCTTTAGACTATTTTTTGTGGTGTTAAAGCTCATGTCTATACACACATGCCCGCTTTAATTGACGCATTGGAAGACAACATTGAAGCATTTATTCATGAGAAACCGGCCGAAATGATGGAAAGAGTATGCCAAAATTGGACTAAGCGGATGGACCGTTTGAGGCGCAGTCACGTTCAACATTTGCATGAAATAATCTTCAAACATTAAATTATATGGACCGTACTATCGATTCAAATAAAGATTTCATGCATTTTTCTGAATTTTATGTGTTTTTTTTTAAAACTTTCCTATAACTCTTAAAAAATCACCCATTATAATCACAATTATTATTTTCTTTACAGAAATTGCCTCAAATATTCTAAAACTTCTATACTTTTTAACCTTTATCAATTTTACGCCCTTGTATGACGCCTTAAGGTAGGCTTTGATTTTAATTCTTGTCTAATTGTTAGTCCTGGTTGTTTTTTTGTTAACAAAAAAGGGACACGGTTGTTGTTTTTTAATCTCATTAAAATGCCTTTTAACATAAAATAAATAATTTATTTAAAATCTTTGTAGAAAAAAATGTGGCTAGAATTTTAAATTAATATCAAATCGCATAAAAAAGAAAACTCTCAAAGTCCTTGTTGCAATCAGAAAGAGATAATTTCATTAATTGCTTTATATTTTTACTCATTAGTATTTCTAAGTGTGTTTTCGAGAAAAGGAAATTACCAAATTTAGCAGCCGTTTTCTTTTCACTGCAAAAGGGTGTTAAGTCTACCGAATTATTAAGCTTCGTTGTCTTTTGGGTGCCAAACGAACGAAATTCCTATAATTTGTTTAATTTTAATAGATGTTGTGCGTGGGATTTTTTTATTCTTTTTTTTAGCAAAAGTGCTGTAAGAAGTTTAACACAAATTAATGATTTAAGACTTGGGTCAATAAGTGTGGAAAAGAAACATTTAAAAGGGTTTACCAACAACAACTAACTCAAAGGGTAGTTAGAGGTAACTGGTTAAAGATCATAAAAATGGGTAACAAAAACAACTTTTAAAGTTTTTAAAAAACATTTTAGTTGAGCTCGATGCCAGTTTTTAAGCTGTCTTTAATATTTATAATCAATTTTTGGAACATCTCAGAAAAACGAAAGAATACTTGTATAACGTATATAAAGGACTTCAATATTTTCTTTTTCTTTAAATTTCTCAAAAGTTATTAATCCACTTGTCTCTTTTTTATACGGATCGAAAATAATATTAATTTCTTGGAATAATTTAAATGTATTCTTTTCAGCTTACCACAAACCATTTAGTTCCTTAGAATTTACCACAATTTTGATGGAGACTTACCTATAAAAAAGAATAAATAAATTGGGGTTAGTAAAAGTTTAACAAAATAAAGTTCAATACAAAAGAAAATATGTATAAATGATCACTGATTAAAGTTTTGTCTAAGCTTTGATATCTGATTTTTCTGCTCATAATTTTTATTTATATAATAAAGATTGTCAACGCGGAACGGGCACTACTATTTTATAAAAAAAAATAATCTTTTTCCTTTGAAATCATATACCAAGTACATTTAATATAATATTAAATTTATCTCTAAAAATAAAGTAAAATATAAAATTCATAAATACGAAGGGAAGGAACCATAACGATATTTATAAATCTATAAATGTTTTCTCATCAAACTAAATTCTTTGCAGCACAAATTAAACTTTGAAGAAGAAATAACAAGATCATCTCCGAACTAGTCAATTATATTTAATATTTTTTCACTGCCTTTAATTTCTACCCCATAAATAATCAAAAAGTTGTGTCTCTTCTTCGTTTTGACTTTATGTTAAAGGATTTAGTTGCTTTAGCAGCAAGATTCAACAATCAACACATAAAAATAAACAAATGTCAAAAGCATGCAACAAAATGCACTCACTTTCTTTCCTTTTTTTTACAAACCCTCATACAAATTTACTTAAACGAAGCAACACATAAAGGACTCAAACATGTGAAGAGTCTCTTATTTGTTTCTCAGTTGGCTTAAAAGAGGAAAAGTGTTTATTTTTATAAAAAAAATAAATAAATAAATAAAAAAACGTATGTAAGCAATTGTTTGATTTCCTGTTTTTTTTCTTTGCTTTTTTTATTAAATCAAAGCTAAAATATAAAATTATAAAGCTAAGGTTTATAACTTAGTGACAGCAGCAATTTTATTTAAAAAAAAAGCTGTAAGACGAACGCTTCAACGAAATAATTTGAGGCAGCATCCTAGCAAACACGAGGGTTTGATCTTAATTTAAGGTTTTTCTAAATGTCAAACGTTTAAATATTATTATTAAAAAAATATTATAAAAAAATAAAAGACTTCTTAACAAAAACGCAGGTCATCACAAATAAATAGAGTAAATATCCTCCCAACGAGGACGAAACTTAAGAAACATACTTAATAATAATTTAAGAAAATTGCTGTTTTCAAAAACTAGTTTTTCTTAAAATCAAATGTTATTTTTTTGTTTGAGAAGAGCTTTCGAGTTATTTTGGTTATCAAATTGAAAACCAAAAATATTAGTAACAAAATAAAAAAAAACAAAAAAATCCGAACACAAACGTAGATCTTAATAAAATGTGTAACGTTTTTAATATATTTGATTATAATTTTAATAAATGCCAACTTTTAACAAACATTTTCTTAAAAACCTTAATATTTTTTAAGTTAGAGAAAGGTTAGAGAATTTTTTTTAAAATCAAAATAAAAAAATTATATGGGTATTTCCGTCAAAAGGTCCACCGTGACCGAAAATTTAAAAGTTATTTAAAGCTGATTATTTTACGATATTGTTATAGAGAAATATTTAGATTTTACTACTTTTATAAATTTACCCTTAATTTGTTTACTTAGATGAACAATCAGACTGCAAAGTTGTGCAAACGGAATTTCTTATATGTGAGAATGTTTTATTGTATGTTTTTATACCCTTCACCTCAGGTGGAAAAGGGTATATATAAGTTTGTCATTCCGTTTGTAATTATGAGGAGAGAACTTGATTTAACGATGTGATGTCCCTCATTCCCCAAACCCCCGCCCCAACCCCTTTCAATTGTTTCCATATACTAGCATAATGCCCAATATGATTTTCGTTATCACCCTTCTTTATTATTTCATCTATTTAACGAAATAATTTTTACAAATAGAAAAAAACTCGCCAAAAAAGATAAAAGAAAACACACAAACACAGATACATACATGGCACAAACTATTTTGGTGAATATATTTCCCAACTTTGCTATTGCGGTGAACAAAAACATCAAAAGTAATTACATCTCAACTGTGTTGAATTTTGTGAACAGTAAACGTGCCATATTTCATTTAAATGAGATTCGATTAACGTTCCTTCATGGCTCAGTTGCCTAGGGGGTGTGTTAAGTTGGAAACTGAGAGTTCCCTGGTTCGATTCTGGTAAAATTCTGAAAGTAGTTTGACTTAAAAATTGTGCCAGGTTTCGCTGAGTTACGCCTTTTTATACATGGCCAAAAAAACTACTTCTGTTTTTATTACGTTCGAACCGCTACTTCTTTTGCCATTATCTTTGGCCTAGAATCGCGCCCTACATAAACTTTAGCATAGATAACAGTGCTTTCTTAGTGCTATAATTTAAGGGTTAAGAAAACGTAAAAATATTTTTTGCTTAAAATGCTATTGAATTTTTGATGCGTACGACTGTCACGTTCAACACTTTGGAATTACCCATATGTTTGTTTATGTGTATGTGATTTCTGGTTTAAGAATCATTTGTCAACCAAAAAGGGATTTTTTTAGTTCTTGTATTTGTACTTGTACTTGCACTTGTTCTTGTTCTTGTATTTGTACTTGTACTTGTGCTTGTGCTTGTACTTGTACTTGTATTTGTACTTGTAGTTGTACTCGTACTTGTACTTGTACTTGTATTTGTACTTGTGCTTTTACTTGTACTTGTAGTTGTATTCGTACTCGTACTTGTACTTGCAATTGTAATTGTACTTGTACTTGTGCTTCTGCTTGTGCTTGTACTTGTAAATACTTGTACTTGTTACGTATTTGTTATTTTTAATAATTCTCAAAGGTAAGTCTTAAAGATTGATTTCATAAAAGTGAAATACGTTAAAAATATTTTCAACAACATGTTAGGAAAATTATATAGCAATTGTTTATATGTATGTAAGATTGTCTTAAATTATAAACGTTATTTTGCTTTGAGAATGGTTCGAGAAATGGCCTTTATATCGATATTTTAAACCAAAATTTCATTGAACATTTTTGCCTTTAATTAGTATTGTGGTTATTTTGTTGAACTATTAATGGTTTTTAATCCAAATTTTTAATATTTTTAATTAGGCTTAAGGTCATGTAATTTAATTTTTCATTAAATTATTTTTATGAAGAAAGGAATTTTACAACATGAAAATCAATTAAAATTGTTATTGATAATCTTTCATTCTTGACGTGGCTGGGGCTCGAACCCCGGCCGGCAGGTTACCATGACATGTTTCGATTGCAACCACTCAATCTCCTCAGATGGATTTGCCGTCTTACACTCGCAGCCATCGACGACTGCTGACGTCAAAAGTCAAACATCAATCCTTAAACCAAATTGTATTCTAACATTTGGTAGATCGAAATTTGCTTTCCTGAATGATTATCCATTTTTATTGATTTTACATGTTTTTTTCCTTACTTCTGTTTTTTCATACTTTTGTCAAGAATTTTTCTTGAAGTCCAAGTACATTTTTTTTTTTTTTTTTTTGGTTTTTCATTTTGTCTTTTTCTCGAAAACTGTTCTACTTTTGACAATTCTGACTTCAAATTCGGATTCAGCGGACAATTTTACGTAAAGATTAGGTGTCAAATTCATTTGGTCAAAAAATTGTCACGTAGTGTAATTAATTTAAAAAAAAAAACAAACAAAATATGTAAAGATATTCACTCAATTTAATTTAATTGAACTTTCATAATGAAACAAAACAGTTTTTTTTTAAATGTTATGTCTTAATAATTCTCAACTTATTCTCAAGTGTATTTATGGCCACGCCATACTGTATCAAACAATATTGCCACAATATAACAAACGAATGAAAATAAAATTAAGGATACAGAAAATAATGTTGAAACCCATTCTCAAACGGTTGAGAATAGTTTGGTATTAACATTGATTACAAAGCCGCAAACTTTTAAAAAAAATTTTATCAATATAAAAAAGTTTTTCAAAAATATTTGCTGGGATACCTCTCCAACATGTCTGTATGCATGAGTGTGTTTCTATACGAACAGGAAGTTTGTATGTGTATATCTTTGTATTTTATTTGTTTTCATGAGAGCACATACAAATAAGAGGCAGCTTTCAAAAAAAAAAAAAACTTTACAAAAGCATTGCGTTGCCCAGGGCAATTCTTTTTAACTTTTGATTATATTGGGTAATAAAGTGCATCACAAACACTCACATACAGCCAGTTTTCAGCTCTATTTTATCCTGCTGAGCATTCTATGCACCTTTTTCTAGTTAAAGAGACAGTGATTTTAAGGAGTAGGAGTTGTTTTCAAAGGAAAAGCTATCTGATATATTCTGACAGAACAAGGAATTTCTTTGAATCACAAACAACTCGTAAATCGTAGTACAACAATTCTTGGAATAAATAAAAGAAGCACTACACAAGAGCAAAGATCATTTCTAGAACATTTTAAGTCTTGTAGCGTTAATTGATATTGGTTGTAATATAGATTTATGCCTGGTCGCACATTTCGGACATTTTGGACCACTTTTTGTAAATCGAATATATTCGGCAAGAGATTAAAGGGTATCCCTTGGTCCAGATCCATGTGCGTTCTGCTATTGCACGATTTCTGAATCCAATTTCTCTTGCTAGTAAAGGTTTGATGCAAAATTACTTGCTTCCTTTTATGGCTTTATAGTGGCATTCAGACATGAAAGATAATCTATTTAATGTACCTCGATTTCAATTGAAAAATTTAATTGATTTTGAAAAATTAATTAAATTTGCACCAGGAAAATAGTATCAATTAAATATTTTTTGATATTAACAACATTTTCTGCAATAATGTTGTTGATGCAAGTAAACGTTTAATTCACTTGAATAAATTTTTAATTAAAACTGATTTTATTTTTTATTTTCTGTGAGGTTTGGCATTTACACAACAGGCGCCACTGCAGAATTCAACCAATTCGTCTTCCTAATGGAGAGATTAAGCTGCTTCAGTTCTATCTAAAATACACCATCCAAACACTGGTTTCCCCAGGTATCTCTCCCTGTTGTCCTCACTTCCCTGGCACACCAGCTCTTCATAATAACTGGCACAAAAGTCGTTTTGAGTGCTATATGCATTCTCCCCTCATGTGTCGCAACGGACATGGCTAAATCGACTATAAGGAGCCAAAAGAAATATAATTTTTCTGACAAACAAACCCTCTTTCAACAGCATTTTTTGGTACGCAGAAAAAAATAAAAATTGATTTCAATTAAAAAATTTGTGATATTAATTAAAAAGTTAATTTAATTCGCACCAGTAAACAAATGAATAGTAACAATTAAATTTATTTCGATATTAACAAAATGTTCTTTAGAAATGTTGTTGATATAAGTACAAGTTAAATTCACTTGATTAAGTATTTAATCAAAGCGGAATTTATTTTTGATTAATGGTTTAATCGAAAAAATAACGTGTAGTGATTATACAAGTACTCTGTAGGTTAAGTAACTTCGTAAAAAGTGTAAAATATTTTGACTTTTTACTTTAATTTGTGTTGCCTGTAGCTCAATTTCTATTCGTTTATTGTTGATAAATTTTCGGTTTATTTTTATTATACCTTTTAAAGCAGGCAATTGCATGCAGCTGCAGTGCTGCTTTTTATTTATTATTGTCAGTTTTTGAGCTGAATTGCTTTGTTCATCATCTAGAATCTTGTTTTTTTTTCGAGCTTCAGCTTATGTTGCCATAGCAAATTATCCACACTTGTAATAAACAACATTGAACACAGTAAAATGAAGGAAAATATTTAAACTTTTTCTGTCATTTTTTATATACGTTTTTATTTTTGTTACAAAATTAGTGGTTTATCCTTGTTTTGCTAAGAAATGAGTACTTAACTGCACAGTCATTAAAAGAAGATTTAAAAAAAGGAAAAAAAAAATAAATAAAAATAAAAACAGACACATACTCAGAATTCTAGAAACGAGAAATAAATTCCGGTGTTATATTTTCTAAAGCAAGTATTTTTTGTTTATTACAAAATAAATGTCAATTAATATTTTAAAGGAAAAATTTACCATTTAATTCATATCACAAAAATCAGAAGCTCTACATGTGGCCTTGATTATAAAAATGACACGTGTTTTGTGGAATGACAAAAATTTTTATTTATACAAATAATAAAAAGAGCTTATAACAATAAATTCCTAGAATAAAATTTTGTTATTAATATTACCCTCCCCTACTTGTTATACCCTCCACCACAATTAGTTGTGAAGATTAAGTTTGTCATTCCGTGTGAAACTTTTTTATTATTCATCTCAGACCCCATAAAGTATATATATTCTGGGTCCTTGAGTAATTCTAAGTCGATTTAGCCATGTCTGTCCGTCTGTCCGTCTGTTGAAAACACGCTCACTTTCGAACAACTCAAAAGAAATGGTGCCAAATTGCTTGTAGTTATCCTAAGCAGTTTGGGATTGAAATCCAGCAAAATCGGTTTAGTAGGACCAGAGCTATGAATCAATTTTGTTACAAAAAATAACATAAATGCTGGAGCAAGGCACGGAATGAGATAAGATTTTGCAAAAATTTGTTTTATTTTACTGGAAATTACGCTGTTAAATTTCGTGATGATCCGTTCATAATTTACCCTAAGCCCCATATAAACAATACTCCCGGAAAAGAGTTTAGTCGCCTAAAACCATAATTAATAACAAATCGTCACAGTTTAAGATAATAATAACATCATTCAGATATTACTCCTTAAACATTCGAACTGCCGGTGGAGGGTATCAAAGATTCGGCACAGCCGAATATAGCACTCTAACTTGTTAATTTTATTTTAACTTTTTTTTCTTTTTATGCTTTGTAATCATAGAACAGAAAAAAAATTAGTAAAATAAGATAGTGCTTAACCGTTCCACAATAGAGGATTTTGAAAAAAGTATGTAAAAGTGCTTAATTCGACTATCTTATAATCTTATATACCCTTCACCACAGTATTTGAAAGAGATCGGGACTGACCATAGCTCCTATCTCGTACTCCAGGAGTACTTACGAGACAATTGATTGGGGATCACTTTGTGGTTGTGGTTTCAATCCAAAGTCATAGAAAGGAAGATCTTAAAAAGGTGGCTTTACAGTGTAATTTTCACCTTGAGGGATAATGCGGCTGCTAGCGGAACTTCCTAGGTGCTTTTCCTACTCAACAGGTGCTAAGTACTTTCTATAAAACTACAGCGAAGGTTTAATGGCTCCAGCATGTAAACAAATTGATTTCTGTGTATTGGAAGCGCTTGCACATGGGGGCGATTGGTAAAATCTTGGTTTGCCACCTGGTGCTTAGACGACCGGAAGGTAGCCCACCAGTGAAGTGAGTAATCGGTTGCAGAGAAAGATTCTGAAGTTTTCAAACTAATTATTTAAATTTAATCTGGACGAGCAGATTCCTTATAGAATAGGCTCTTTTATTAAGTCTTAAAGTTCGAGTTTTTTTTTGGCAATTTTCGAGCGTTTATCGTGATTGTTAAAATTGTTAAAATCGTCGTTAGCGAACCCCTTTTGCTGTATTTCTGGCAAAAAATACATTCTGCTCTTTTTTTTCAAGCAGATTCGTATACAATGCCCGTAAGCAAAGCGAATTCAAGTAAGGGCATTCTTAATAGATCGAACTTAATATTAATCGCATGGCCTGTACTTAAGGCGGGTTAGCTAAATTTTCCAACCAATAGTTTCTAAACAATTGACATGGGACTAGCAAAATATGGCCGAGCGTTACCATCACATATATCGGCCGTTTTTCGGCCAATATTCGCTTTAAACGAATTAGCTGAGGTTGGTACAGGTCCTTTGTGGTCGCCTTCCAAAATCAACTGCTTACACATAACATTATCTTGGAGCCATGGACATTCGGCTTCATTTCGTTTCGTTGGACAGCCTTTACATACAATTTCTTGCCCTTCGGATAGTCGCAGTCTTGCCACAAGAGCAACAAACAGGACGATGATTTGCTAAAAACTTGTGTACCCTTTTTGAAACCTTGTTGGATCTTAAACATAAACTTCACCATTACTTAAGCCAAATTGCCTTTTTTCCTCAAAATCTTATAATGTAGACCAGTGAAGGGCACTTTTGCAAATCCTATGTACGCGTGCATAGGAAAAAAAATGCTGCTTGTGTGACGTCGACACATGTACACTATAAACTTCTTTGTGTTGTCTGTGACAATGTACGTTCGGCTGTTGCTTTGTTGTTATTTCGTCAACACAAGCATAAATGAATCGTTTTTTCGCTACTCATACTGACTCATGCAATTGTAAGTATAAGTGCGTAGAAATCATTTAAAGTAAACTACTCTGATTCACTCATACTCACAAGAGAAATATTTATGAGTGCGGCGCACAGTGCTTTGGCCCATAGACATAAATCAAAAAAAAAACAAGTCTTATATTGTGCTTAAAAATGTACAGATCGATAGATAACAAAATAATTAAAATGAATTTTGAAGAATTTTTTAGATTTAACTCTTTTTGGCGGCGCTAGAGGGCGCCAAAGTTTGAGAATTTATAGTAAAAATGGCCAAACAACTACTTGAGTTTTACATGCTTTAGGAAAACTGTTGTAAAACTGTTGTTTTTTAAAGCACGAGATTGAAATTTTTTTCTGTAGTAGTTTACTATATTTAGAACTAACTGTAAAAAAATTTTATTGATTTATTTTCTCATAAGTGTTTTTTTATTGGTTTGAAAAATGCTTATTATTTACTTAAGCTCTAAAAATTTTCTAACTTTGATGAAATATTTAAAAAAAAAGAAAAATATGGTCTATGGGTTTTTTTCTGATTTCGAATATTTAGACTGTTTTCTAATAACTACAAAAAAAAAAATTGAAAAAATTTTACCACAACTTGAAAAAAAAAAACTTTTTTTAAATGGCTATTTTCATGATTTTTGATCAAATTTTGATAGTTTTCAGGAGTTTAAAAGACAATTAACTGCAAATACTGTGAAATATTAATTCAAACTTATACCATTCAATAAAAAACAACAAAAATCAAAATATGTATAAAAAATTGTTTGTGTTTGTCTGCATTCTACGGCATAAGAGGGCGCTGAAATCACAAATGCCCTTGGTTTTTTATTGTTTCAAGAAAATAATTGTAAAAAATTAATTTTTTGGATTACGAGATTCAAATTTTTTTCTGTAACAGATAACTATATTCTAAACCATCTATAAAAAACTTTTACTGGAATTATGCTCCTATACATATTTTTTAATGGTTTGAAAAATGCTTATTATTTACTTAAGCTCTAAAAATTTTCTAATTTTGATGGAATATTAAAAAAAAAAGAAAAATATGGTCTATGGGTTTTTTTCTGATTTCGAATATTTAGACTGTTTTCTAATAACTACAAAAAAAAAAATTTAAAAAATTTTACCACAACTTAAAAAAAAATTTATTTAAAAAAAATGCTATTTTCGTGATTTTTGCTCAAACTTTCATAGATTGAATTAGTTAAAAAAAAATAAACTAGGAACATAATAAGAAAAAAATCCAAATATATATACTATTGAATTAGAAAAATTGACAAGATAAATTAAAAAAAATTAGTATAACAGTTGTGTCTGTTTCTTTTTGTCGACACAAGATGGCGCTAAATTCCCAGATGACGTTGGTTTTTCATCGTATAAAGAATATTTTCAAAATGTGACTTAGTGCCGTTATTTTTTATTTAAATTGAAGATGGTTACGTGACAGAAGTTTTTTTTTGGTAACAGCCTTTGTTTGTAGTAAGAGCAATTCTATTGTGGAGTGTTCGAAAATATTGCATACAGGGTTTTCAATTTAAAAGAAAATAAAAATTTTCTATTAAAATGTTAAATCAATTTATATATTTAATAAATACTTACTTTTACAAACGAGTAAAAGTGAGGGCGCGTGGTTCAAAAAATGAACGTGCACATCTCTAATCAATTTTATTGCAATCAAAATCAGCTTATCAAATTTTATTGGAATCTTTCTATTTTTGAACATAGCTCCCATACAAATCATTCTCCCGAAAATAGCTTTTAATGCCAACTTCCTTAAAAATATATGTAGTAACATACCAATATAAACCATAGGTTACATATAAACCCTCATCCAAAAAACCCATATATGAAGATGAAGATATCTAAATAATATTCGGCAGAAAGAACTTTGAAACGAATCTTAACCTCATAACATAATTTTGTTCTGGTGGGTCCATGATTGCCCATGGGTCCCAAATAGATTACAATCTAGGAACTTTGTTTTTAAATACTATGCTATAGGATATCACATGGTCGGGCTTGACCGATTATACTTTCTTACTTGTTATTTTTGCACGAGCATTTTAAGCGTTTTTCACTCATTTTTCATTAAATGATGTTTTTGTATTTTTCACATTTATAATCCGATTCTACCAAAATTTGGCACACATATATATCTAACAAATATCAATTTTCATACCAAATTTTATTACGATCGGATAATTTTTGAAAGTGTTATAACATTTTTAAGAAAAAGGATATATGGCAGGACCTTGAGTCCTTGTTCAGATTTAAGTGAAAATTTGCACATACGTTGCTAGTTGTGTGTGTATTAGTATGACCATTTTTTGTAGTTTTGTGGGCATTATTGAAGCTAAAATTACATTTTTCCATTTCAGGACACATGGGAGGTAGGCGTGTCCTTGGACCGATTTGTCCAAAAATTCACATTTTTCTTAACTAAGCTATTCTATGCTTGTGTACCAAATTTCAAAAATTTCTGACAACTCCTTCTATTTATGTCCCTTCGTTATATGGGGACAAAGCACTGTGCGGCGTCGACATTATACGCATACTCATAAAGGACCTCAGCTTGATTTATAATTTCAAGAAAATACTTACAATACTCACAATGATTCAAATCATTTAGCTCATCCATTTACCGTTTTACCACAACCGAGAAAACACACAACTTAATAATCAGCGCTGCCAAATAAATTTGCCGAAAAATCGTCCACTTCATACATGTATCTTAAGTAAACTGTAATTGCCAAATCGTCACTTTGCTATTTCGGGGACAAATCTGGCAGCCTCGCATTTTGCTTCGCCTATACACATTGACTTGAGTAGATTCTAAATCAAACACAACAAATGTTGCTAAGTATGAGTACGATGAATAAAATGAAACTTTTGAGTGAATATGAGTTTGACTAACATTGGAATAAGTATGAGTGCGTATAAGTACAAGAATTTATGAGTCATGATTAAGCTCTACTCACTTTTTCACTACTCATTGCTGATCTCTGGTGTGCCCTTCACTGCTGTAGGCGCACAATATTATTAAAGTAACGGACTGTAGTTTATTTAAGGAGTATTCCGTTCAGTAATTATTAAATAAATAACCATTTAAAATACCTAGCAAATTTAGTTTTAACTGGTTGTAACAGTTATAAAAAAAACTAAGTCTATATTAATACGGATTTTCAGTTGCAGATAATATTCTCCGTTGGTTAATTTAAATAACGAAAAGTTCGTTTAATTTTTACTGTCAAAAATTAAACCGCGAAAAATTAATAATTTAACTACCAAAATTAAATTTTTAGTTATCTATAAAAAACGATTTGCTTGTTTTGTGTAAAAAAAAAATTCCCAGTTTCTATTTGTTTAAATAATTTATCTAAATACATCAAATTTTTAAAGTAAAATAATTGCAAAACCATACCATAAATTTTAAGGGCCGGTGTTGATTTTGAATAAAACACAAATTATTAAGAAATTATTGTCATTACTTTTTATCGCGGCACACCTCCATCCGTTTGTCCGAATTTTCGATAACGCTGCCGAATATCTCATCCTTTAGCTCTTGCATTGTTGCTGGTTTATCCTTTTTTTTTTTCTTTCAAATATCCCCAAAGAAAGAAGCCCAACGATGTCAAATCACATGATCTTGACATCGCCACTACGTGAGATAACACATGTCGCGCAAATGAGCCATTGTATCGTTAGTTGTGTGGCAAGTGACCCGTCCTGTTGAAACCAAATACCGTCCACATCCAGTTCCTCCAATTCGGGCCATAAAAGTTCGTTATCATCTCACGATAGTGAACACCATTCACAGAAACTGCCTGACAGGCCTCATTTTGGGAAAATACGGCCCGATGATGCCGGCAGCCCATAAACCGCACCAAACAGTCACTCTTTGTACGTGCATTGGTTTTTCGACAATCACTGCTGGACTATCATTCGCCCAAATGCGGCAATTCTGCTTATAGACGAATCCACTGAGGTGAAAATGCGCCTCATCACTGAAGATGATTTTCTTCGAAAATTGATTATCCACTGTTGCCAATTCTTGCCACCATTCTGACCTTTGACGACGTTTGGAATGGTCAAGAGGCTTTAGCTCTTGAGTAAATTGCACCTTGAAAACTGGTAAATGCAAGACTTTATGGATAATGTTCAACAACGACGAGAGTGAGAGGTGCAATTGTTTGACAAGGCGACGACGAGTTGAGGTGGACGGCTCTTCAGCCACACTACCACACTACCGTGTTTTTACATCTCCTACAGATCCGGTTTGCCAAAATTTTTGCACGATTTTTCCGATTGTACGCACATTTGGACGATTCAATTGACCGAAAAAATCACAAAGTGCACGATATGCATTTTGGTTTGAACGCCCAATTTCATAATAAGCCTGAATAACTGAACGCCTTTGCTCGATTGTGTATCTTTCCATGGTTCAAATTGAGTTAGTCTTAAATTGAGAAATGTCAAATGAAATACAGAAAAAATCTTGACGATTAGGTGTGGTCACATTCATCATTGGCCCTTAAAATTTAACCACCCATTACAATGGGATGTGTTCTGCTGAAATTAGGGATTTGGTTGCCGAAACCGGTACGTTTGTTCGTAATACATGTTTTTTTCTCAAGACCCCATCCTTTTGTGGTCGATTGGCGGGTGCATCGAACAACGCATTTTAGGTTCAATTCGTTTTGGCTGGACAGATCTTATATGGGAAAACCATCCTGCTCAAGTCTTCCCTCCCGCTTTCAACATGAGTAAGTTGAATCGAATGTTCACAACCACTACTCCCTCTATCCTCCTTCCTATAACCTATTTTGATAGTTCCAACACAATGTATAGTATATAGCAAAGTATTCCCTCATTCAGCACAAGTGATGGAAGTTATTAAAAAATCCTTTTCGGATATTAATGACTACCAATATATAAACCAAATTTTTTGAGCTATTTTTAAACAATTCCTGCAAAAATGTATACCAATTTCTGTGTATCCCTAAAAAAATGTATTTTAAATTTTCCCTACGAATTCATTTAATTTACCTGACATTTTTATAATAAACCGTTAGAATTTTTATTTATTATATTTTCCTTTTGTTTTGCTCTTGCAAAAATAAATTATACAATTCCATATGAGACGAGACAGAACTATGACAATAACAACTACATCATAAACCGTAAGCAATTTATCAGATCCAATACTGTCATGACTGCCACCTTCAAGGTAGACTACTGCCTGACGTCTTCCTTTTCGAAGCAGCGAATGCATACTTGTCTATGCATGTAGAAACTAAAAAAAGGAATTCTCTTGGTTTTTTTATAGAATTTTTATATTTTCTCCGTAAATTATAACAACATTATTCGAGCAAGCCGAACTCATTTGTTTAATACAGATTAAATAGGGGAGTAGAGAGTGGTACTGCAGCTTTGGTGGTTATAATATTGAGAAGAGTTTAAGCAAATAGCAAAGTTTAGCAAATTATATTTTAATGAATCTTTTTAAGTTTATAAGTTTTGTTGCTAAAAAAATGCCTTACTGACGTTACAGCGCTATTCTTTAAAGCCTTAAAATAGACAGTTCTTTGCTAGCTGCTATTGCTATACCCACAACTGTTGAATACCTTTAGTTATTTTTACCTCTAATAAATACGCGTTTCTGCATAATGAATATGTTGTTGATGCAGTTGCTACTATTTGTAGTTGTTTTTCCAGTAGCAGTCGGTGTTGTTTTGTTATTTTATTCTTTTTGTAGCATAAATGAAGGCGCCATTGGCGGCAGTGTAGAAAAATATATGTGTAAATGTATATGAATTCTTGAATTATGAATTTGAAATATTTTCTAGGTAGCAGCAGTACTGGCAGCATCAGTAAAATGAATATAGGAAAAATATAAAACAACAGCTAGAGAAATTTATTATTAGACTAGATTACGTGCAGGGATTTGTTTTGCTTATTGCACACAGACAACCCAGCCATACACTCACACATTTCCTTGGAAAACACTCCCACTTATATGTAGAAACCAAACTACAACTTGAACTCTATCTGCCACATAGAAAGTTTCCTAGTTACTGAAGCGACTAATGCCAACGACTAACAGGTAAAACGGTACACAAAATCCCCCAAACTCAAAACAAAGCATTTTTATTTGTATATATGATTTTGTGTATGTGTTGCTTGCAACACCGCAAGCAACAACATTAAAACATGCTTACAGACAATGAATGATGTGGCACATCTAATATCAAAATATGTATTGCATATAAAAGAAACAAGTGCAAAATGTTCAACATACTTCTGCTACCTGCCTGGGCCACGAAATTTTCCAAAAACCAGCAAGAAAGAAAAAAAATGAAAAGAAAATAAATAAATTTTACTCCAAAGGGATCCAGTCAAACAAGAACATTTAACTGAATTGTACTCATATTTGTATGCAACAGCATTGAAAAGCTTTTGCTGAGATTCATCAAAATTTATGTATTTTTTTCTTTATCGAATGTTGTTGTTGCCACAATGCTCTAAGCATTATAATGTTGCAACCAAAATAACAACAACAATAATAAACAACAGCAGAGAATGCTTGGTATTGTATTGTATTTTAGTTTTTATATATATGCATGGATTTTCTTGCAAACTAATGTACGAATCCTTATAGTATTTTAATTTGATATGCGTTATGTTGCAAGCAAAAGTGTATTTTTTATTTTTTTGCAATTTGTCATAAATTTAAACAGTCTGTCTTTTAAGCTATTTCATTTTTGTGATTTTATTCTATTCCTATTTATCTTTTGCATTAATTTTATTTAAGAAAAATTATTTTTTTTTATTACATTAAAAAAAAATATGTTAAAAAGAAAGTAAATAAAAGCAAGACTAATAAAAATTGAATAGATTATCGCAAAATATTGGCATAATCAAAAATTTTAAATATCTTACAAATGTTATTATCACTAAAATAGAATAACATAAAGGGTGTTCCAAACAAAACACACGATGTGTATTGTAAATAAAACAAATCGTTTTCAAAGAATTATCTTAGTTATATGTCAACCAAAATATCGCCAAATGCTCGCCACGGCTTCGGCGGCATACCTCTATCCGATGGTCAATATTTTCAATGACTCTGAGACATAATTGAGGTTCAATATCGTTAATGTGTAGCATTATCTCCTTATTTTGAATTATTCTTGGCTTACACTCTTTTTTTTAATATCCCTTAAAAAAGAAGTCAAATCACATGATCGTAGCGACCAATTACCATCGTTATGACGTATGATGACACGCCCATTGGACTTTTCGGGCGGGATGAAATAACCCCCTAAAAGTTTGTACAGAGAACAACAAAAACGATATTTGGGGGGTTATTTCATTTTGTTTAGGGTGTTATTTAATTTTTTTATTTGGGGTATTATTTCATATGAAATTATCCCCCAAAAAATCATTATGAAATAAAGCCCCAATATATTTTTTTGGGGGATTATTTCATTTTCAAATTTATAACGAAAACGTTTTTGGGCGCAAGGATTTATCCACTTTGGTATACATAACAACGGCTTTGATAAATAAAGGTGCCCTGCATAACCGGCCTTCGGCCAGGCGCACTGATTTTCTTCTATATGGTATACCAAACACCGGCTTAACCAACTAAAGCTTTTCTGCGTAGCCGCGTAGAGTCGGTATTTTTATACTATAGAGGAGAAAATCCTGGCACTATGCAGAGAAGCTTTAGTTAGCGAAGCCGGTGTATTTTATACCATAGAGGAAAATGTCATTGCAGAAAAGCCTTAGTTGGCGAAGCTTGTGTTGGGTATATTATACCATGATATCTATCGCGTGATTCTTTAAAGCAAAACTGTATAATTAATTGTATTACATTTATTGGGCTCTTATTTCATTTCAGAAATTGGGGTTATTTCATATATAACCCCCCACGCTTTGGGGGTTATATTTTGGGGGGTTATTTCCTGCCGCCGATTTCTCGCCCAAAAGAGCCATTGTTTTGTTGGCTGCGTAGCAAGTAGCACCATCCTATTGCAACCATATATCATCGTCCAGGTCCATATCATCAATTTCTGGCCACAAGAAGTCCGTTATCATCTCGCGAAAGCGAACACCATTTACGGTTACTGCATGGCCGACCTAGTTTTCGGAGAAGTACGGCCCGATAAAAAACACCATAAAGTTAATCTTTGTGAATGCATCGGCCTTTCAACAATCACTCATGGATTCTTGTTTTCCCGAATGCGGCACATCTGCACATCTGTCGCTGAAGCTGATTTTCTTTGTGAAGTCATCATTCACTTCTGTCTGTTCAACCAATTATTGAATTTGTATACATGGTTTTATTTATTAAATTTAGTTGGGCAAAAAACTTGACGTTCAGGTGTTACTCACAATTAACATCGTGCTTTATGGTTGGACCACCTTAAAAGTAGAATCAAAACCATGTTTGCAGTCAAAGTTAATTTAAGGCTTTAATGTTAAAACTGTTGGTATTAATAATTTTTAGAGCGTGATAAGAAAAAAAAATACAGCGTAATTATATTAGTAATTAGTATTGTGGTTATTTTGTTGAACTATTTCTGGTTTTTAATCCAAATTTTTAATATTTTTAATTAGGCTTAAGTTCATGAAATTTAATTTTTATTAAATTATTTTTATGAAGAAAGGAATTTTTACAACATGAAAATTAATTCAAATTGTTATTGATAATCTTTCATTCTTGACGTGGCTCGGGCTCGAACCCTGGCCGGCAGGTTACCATGACATGTTGCGATCGCAACCACTCGATCTCCTCAGATGGATTTGCCGTCTTACACTCGCAGCCATCGACGACTGCTGACGTCACTAGTCAAACATCAATCCTTAAACCAAATTGTATTTTAACATTTGGTAGATCGAAATTTGCTTTCCTGAATGATTATCCATTTTAATTGATTTTACATGTTTTTTCCTTTACTTCTGTTTTTTCGTACTTTCGTCAAGAATTTTTCTTGAAGTCCAAGTACATTTTTTTGTTTTTTCACTTTGTCTTTCTCTTTTCTGTTGACCTTTTTCAGCACAACTTGAAGGACAAATGTACACATAGAGCTCGTGCCTTAGCTTTAACAATAATTAGTATTGTGGTTATTTTGTTGAACTATTTCTGGTTTTTAATCCAAATTTTTAATATTTTTAATTAGGCTTAAGTTCATGAAATTTAATTTTTATTAAATTATTTTTATGAAGAAAAGAATTTTTACAACATGAAAATTAATTAAAATTGTTATTGATAATCTTTCATTCTTGACGTGGCTCGGGCTCGAACCCTGGCCGGCAGGTTACCATGACATGTTTCGATCGCAACCACTCGATCTCCTCAGATGGATTTGCCGTCTTACACTCGCAGCCATCGACGACTGCTGACGTCACTAGTCAAACATCAATCCTTAAACCAAATTGTATATTAGAGTAGAATTATTATAGAGGTAGAGTGAAGTTGTGCCAGAGTTGGAGTCGAGTAGCTATAGGCGTGGCTAAAGTACACCTAGAGCGGAGGAGTAGAGTCAGAGCATAGTGAGAGTAAAGTTAGAGTAGGGTAACACTAGGGCATTGATGCCCATTTCACCAAACAATTGTTTAAAAGCCACTCCTTTTTGTTTCTTATGCGCTTTAATTTAGTCGTTCGTGACACAGCGACGAGTTCACATTCGGGTGCTCCAAAAATGTCAAGGCACAGACCTTCCACGTCCCCCTAGCATTCTTTTATCATCTGTAGCTATACGCTGTATAAAAATATTTTATTAATAGGAAAAGTTTAACTGGCACCGCAACGACGCTAAAGTTTTAATTTGCATTTACAAGGGGAAACATATTTTTTTTTTTTGTTTTGTAAAAATTTCGCCATTAAATAATAACTTTTGCAATTAAATGTAAATGAATCGGAATGTGTACGCAATTGTCGTTCTAATGATATATAAAATAAATAAAAATGTTTCAAAGTTACAAAGTTTGGGGTCATTTTTACCTCAAGTGCATTTAAGGGTTAATCTCTATTTTAGAACCTTTTTGTCTGTGTGTGTCTTTAGGGTATATTTTTCTTAAGTTCATACAAATCGCCATAAAAGTATGCAATATTTTGCTATCTTTCCTTTAGAAATTTCATATATATCAAAATTTGTCTTTTGACCTTCGTGATTTAAGGGTTAATGTGTTTAGGTTTTAGTAAAAACTTCTGAGTAAAATGGGTTCAATCACCAAAATATGGCCGAAAAATTAGTTTTTCCCGAAAATCGCAAAGCTTAAATCGCAGGTACGAACAAACTATGAGAGGTATTGACATAATTTTACTTATTTTTATTCCTTATTATATCCCCAATAAATTCTAATGCTATAATCAAACAAATTCTGAAATTTGTTAAGCAAAATTTGTGAAAAATTTAAAATGGTGCTTTGAAACTGCTAATTAACAAATATTTTTCTTCGGTCAAACCTGCCAATAGGTTAACGGTATCCTTAGAAGACCAAAAAGCATATACAAGTAAATTTTAAGTTCAAATTAGCTCTTATTCAAATATTTCTTAAAATAAATTTATGTTGTTTCTACATTTCTTGTTCAGGTGGCCTGAGACACGTGAATTGCCAGGGGATATTTTAATAACTTTAAATTTTGGTTAACAAATTTCTTATTAGAATGACAATTACGTTCAAATTCTGATTTAGTAACATTTAATTGCTAACAAAATGTTTACAAAAACTTAAAACATTTATTTAATCCCCTTGTAAATGCACCTTCAAACTTTGAAATTGAGAACTGCATTTATTTTCGACTTGCTTTCTAACGTTATTGTCAAATGTTATAGATAGATAGTCAAAAGATGAAACAGCGTTCTTTCCGTTCTCAAATTCTTGGAAAGAGGAAATAGTTGGCCCCTTTTTATTTTAAATGTACGTTAAGCAAACGAACAACGTTTATTAAAAAAGTTTTCGTTGGCTGAACGAATTATTCGTTAATATAACGAACATTTTATTTTAATTAGGTATTATTTTCATTATATTAACGAATGATACGTTGAGCCAACGAAAACTATTTAAATAAACGTTGTTCGTTTGCTTAACGTACATTTTCATTGGATTTTTGGTTCAGTGTATAGAGTAAAGTAAGAGTAAAGTGCAAGTTGAGTAAGTAAAATTTTAGAGCACAATGAAAGTAGAGTTAGGCCCGTTTTCACAACTTACCGATAGCTAAAGGTAGGATTGTATCGGCCGTATAAAAACTGTTCCACTATTGCAACTTTGCTTTAACCTACCAGGTAGGGTGAACCTTAATTAACTTTATCGCTTACGTAAGGTTAATGTAAAGTTTTAATAATGGAGCCCTTTTTATCAGCCCATTTAAAGTCTACTTTTAGCTATCGGTAGGTTGTGAAAATGGGCATAAGAGTAGAGTTAAGTTAGAGCTCGAATAGAGTTTAAAAAAAGCTAGCGAATAGTTAGAATACATTTAGGGGAGAATAATGCCCGTAATTTCAACAAACAGATATCTGGCCGTGTTTGTACCTAACAGTTATCTTTACCTATGCGGTAAAACTAGTTTGGTAATTTCAACGTTAAATTCACCTACGTGTTTTTTCCTTTAAATTTCCTTTAAAAATATGGCAACATTTGTGTTTTTATTAATTTTTTGAATTACCTGTCAAAAATGGATGGTGTAAAATACACTACAGTTTAATCAGTAGATAAGACATACGTATTAAAATTATAAAAAATTCGTTACACCATAGATATCTATACACAGCTAGACATCTATTTGTAGAAATTACGGGCATAAGAACTATAATTTTTTTTTCAACTTTGCCACAGAAATTAAGTTATAACTCCTTTAAAATATCAATTATTGGCTAAGCAAGAAATAAACGATAATCATTTAAGGCAGTTTCACACTTTAATACGAGTCTTAAGTATTTTGAGGAAAATACAACCCTGATATGTAGGGATGAAACGATACGAGTAAATACAAGTACATATTCGATACTTTTATATAAGTACCAAGTATTTTTGTAATCGATACTTAGCAACCGAGTACCAAGTAGTATCGGTAAAAAAATACTCGGTATCGGTTAAAAGTAATCGTTTAACTTTGGTATTGAAATAAATCTTAAATTTTTCATTATTTTCCAAAGCTGGAGCAGCAGTAACGGTATCAAGAAACCGTTTGACCAGTAAACACTAGGGATGCCAATCCCGAATACTGAAAACCCGGGATTAAAATTAAGTCCCGAATCCCGGGGTTTGATATAAAAATCCCGAGATTTTGGGCTTTGTAAAAATTCAATATTAAATCATACTGGCCATGAATCTAATTTTTAACTGGTTACCAAAAAAGTCACAAGTGAATAAATGTTATATGCAATGCATTATGTACCACGAAAACAAAATCAGATGGTGGGTCTTTTTTCTAAGTGGATAATAATAGAACTGCGCACACAAAATGCAAGTTGTGCAAAAAGGTGTTAACAACTTTAGGAGGTTCTACCAAAAGTCTTTTGACACATATAAGTTTATTTTATTAGATTAAAGGCTCAGTTAGCCGGGAGTAACAGTAACGTTGAAAATCGGCTGATTCATTTTGATGTATGTAAAGCAATTAGAACGATTACAGTTAGCAGTAAGATGTTACGTCTCAATCTGTAAGAAATAGATTGGTCTTACTTTTTTACGGTAAGGTTACTGTTACTATTACTCCCGGCTAACTGAGCCTTAATACTTGCATATATATAATTGAGATAAAATAAATTAAATATTGTCGTATAGCATATATGTAGTTATTTATTTACGATACCACCCAGAAGTGTTGAATGCGAATATTGGTTTCGTCGGCAGCATATGTTTGCGATAAAATAAGGTATCAATTATCTGACGTCATTAATTTGTTTAAGAATCTTTTTAAAATATAAGTTTTTATACATTATACTTCCATATTACTTTAAAAGAATACAGTTTTATTTTGTAATGAGTTTAATTTTCTTCATGAATTAATTTGTTTTAATTCGTATACATAAACATTAAATTATAATTATATGAATTTTAAAATTGGCTTTTATATATGAAATCCTGAAAAATCCCGATCCGTCCCGGGATTCCTTTTTTTGAATTAAGAATCCTTAATCCCGGGTCCACACCTATAAACCACATATCGTCTACGTCCATTTCCTCAATTTCTGGCTATAGGAAGTCCGTTATTATCCCGCGATAGCGAACACCATTCACGATAATTGCTTGGCCGACCTCATTTTCGAAGACGCCGCCAGCCGCAGAACTAACTGGGGAGCATGCACATATATTTTCCCATTTCCTACAGCCCCGGTTTGCTGAAATTTACGCGCAATTCTCCCGATTGTGGAAACATTTGGTCGATTATACTGACCATTAAATGCATTTAAATTGAACGCCCATTTTCGTAAAAGGCCTTATTAATCTTTACGCGCTGCTCAATTGTGTACCTCTAAATAATTTAAGTTGCGCAAAAACTTGACGTTAAGGTGTGACTCACAATTAACATCATGGATTATGGTTTTACCACCCTTTATTATATATTTATCAATTTAAAAATAAAATAGATAAATTATTTAGTTTAATTTCTTCGACCTTCTTAATATTATTTCCTTTTTTTTTTAAATTTTTTTTTGAAAAATCCCTGAAGAAGCAAGCTATCCATTGAGATAGCGAAATATTGGATAAATTTTAAATAAATATTCTTTATATAAAACGGACCTTGAGCTTGAGAAATTATTGAAAGGGAATAAAAATACATATTTACATTTAAGATAAATTCATAGTGACATTGTTGATTTCTGGAATAAAAGGTGAATGAAGGTTGTTATCCTGAACGTTCTATAAAATTTTGTTTCCTAAGATAAACAAGATTTTTCGAAAGGAAATTGGTACTAGGTGGTAACTAAAAGTGGTCGCAATCTTTACACTTATCGTTTTGCACAAAAATTCTAATAGGTCGAAGTTCTTATTTTATTGTATAGTAATAAAACACTAATAAGAACGTTTTTAAATGCTGCTTTCTATTCTTTTATCATACAAACCGATACAAGTACCGATACAAGTAACTAAGTATCGATACTTTTTTTTCGATTCTAAGTAGGTATCGATACTTTACGAGCGATACCACATCGAGTAAAAGTATCGATACCTTAGAGGTATCGTTTCATCCCTACTGATATGATGAAAACTTTCAAACAAAAATTTGATCAGGAAAGTATGTATTTACATCAAAATACTAAAGACTTGTATTAAAGTGTTAAACGGCCTTTAGTATTATTTTCGATGTAATAAATCTTAATAAATATTCTTAAATATTCCCCAAATATCAATTAAACTTTAACAAAAATCACCTCTTAGTAATTTGTCACCAAAATATAAATAGCTAAAAAAAACAACACAGAAACTTTATTAAACACTTTAAAAAGTTTCAACTCCTGGGAGAACCAAATACTCTGTCTGGCTGTTCCTTGAAAGAAGGAGCCAGGCAGCCAGCCAACACACATTTCCATTTTTATTACTGCCAAGAAACCACAATAAACTTCTTTAGCCTTTTTCCTCGATTTTTGCACAAATAACGTAAACCAAAACGGAAATAAACTGAAACTGCATTTCATATTAAGTTAATGTGTATGTGTATATGTGTGTAAATGCGTGTTGTTAAGCGGGAGTGTGTGTGTGTTTGTGTGTGGTTGTGTTAGTCTGACGTGTTGTAAGTATTTGTGTTTTCCAAGAAAGAAAAAAGAGTAATGGCGAGAAATTTGTATTCCTGTCACGTTAAGCATGTAGAGACCGTTATTCAAGCTACTATACTTTCAGGATTATTATATAGTTGGCTCCTTTTGTTATTATTGTTGCTTTGCTACTATTTTTAGTAGTTGTTGTACAATATTTTTAACACTTTTAGCAGAAAAACTAAAAAAAAAAACCTTTTTTCTTTTCTGGTGTGAAGAATAAACTAAATGGTCATAAATTTAAATGTGTTTTTGTGAGTATGTATATGTGTTCCAATGCATATTTGCTTAGGTGCCTGTGTATGTCTACTTTTGTTGCTTTTTTTTAGTGTAAGTGTTTCCTGTTAAAGCTGTTTTTTTTTAAATATGCGTGTACATACATGAAACATTTTTAATTTGATTAAATTTTGTGATATTTTTTCATTATTTTCAATTAATCTAAATTAAAACAAAGTTTCTTAGAAAAAAAATCCCCTTTCTGAAAATAAAACGATTTACGTTTAGTTAATTTTGTACTCGGAATATATTTAAATTTACATAGCGGTAAATACCGAAAGAACCGCAAGTGGCAGGCCTTTTTGAAGGCCTATTTACTCCTTTCTAAAAGTTTCGTTTCTTACTATATCCAGCCTTCAGAAATACGCCTTCTAGAAGGTATACATTTCTTTTCGAAATACCTTACAAATATTCATTACACATTTATTTATTTATTGCATTTCTACTTAATAGACACTTCTTAATGAGCATTCAAGAAGGGAGACATGAAGCTGTTAAGTTTTAATTTTCTATACCCTAAACCGAAGGTTAATGGGTAAATTATAGTTTGTCATTCCGTTTGTAACTTCCACAGCATTGATCCTAGACCATTTAAGGTATATAAATTCTATATCCATGGGAGAAGACAAATTTAAATCCGGGTGACAGTCCGACTGTCTGTCTGTCTGTATGGCTGTTGAAATGGATTTTCCGAAGACCCAAGATATGATGGGGACTTGGTTGGTATAAATTTATGTCAGATATGCTCATTTAAATTTTGCTATTGAAATTCAGCCGGATCAATCCATAAATAGCTGAGATATGAACAAAAAACCACGACAGCCTCTAATTCTACCCATAAATCTTTTGTTGTTGCTGTTGCTTTTTTATTACTTTTTTTATATATTTAGAGAACGGCAACAGCCAAATTTTCCAAATGATACTTGTACATAGCATTTTCGTTAGCATCCGAAAAAATGTGGACGGAATTGGAATAGTGACACAAAATAGATTTATTTATATTTTAAGCACCATATTTATATAACTTTCTGTTCTCATCGCACCATGTTGAAGGGTATAGAAGATGCGCCATAGCCGAAAAAAGCACTCTTAATTGTTTTTCTTAGTGACATTTCTTCCTTCTTTGGGAAGGAAGAGAAAAAACCTGATAAAATTTAACATTTTATAAATTTTATGTATCAGCTTTTAAAAAAAATTCTCTCGACATACACGATAAAAGCTAAAAGACATTATTTATATTCCCTTTTAAAAGTCCTTCATCTGAATTCTTTTAAGAATGCGTTTAAAGAGAAGGTTGCTCCCAGTGTCAACCTGTGCAAAAAAATAAGTCTTTTAAATAAGCGGTTCTATTAGGCCTCTTTACTCCATCTTTTTTTTTGTTTTAATTTCTATTTAATAAATTATTTAAATTTAAATTGAAATTTATTTTAATATTTACTAAAACTAAAAATATAATTTTTTTTAACTCAGCGGCTGCATGTCAAAGCATGTTATAATTTTAAGGCTGTACAATAAAATTTTTTTAAATAACACTGTGCTCGAAATTGACACTTTTTTTAGACAAGCCGGGCACATGGCGTTTTAGCATAATTCGGGTACGATGAATCCAATGGTTCCAACCGTTTTTTTTTTAGGTTAGCTCTTGTTTTCGAGATATACCGTTATTTCGAAAATGGAGGAGGTTGCCCAACATATATTCGCGTAACTCAAAAAAGGTTTAGTAAATTGAAATAACTATAAAAACCGAAATTCCGCAATAAAATATCCTTTAAGAAAAGTAAAACTTAAATATGAGCAGTTGTTTTAGAAACACATTTTTTTTTTTGGAAAAAAAAATTTTTTTTTTTTTTTTTTTTTTTCTCAGTAGTTTTTATTTACAATCTATTTTACAATATTTAGTAAATTTGATCAATTAAAGGAAAACATTACATGTGTTATTAAACTTCAATTAGCTTAATAAACTATTTACATACATACTATTTTTAAAATAATGAGCTTTTAATATTATACATTTTATATACAAAATTTTTATTTTCTATATTGGAGGTCTAATACGTGTAACCTATTCAGTCTTCTAACATCATCTGTTTCATCTAACAAGGAAATTGCTAATATATTACAATGATTACTGAGTCGGTTAATGTATCGTGTGCTAAATTTATTTATTTCATTCAAAACAAAAGGTATCTGAAGATCTCTATGAATTTGTTTGTTAGTCATAAACCATGGAGCATCTACTATTCGTCTTAAAGTTTTTGATTGGTATCTTTGCAATATCTCCACGTTTGAGTGGCTGGCCGTTCCCCACAACTCAATACCATAGGTCCACACCGGTTTCAAAATAGCTTTGTATAACTTGACTTTGTTTTCAAGGCTAAGTTGAGACTTTCGTCCTAGTAACCAATACATTTTTTTAGTTTTGATATTTAGATGTTCCTTTTTCGCTTTAATATGGTCTTTCCATGTAAGTCGTTTGTCAAGATACATTCCTAGATATTTGACACAATTTGTGTTAGGTACTTGTATGTCTGCAAAAAATTAGAATCCTAGCTGCACTTTCCAATTTTTATGAATTTTTAAAAAACAAAAATTTCCAAATTTTGATAAAAAAAATTATTTTTTTTTTCAACAAAAAATTATGTTTCTAAAACGACTGCTCATTACTTTTCTTAAAGGAAATTTTATTGCGGAATTTCGTTTTTTAAAGTAATTTCAATTAACTAAACCGTTTTTGAGTTACGCGAATATATGTTGGGCAACCTCCTCCACTTTCGAAACAACGGCATATCTCGAAAACAAGTGCTAACCTAAAAAAAAAAAAAACGGAGGCCACGATTGGATTCAGCGTACCCGAATTATGCTAAAACGCCATGTGGCCGGTTTGTCTAATTTTGCAGCTAGCACAGTGTAATTTTTTACTTTTTTGTTTCAGACTTTTAGTTTCATGTTGGCGTGAAATTTTTCTTTTATTACAGTTAAACTTAATTAATATTTCGTGGTATTATAGTTGTTCTTAAATCTTTTGCTTAAACGTTTAGTGCGTGTCTTTGATGAGTGGTTGTACAGTGGAATAAAACAGTTCTAATTTGAGTTCTCCTTCTGTTTTATATTAGTTAAGTTCTTGTTAAGCTCGAAACAGAAAAAATTCAAAATTTTTACCAATTTTAGTATGTATCAAAATTAAAATAATTTTTAATTAAAAATTTATTTAAGTGAATTAAGCGTTTAATCAAGTGAATTAAAACGTTTAAACAAGTGAACTAAACGTTTAATTGATACTATTAATTTGTGTACAGGTGCAAATTCAATTACTTTTTAATTAATATCACAAGTTTTTTAACTGAAATTAATTTTTTTTTCTGTGTAGGTGAGTTGAGTAGTCCAAACAACGCTAGATTTAAAAAAAAACCTGTAAAAGTCCCCATTTTATTTGCTGGTTAAACTGCCACCCTAAGACATTATCAATCTCATTCACAACTCGGTAACTGACTCGAAATTCATGATTAAATATTTAAAACTCCTGCAAAACTCTCTAAATTACTTGGCAGTTCACTTTCAAAAAACCGGTTTAATCGATTTTCACAGAATTTTGTTTTTTTTTTAACTTAGTGGAGTTCAGTTCAGTATAGTTCAGTTCTAGTTTAATTGTTACTTTTCTAGTTCAGTTCTTGTTCTTTTCTATATAGTTTAGTTCTTGCTTAAGTGACACTGCTAATACGAGTGACATAAGGAAATATGCTCAAAGAAGTGTGCAAGACCTACGTGTAATAGTGTAAGAACTTATGTCATATCACTTTTATGTTTATGCGTTTTTTTGGCCCATTGTGGTCTCTATATCTCTACATTAGTTCAATATATTTCTAAGCATGGATACAGGGATTGTATTAGCGGTTTTTTCTCTCTGGCATTGACATTTCATACATGAGTGTGTGTGATAGTAAGTTTCACCCCCCCCTATAAAGTATGTTCACACAATCATAAAACGTGCCAAGCTTATTAAGCTGATAGATCTTTTTAACACTTGGTATACATATACGTTTATAAACATGTATGTATGTGTATTGAAATTGTAAGCAAAAAAGTTTATAGATATATTTATGATTACTATAAAATAAAAGTAACTTAATGCAATTCATCTGAGCAAAAACTTAAGGATAATATGGTCGATATTTCCAAGAGGGAAAGGGGAAGACAACGTTAGTATTCGAGAAAGGTGTTTATAACTAACATAAACATTTATGACCTGGTTAAAATGCAGGTGTATTAAACTTGGAACATGCGTGTGAAAATGTTTATCTTTTTGTGGTGGTGAGAAATATATAAAATTTAATTATAATTACAAGTTTTTGTATGAAAAGCAAAAAAAAATTATTTCTCTTCAGAGGCATGGAAAAATTTTTTCAAAAGAAAAAAAATTTTCTTTAAATATAACATTTTTTATATGATTAACTTTGCAACTCTCTTTTTTTTCCAATATCACCCAACTAATTAACAAAATTATTTGCATGCCTTGTTCCTGTAATAAAAGACATTAAAAAAAAATATTATTCTAAAACTTCTTCCTTGTATTGTTTTATATTTCTGGCCAAAAATATTCAAAATGTGTTAATTACTCTTGAAAAATCCCACCAAACATAAAAGGAAAAAACTTTAAAATAAATATTTACAAAACAATTTTGTTTGCATCCTTTAAAATAAACAAACAACAGCAAAAACCAATGTTTATCAGGCCCAAACCACTGCTAACAACAACAAGGACAACAATGTTGCAAAATGGCGAAAGAAAAAACGAATATTTTCGCGAGAAATCTAAAAACAACAGCAACAAGAAAAGCCAATTAAAAGCAGTTGACATTTTTCAACAATAATGGCATTTTAACACTTTTCAGTATTTCCGCCGTTGTGAGTTTGACTAAAATGGTAACAATAACAAGAAAGCAGCGAAAAAAAAGCAACAACAACAACAATATTATAACACCAGGACACACACTCACCCATACATCAGCACTCTTGAATGGCATTAAGGCAGACAGTAAAATCCACACAGCCACACCAACAAAATAACGCTATTTGTACTTAGTCCTGACAATGGAGTGTCATTTATGAGCTCAGTCGCCTAAAGTTATGCTAAGCAAAAGTATTTAAACAAAGCATGGCTAAAAATAAGAGCAAATTTTAAAATACACACACATACACAATCACAGCCATTATTACGTTCAAAACATTGTTATTGTTGTGCCGCGGAAAATAATCAACAAAAATAAAAACCGTTAAGTGAATGGCTCAGAGTTTTTATCACATCTCTTAAAAATTTCAGTAGTTTTTATGAGAATTGAAAAAACAAAAACGCAGTTATTCAAAATCTATTTGAATCTATTCAAGACGTAAACAATGTTGTTCTTTTATAAAACTTAATTAAAGTTAGAGTAGAGTTAGAGTAGAGTTAGTGTAGAGTTAGAGTAGAGTTAGAAAATATTTAGAGTAGAGTTAGAATAGAGTTAGAGTAGAGTTAGAGTAGAGTTAAAGTAGAGTTAGAGTTAGAGTAGAGTTTGAGTTAGAGTAGAGTTAGAGTTAGAGGAAAGTTGGAGTAGAGTTAGAGTAGAGTTAGAGTAGAGTTAGAGTAGAGTTAGAGTTAGAGTAGAGTTAGAGTAGAGTTAGAGTAGAGTTAGAGTAGAGTTAGAGTAGAGTTAGAGTAGAGTTAGAGTAGAGTTAGAGTAGAGTTAGAGTAGAGTTAGAGTAGAGTTAGAGTAGAGTTAGAGTAGAGTTAGAGTAGAGTTAGAGTAGAGTTAGAGTAGAGTTAGAGTAGAGTTAGAGTAGAGTTAGAGTAGAGTTAGAGTAGAGTTAGAGTAGAGTTAGAGTAGAGTTAGAGTAGAGTTAGAGTAGAGTTAGAGTAGAGTTAGAGTAGAGTTAGAGTAGAGTTAGAGTAGAGTTAGAGTAGAGTTAGAAAAGATTTAGAGTAGAGTTAGAATAGAGTTAGAGTAGAGTTAGAGTAGAGTTAGAGTAGAGTTAGAGTAGAGTAAGAGTAGAGTTAGAGTAGAGTTAGAGTAGAGTTAGAGAAGAGTTAGAGTAGAGTTAGAGTGGAGTCAGAGTAGAGTTTGAGTAGGGTTAAAGTAGAGTTAGAGTAGAGTTAGAGTTAGAGTTAGAGTTAGAGTTAGAGTAGAGTAGAGTTAGAGTAGAGTTAGAGTAGAGTAGAGTTAGAGTTAGAGTTAGAGTTAGAGTTAGAGTTAGAGTTAGAGTTAGAGTAGAGTAAGAGTTAGAGTTAGAGTTAGAGTAGAGTAGAGTTAGAGTAGAGTAGAGTTAGAGTTAGAGTAGAGTTAGAGTAGAGTTAGAGTAGAGTTAGAGTAGAGTTAGAGTTAGAGTAGAGTTAGAGTAGAGTTAGAGTAGAGTTAGAGTAGAGTTAGAGTAGAGTTAGAGTAGAGTTAGAGTAGAGTTAGAGTAGAGTTAGAGTAGAGTTAGAGTTAGAGTAGAGTTAGAGTAGAGTTAGAGTAGAGTTAGAGTAGAGTTAGAGTAGAGTTAGAGTAGAGTTAGAGAAGAGTTAGAGTAGAGTTAGAGTGGAGTCAGAGTAGAGTTTGAGTAGGGTTAAAGTAGAGTTAGAGTAGAGTAATAGTAATAGTAATAGTAAAGTTAGAGTAAAGTATTCCATATAAGTTTGCCCTGTATTAACAGCCTTCACGTGGTGAAGTACGTAACTAAATACAATTGGATAAGATTGTGAACTAAGTGTGCTTTTACAATAAAAATTGTCAAACTCACTTAGTGAATGTTTATTCATTATTAATTTGTAATAAAAATTTTAAAGAAAATAAACCAAGACGCTTTTTAAAATGTGAAAACATAACAGTATTAAATACAAGATTTTTATTGCCGGTAGCTGTTAAATTCTGCATGAAATTAATTAACTCTTTTAATACTGACACTTTCTTAACATTTTAAATAAACAAATTTCATGTTGTCTCATATTTCATTTATTCGTAGGTGGTTCTTCTTTATTGTCAGGCCTGTATATCTGTGTTCATCATCACCACACATTTTTGTAAAAGGAACAAATTGTTAAATCTTTTACATTATTTTCCACTTTGTGTATTATGTTTGAACTCATAGCTGGAGGTGTTATTTAGCATAAATGCCTGACTGGCCTTAAAAAAAAAAATAAAATGCATGAATTAAAAGAAACATCTACTACGAAAGCGGAAGGGAAACAAAGAAAAATGCTTTGTTGTTCACTTGTGACTTAACAAGTGGTGTCATTAAACATAAAAGCGCCTGCAGCATTGAAAGTGTTTCTGAAAAAAAAAAATTACCAACTAATAAAAAATGAAATAAAGGACCTCAGGAGAAAATTAACAATTTAATAAAGATGAAGTATGACAAGTACATAAAGAAATGCTAAAGCTGAGGAATTTTTAAAGCATTCATTCAGGCAGAGGCTCAGAATTTATACGGATTTAAGATTATTTTTAAAAATGTGGAATTTTATATATTTATTAAAACCAGTATGCTTAAAAAACATTGTGAAATTTTTGTAAAACCTGAGCTCTTAATTTTTATTTCACATTTTAAAGGACACTTATAAACCCTTTTGTTTACATATTTATACTCCACTTGAATTTTTTTAGATCGCTTTTAAAAGTTTGTGTAAGTAAATAGTTTGGAATACTCTATTGTTAAACATATGGCTAACCATATGGTTATGTTTTTGCTTTAAAAATGCAATTTTTAACGGAAACACATATGTATCCGGCTTCCGTTTAAAACACAACGCATCAGCAAAAAAAAAACTTATTTAAACACAATTTTTTTTTTTTTTTTGCAAAAATAAAAAGAGTATAAACATTTTTTTTAGCAAAAATAATAAAAACCTGCAAAACCACATAAAACTCATTTAAAATGCAGAAAATATCTAAATGAAAAGCAAACATATTATAAATATTTTTATTACAACAATTTTTTTTGTGGTGAGCTTCTTCTTATTTTTCAAATTATAAAAAACCGCAAATTTAATATTAAAGAGTTTTGTGTTTTTTGTTGCTTTTGATCATTTTGGCCATTGTTTTTGACATTTGTTGCGTTTTAGACAGGAATATTAAATGCAGCACAAAAAACAAAATATATTATAAAACCATACAATTTCTAAGATCCGGCGGATACAAGCATTTTAAATAAAACGTTTAGCCAGCCAAACAAAAGAAAGCAAAAAAAATTGAAACGAAGAGTTTCAGCTCGATGCTTGCACAAGCAACAGGCGTAAACGCGGCGCCTTATTATAAAATAAATCCTTTATTCTTTAGAAATGTTGGTGTTTTTCATAAGATAACACCTTTGGCTAGGTTTGTGTTGAACTTACAAAATGAAAAATGTAAATTCCCTTAGGCTTGATTTCAGCATATTTTTTTTTTGAAAATGAGTCAAAAACAAAGAGTTGTTTATATAAGCATTTAAAAGTGTAGCAGAATGGCTATAAAGGCAGAGAAAAATTACAAAACTTATGAAATATACAGAAAGTACCCAGTAAAAACTTCGACTATAAAATAATGTGTTGAGTAATCAGAAAAACATAAGAGCACTACTTACAATTCTACTGAAAGAACCAATGAATTTTACAAGGCTGTCCCAAAATGAACGCATTCAAAAATAAGTCATTATTTATTTTACCTGCATACATCCAGAAAAAAGTAGTTATAGAAGTTGTTATAGATGTAGTTATAGAACAAAGCTACAAAATAATGAGTTAAAGAAGCTATTCATTTTGAAAAAGTAGGCGAAGACTATATGTTGAGCAAAATTTGCAAAAAAACTCTGCTCTTACTCTTCTCTAACTTTACTCTAAGTCTACTCTTAGTCTGCTCTAACTGTACTCTAACTCTATTCTAACTCTACTCTAACTCTACTCTAACTATACTCTAACTCTACTCTACTCTACTCTACTCTACTCTACTCTACTCTACTCTACTCTACTCTACTCTACTCTACTCTACTCCACTCTACTCTACTCTACTCTACTCTACTCTACTCTACTCTACTCTACTCTACTCCACTCTAACTCTATTCTAACTCTACTCTAACTGTACTCTAACTCTACTCTTACTCTAACTTAACTCTAACTTAACTCTAACTCTACTCTAACTCTTCTCTAACTCTACTCTAACTCTACTCTAACTCTACTCTAACTCTACTATAACTCTACTCTAACTCTACTCTAACTCTACTCTTACTCTACTCTAACTCTACTCTAACGCTACTCTAACTCTACTCTCACTCTACCCTAACTTTACTCTATCAATAACTCTACTCTAACTTAATTTATATGACTAGAAATAAATTTATAACCCCTTGTGATGATCAACCTATAATTTAATATATAAGTCCCACTTCTAAAATATTCCTATTCATTGAGGCTATCAAAGATCCGACACAGCCTGATATAGTCTTTTACTTGTTTTGATCTTAAAACTTAAGCATCTTTTGTTACTTTTTGCATTATTTGAAATTTATAAATTTCCAAAATATAATTTCTCAATAACATTTTTTTAATTGTGCACAGAAAAAAATAAAAATTGATTTCAATTAAAAAAATTGTGATATTTATTAAAAAATAAGCACCAGTTTACAGGTTTAACTTGATTAAATTTTTACTTAAAACCTGATTTTATTTTTGTGTATACAATTATTTTCTATAACTATTGAAATTACAACAATTTCGCTTAAGGAAAACAATCATAAGCATAAAATCGCCTTAAAGTATTACAATAACCTTTGAAATAATAATGGCAAAAGGGTAGGAAAACATGAAGGAAGTTTCCACAGAAATCGTAGAATATAATAAAGAAAAAAATAAATTTTTTTAAATACCAAACAATGGCAATCAACAACAAGTAGATAGACAAATAGTATAGCAAAAGTGGCATTAAATTCAGGGAGTGAAGGACGAACAACTTTGAGCTGATGTCCTTTTATAATATAGAAATATATTTACTTAAGTAAAAGCACGCAAAACGGAAGCAGCAAGTAGTAAGAAGAGCAATGGCGGGAGAAGAAAATAAAAAAAAAATTTTAGGACAGCCAGCAAACGAAGCGCTTAAAGCAACACGTGACTGACATACAATATGTAGAACAATCAAGACATGGAAAAATGAAGAAATTGAACTTATTTCATTTCATTTCACGGTATATTTTTATTTTATTTTATTTAACTAAAGCTTATTCGACGTACAAAAGTAAACCGCTTACAAAAAAATGTATTGGCTCCCATTCAAGAAGAACGAACCTCAAACCCGAACTTATGTAAAGACTAAAGAACCTACATAAACTCGCAGTCACTTGTAGTTACGCCAACAGTTGGCATGAACTGAAATGGAAAATAAAATTAAAAGAGAAACATTTAATACAAAATTATATAAAAAATTCAAATACTTGATTTCAGCATACACAAACTTACAGGAAGATAAGAAAGCCCACATACATTCACAGACGAACGCACATGCTTATACAAAAAAAACATACCATCACTTACAATCGTTTCAAATTCAATACTGCTGTACAATGACATCAACCCAACAAACACCAAATAAGAATTTTTAAAATATACCAATCCACGTTTTTAAAACAATTCTACATCTAAACCAATTTTGTAATTTTGTATTCCCAAACCAGTTTCAAGTCTAGATATTTGTTAAGTTTTATCCAATTAATATGTTTTTAAAAAATTGACAAACTTTTTTTCATACATTAATTTATTTTATCTTCACTTGATATTTGTAAACTAAGAATAAAAATGTATTGGTAATACCATATGGTCATAATAAGTCTCTCTGCTGAAGTCTCTCTCTAATACGTAGGCGTTGGTGTACGCGATTACTTAGAAAGTTACGTGCCAGAAGGTTCGGATGAGAATCCAACTTTTCTAAATATTTTGCACTATTACTAATAATTTCCTCTTTTATTAGGGGCACATTTATATCTATGGGCAACTGTTGGTTTCTCATATACCACGAAAAATCGGAAATCATTCTTAAAATCTTGTTTTGGCATCTTTCCAATTTTATTTATTCGAGGCTGACGCTGTCGCCCATAATTGTATTCCGTAGTTCCAAAAAGTATATCAAAAGCACTTATACAATCAAGTTTAGGATAAGAGTTGAGTTACAGTCAAAGTAGAGTTGGAGTAGAGTTAGAGTAAAGTTAGAGTAGAGTCAGAGTAGAGTTAGAGTAGAGTTAGAGTAG
Organism: Pollenia angustigena; assembly: GCA_930367215.1. Taxonomy (NCBI): domain Eukaryota; kingdom Metazoa; phylum Arthropoda; class Insecta; order Diptera; family Polleniidae; genus Pollenia; species Pollenia angustigena. The sequence goes on from OV884058.1 coordinate 10,435,362, forward strand.
ATTTAGAGTAGAGTTAGAGTAGAGTTAGAGTAGGGTTAGAATAGAGTTAGAGTAAAGTAAGACTAGAGTTAGAGTAAAGTTTGAGTAGAGTTAGAGTAGAGTTAGAATAGAGTTAGAGTAGAGAAAGAGTAGAGTTAGAGTAGAGTAAGAGTAGAGTTAGAGTAGTGTTAGAGTAGAGTTAGAGTAGAGTTATAGTAGAGTAAGAGTAGAGTTAGAGTGGAGTTAGAGTATAGTTAGAGTAGAGTTAGAGTATATTTAGAGTAGAGTTAGAGTAGAGTAAGAGTAGAGTTAGAGTAGAGTTAGAGTAGAGTAAGAGTAGAGTTAGAGTAGAGTTAGAGTAGAGTTAGAGTAGAGTTAGAGTAGAGTTAGAGTAGAGTAAGAGTAGAGTTAGAGTAGAGTTGGAGTAGAGTTAGAGTAGAGTTAGAGTAGAGTTAGAGTAGAGTTGGAGTAGAGTAGAGTTAGAGTAGAGTTAGTGTAGAGTTAGAGTAGAGTTAGAGTAGAGTTAGAGTAGAGTAGAGTAGAGTTAGAGTATAGTTGGAGTAGAGTTAGAGTATAGTTAGAGTAGAGTTAGAGTAGAGTAAGAGTAGAGTTAGAGTGGAGTTAGAGTATAGTTAGAGTAGAGTTAGAGTATATTTAGAGTAGAGTTAGAGTAGAGTAAGAGTAGAGTTAGAGTAGAGTTAGAGTAGAGTAAGAGTAGAGTTAGAGTAGAGTTAGAGTAGAGTTAGAGTAGAGTTAGAGTAGAGTTAGAGTAGAGTAAGAGTAGAGTTAGAGTAGAGTTGGAGTAGAGTTAGAGTAGAGTTAGAGTAGAGTTAGAGTAGAGTTGGAGTAGAGTAGAGTTAGAGTAGAGTTAGTGTAGAGTTAGAGTAGAGTTAGAGTAGAGTTAGAGTAGAGTAGAGTAGAGTTAGAGTATAGTTGGAGTAGAGTTAGAGTATAGTTAGAGTAGAGTTAGAGTAGAGTTAGAGTAGAGTTAGAGTAGAGTTAGAGTAGAGTTAGAGTAGAGTTAGAGTAGAGTTAGAGTAGAGTTAGAGTAGAGTTAGAGTAGAGTTAGAGTAGAGTTAGAGTAGAGTTAGAGTAGAGTTAGAGTAGAGTTAGAGTAGAGTTAGAGTAGAGTTAGAGTAGAGTTAGAGTAGAGTTAGAGTAGAGTTAGAGTAGAGTTAGAGTAGAGTTAGAGTAGAGTAAGAGTAGAGTTAGAGTAGAGTTAGAGCAGAGTAGAGTTAGAGTAGAGTAAGAGTAGAGTTAGAGTAGAGTTAGAGTATAGTTGGAGTAGAGTTAGAGTAGAGTTAGAGTAGAGTTAGAGTAGAGCTAGAGTAGAGTTAGAGTTGAGTTAGAGTAGAGTTAGAGTAGAGTTAGGGTAGAGTTAGAGTATAGTTAGAGTAGAGTTTGAGTAGAGTTAGAGTAGAGTTAGAGTAGAGTTAGAGTAGAGTTAGAGTAGAGTTAGAGTATAGTTAGAGTAAAGTTAGAGTAGAGTTAGAGTAGAGTTAGAGTAGAGTTAGAGTAGAGTTAGAGTAGAGTTAGAGTAGAGTTAGAGTAGAGTTAGAGTAGAGTTAGAGTAGAGTTAGAGTAGAGTTAGAGTAGAGTTAGAGTAGAGTTAGAGCAGAGTTAGAGTAGAGTTAGAGTAGAGTTAGAGTAGAGTTAGAGTAGAGTTAGAGTAGAGTTAGAGTAGAGTTAGAGTAGAGTTAGAGTAGAGTTAGAGTAGAGTTAGAGTAGAGTTAGAGTAGAGTAGAGTAGAGTAGAGTAGAGTAGAGTAGAGTAGAGTAGAGTAGAGTAGAGTAGAGTAGAGTAGAGTAGAGTAGAGTAGAGTAGAGTAGAGTAGAGTAGAGTAGAGTAGAGTAGAGTAGAGTAGAGTTAGAGTAGAGTTAGAGTTAGAGTAGAGTTAGAGTAGAGTTAGAGTAGAGTTAGAGTAGAGTTAGAGTAGAGTTAGAGTAGAGTTAGAGTAGAGTTAGAGTAGAGTTAGAGTAGAGTTAGAGTAGAGTTAGAGTAGAGTTAGAGTAGAGTTAGAGTAGAGTTAGAGTAGAGTTAGAGTAGAGTTAGAGTAGAGTTAGAGTAGAGTTAGAGTAGAGTTAGAGTAGAGTTAGAGTAGAGTTAGAGTAGAGTTAGAGTAGAGTTAGAGTAGAGTTAGAGTAGAGTTAGAGTAGAGTTAGAGTAGAGTTAGAGTAGAGTAAGAGTAGAGTTAGAGTAGAGTAAGAGAAGAGTTAGAGTAGAGTTACAGTAGAGTTAGAGCATAGTTAGAGTAGAGTTTAAATATAGTTAGAGTAGAGATAGAGTATAGTTAGAGTAGAGTTGGAGTAGAGTTAGAGTAGAGTTCTAGTAGAGCTACAGTAGAGTAAGATCCGACTTTGCGTAGAGTTAGAATTAAGTAAAAATATTTGCTGGGTTATTAATACAAAAATTACATATAGCCAAGCACCATCATGATTGTAAAAAGGAATTGCAATTTAATTTGTTATTCGTAAGATGTAGGTTGGAAAAAATATATTTGTAATTTTACTTACATACGATTGCACACACATACCGACTCGCACATAAGCACATTATTGTGTTGCTTGCGATTTCATATTCATGTAGATATATTTATTATATGCTTTTATACAGAAGGACTTGACAATAATTGTTGAAAATTTTTCCCTTTTTTAGTTTTATTAAAATAAAGACACGAAATCATAATGACCAAAAAATTGTAACGAAATATCATAAAAGATGATACAAATATTGCTTAATACATATTCATGCACATGTTTTAAGCTATATGTATGTGTATAAATGGACTTTAGGCATAGACGAGTAAAACCCAAACTAGCTTTAGCAACTGTCAAAAAATTCATTTAAAAAGAACAAAAACAAAATGAAAAATATCTGACTTGAATAATAACAAGAAAATTAATCTAATGTTGCATAATTTTTTTTGTATTAAAAGTCATAAGTTTGATTTTAATTGGTGTTCATTTAATTTTTAGAGTTCAGTGTTTGCTGGGAGAATGGTTTTATTTTTGTTAAAAAACTGCTGGGTTTGTATTTGATGACGAATTTTACTAAAGTTTTAACAAACATTTATATATCTTTTTAAAAGGGGGTGGGGGGGATTGGGGGGGGGGGGGGGAATGGTCTTTCTTGAAAATTTTGGTCTCTGGGTTTATGCGTATAAAATGCAAACATAAAATATTAATTGAAAAAGGTATTCTTCATTCAATAGGAAAATTCAAATAGTTATATTTGCAATAAATTTAGTTTAAGAAATCGGGTAACCTGCAAATAATTAAAATTTAAGCAAATTTGTTTCTTTTATCATTTTTCATGACATTTATTTCGGTTGATAAAAGGTAAAAGCTCAATTAAATTAACCAGATGAAAAAACTAAGCAAATTACAAAAATCAAAAAATAAGAAAAAACAATTAGCAAAAAAAAAAAACAATTAACTCTAATCAGAATTTGTTAAAGAAATTTTATGCACAGTTCTTGGCAAATTACATACGGCGTGGTAGTGTTAATTAAAGTAATTTATCATTTTGCTGTAAACATTGATTTTTCAAGGAATACAAGAGTTAAAAGACAACTTGAGAAGCTAAACAAAATCTCAGCGTGTATGAGTACCACAAAGAGAAACAAATTACTAAAACAAGGCAAAGCTACAGCTTAATCAAAGGAAGTAACAAAAGAGTTTCAAGAAAAGGAGAAACAAGGCCGAAAAAACATTTGACAAAGACTTTGAATATGATTAAAATTTTTCTGTTAGAGATTTTTACAAAATTTATTTAGATTTTGTACGAAAAAAATGGTTCCGAATTTTTACACCTTTTTTAAATTCATGTGCTTAGGTTTGCTTAGGAGTCCTTCCCCTTTTCATATATACCACAAAGTCATCTTTTGTCAAATGAATTTTCATGCAAACAGACTGATATCAACACAAGCAAACACTGTCATATGTACACACACTCGCACTGTAAGTATAATTCATTCACAAATTAACTGTTGCTCTTAGAGGTTCTTTGATTCTAATGAATCCTTTGGAAAAAAGAAACTACAACTTTCTTACTCCCTTTTAGCCAAATTGATTTTTGTTTCTGATTTTTTCATAGCATTTTGCTGATATTAAGAAATTTTGTGCGTATTAATAAAATTAAGGGAGAACATGTGGCCATGGAGGAAAGAGTACGGGGGTGGGAGTAGGAGTTAAAGGAATTGATATTATTTTTTTTTTTGGATTTTACTGACTTTTGCCTATATTTGGTAACAAATTATGTATGTAATTTACCATTTAATTTAATGAAAACGTAATGAAATGCAAAAAAGATATTGTGAGAAGACTTATACGAAAAAAAAGAAAAACAAAATGTAAGAGGCGTTTAAGAAAATAAATTAGATTTTGCTTTTCAATACAAAATAAGAGACACCCACACTTTATAGCTAACAGGAATATATATACACACACACATACATTCTAATATTAAAAGAAAATTTCCTCATGAAATTTAAAAGGAAAAATACAAGGGCCGGAGAAATATTTCAGCAACATTTTGTATAATTTTACGTTTTAAGTAATTGATTGCTATTTAATTAATAACAAAAAATAAATACGCATAAATACAGCCTGAAACTATACTCTATTAAGTTCATCTGCATAAAATTTTCTTAGATGAATCAAAGTGTGCGTGTGGGCGTAAAAAAAATGTACAAGCAGAAAGAAAGCATTTTTTCCAATTTTCTTTGAAATTAAGAAAAAAATATTTATTTAAATAAAATAAGATTTTTACAAACAATTAATTCAGCAAATAATTATAGGCTTTGTAAAGAAAGGCAAAAAATAAAAAGAAAGACCAATTTTAATAAATTAAAAATAAAAAAACGATAAAAAAAGGAGAAATTTTTACATTTAATAGAATTAATTAAAAAAAAAACATTTATTATAAAAAAAAAGAAAAAAGTGACTTAAGATTTAACAATTTTTGCCATAAGGCCATTATTGTAAAAGGGGAAAAAGGTCGAAATTAGTGCCCTTCAAAATACTTTTCAGGAGGCCATTGTGTTAAATGATTTTCGAAGACACTTTTTAGAGGAAATGAAAATTTTTTAAATAATTTTTATATACTTTACCTCAGGCGGAAAGGGTATATAAAAGTTTGTTATTCCGCTTAAAGTTTCTACAATACTGATTTAAGACCATGTGGTGGGGACTAGGTTGTTATAAATATATTCATATCACATATAATACCAAAAAGTTTGCTATTAAAATTCAGTCAGATCGGTCCACAAATGGCTGAGATATAAACTAAAAACCACAACTGCCTCTGATTTAACCCATAAATCCCTTGTTGTTGATTTCTTTATATTTATAGGACGGAAAGATTTTTTTATATTTATAGGACGGAAAGAGCAAAGGATTCCAAATAAGGTACAGTCATCTTGATCATCTATACGCAACATGCCACAAAATGTGGGCGGTATTGAAGAAGTAGGCAAGGCAAAAACCAAATTTATTTATATCTAAAGAGCGTTATTTTTATAACTTTATATATAAGATATAAGATTCGGCATAGGCGAAAAAAGCACTCTTACCCATTATACATAAAAATGACTTTAAAACTGATTTTTTGTTCTGAAAAGTGTGCTAGGGAAGATATTTGATTTTAAAGGTTTTTTCTAAAGAAAACTGTAAACAGAAAACTGCCTTCAAGAGATATTTCAGTTTAGAAAAGTGTATACAAGAGAAATTGAAAAATGACTTTGAAGAAACACTTTCTATACAAAAGACATTTTTCAATAGAAAAGTATTTTTGAAATACATTTTTCAATAGAAAAGTATCTTCAAAAGACATTTTTCAAAAGAAAAGTGTCGTCAAAAGACACTTTCAATAGAATAGTGTCTTCAAAAGACATTTTTCAATAGAAAAGTGTCTTCAAAATACATAGAGCGGTCTCCTCAACCCCTTAAATGAATACTGCCGTAGCTGCAGAGAACCAGGATTTTTTTTTTTTTTCTTCATTATTTATTTATTGAATCTTCATATATTAAATATGAACTAACAATAATTAATCAAATCTAAACCTAATACGTTATTTTTTGTCCTGCCAGTGCCAGACAAAAATTTTCATCATCGCGGGTTCTGTTCATTTTTATAGGTGTTTATCGCTCATCTAATTGGATAAGTGCTGCAGTGTCTCTTCTTCTTAAGCGAGTGTGGCCGCTATCATTTAAAATATTTCGTGCTAGTGGGTTCGGGTGCAATTCGAGCCTTTTTAAGTATTTTACTGCATATTTCGTAATCATAGTTTTAACTAATGGAACATTTAGATCCTTGTGGATATTTGAGTTTTTAACATACCAAGGGGCAGCTGTGATTATTCGAAGTAGTTTATTTTAGCGCCTTTGAATTTTTTCGATATTAGAGGCCGAGGCAGTGCCCCATAACTGAATACCATAGCACCAGATTGGCTTTAAGATGAAGTTGTAAAGAAGAAGTTTGCAGTCGAGACTAAGGACAGAGTTTCTTCCAATAAGCCAATGAATTTGGATGGCTTTTAGTTTCATTTGAGTTAATTTTGCCTCTTTATGGCTTTTCCACGTTAAACTGCGATCTAGATGAATACCGAGGTATTTTACATGCGAATTTTGAGGTATTATTTGATTATTGATTTTAATAGGGGGGGCATGATTCCCGACGCAAGGTGAATGTTATATGTACGCTTTTTTGCTCATTGACCTCTATCCTCCATTGCTTTAACCATAGTTCGAGTTGAAATATATGATCCTGTAGGTATCGAGATGCTTCTTGACGGTTTTCGTGCACGCTCAAAAAAGCTGTATCATCAGCAAATTTTGAAGTTTGTGTGTAGTTGTTTGTTGGCATATCCGAGGTATATGTTAAGTATAAAAGTGGGCCCAGGATGCTTCCCTGAGGGACTCTAGCGTCAATTTGCTGAGGAGAGCTTAAATAATCACCTTCTTTAATAATAAATTTTCGACCGACTAAGAAGCTTTCTAACAGCTTGTGTGTGTTTACTGGTAAGTTGAGCTTCAATTTATGTAATAAGCCTTCATGCCAGATTTTATCAAAAGCTTGAGAAACATCGATGAAGAGAGCGGAACAATATTTTTTTTTCTTCAAAGGCTTTTCTTATTGCGTTTACTATACGATAAGTTTGCTCAATTGTGCTGTGTTCTCTTCTAAAGCCGAATTGGTGGTTAGGAATACATCTATTTTCATTTAAAATTGGGGTTAATTTTGACGCTAACAGCTTCTCAAACAGCTTTGATATATAAGAAAGTAAGCTTATAGGCCTATATGACTCAACTTTTGTGTGATCCTTTCCAGGTTTAGGTATCATGGTGACTAAGGAGACCTTCCACTTTTGAGGAAAGTATTCAAGGCGTAAAATAGCATTAAAAATTAAAAGAATAATTTTCTTTGCTATGCTGGGTAGCTCTAAAAGCATTTTGTTGCTGATCTTATCAAAACCAGGAGCCTTCTTGGGGTTTAAATCACAAATAGCCGTTTGGATTTCTCTTATCTCAAATCTTAGCGAACCAGGAAATGAAGAGACTGTATTTCATCATCTGTGTGATTGCCCAGTGGTTAATTCAATACAACATGGATTATTTGGGAATAACCTTCAACAAGGAGTCTCTGAGATATCGCGGGTTAACTCGACAGCTTAGAGCAATTTAATTTTTTTTATTTAGCGTATGGATTAATATAAAAGAATGAACATATAAATCAAAGTTATGGAAAAGATTCTAAATTATTTCAAAATTAATGAGTTTAACCATGAAACTGAGTCCGTCGTCAAAGTGTGGATATAGCTCAATGGTCCTCTGTATGATAAGCTAGGGCATTCCTTAATGCTGCGATCGGTTGTTTGAGGGGGGGCTCCACTTGGGTATTTGTGAACATTCACTTGGCCCTATTCGTCGAGAGTTCCTAGGATCCTACCGGCACCAGTTCGCAAACTGTTCAGGTTACATCATACTTTCCTCGGTAGTTAAAGGTCTGCTTCATTCCTCAAATATAGAGCTGGATCTATATGAGTTAGACCATAGATTAGTCCAAGCTGCGCTGACATTAAAGTTTTTGTTGAATAGGTTCTTGGCGAAGTCTAGTGGAGCATGCCTTGACTGCAGCTTTCGGCTTGGAGGGTTTCATAAGTGTAGTTACTAAAAGGAATTTGGTTATTGCTCTGTATGTTATAATACTCACGTAACAATGCCTGCTTTCTTATCAACTCTGGTGGGACCATATAACAGCCATTCTGTTGGAATCGGACGGAGAGCTTCAGAGATCAACCTCATCGTCGTGTTAAATTGAGTGTCGTTTTGTTGTGTGTAGTGGCGACTATTTAGCCATACTCGGCTTACATATTCGGCAGAGGAATATACCAGGGACAGTGCAGATAGGCACAAGCAGTTTGGATTTGCTCCCCACGTAGCTCCAATCAGTTTCTGAATTATGTTGTTTGTTGTTTTTGGTTTTTGTGACGTTTTTGAAAGATGTGCGTTAAATGAAAGTGTCCTATCGAGTGTAATTCCATGATATTTTAACGAGATGAGATGAGACTCATAATCGTTTAGGTGAAAACAGCTCACCTCGGCTTTGGCAGAGTTAGGTGCAAGTAAGTAAGGAAGTTGTGTGGTGTCACACATTTCGATTTTACTTGCAGCACTCCTAGTTTTTGAGCGTGCTGCCACGTTTACCAACCAACCGATATTACATTTATAGTTCATGCCAACTTATAACGTTCATACTTTGAGTACTGCACATCTTTACAAGAACTTCTTTCTTAATTAGGAAAACTGTGGTCATTTTTAAAAAATCTTTATCGATTTCAATTTCCCTCGATTTCCAGAACATAGCTGGCAGTATATAATTTTCCCTTAATCCTTTTCTCTATAATTTACTATTACCTTTTTTATTAATATTATTTTTTTTGTGCACTATCTTTTCTCCGCCAGTCTTTATAGAATTTAAAATAACTTCCGTATGTGGCGACAAAATATTTTCAAATTACAAACATCACACTGCTTTCCTTTCCTGGACAGATTTTATTTATTTAATACGAGTTTGTTATTTTTAATTTTTTTTTTGCAAGAACTGTATTTTAGACTAAATAAAACTCATTGTAGCGTTTATATTTTATTAAAAAGAAAAAAAGAGTTTTAAAACGGCCAACACCAGCAACAAGAAAAATAAAATGTAGAATTCAAAGCTTTATTTTGTTTACAATTTGTTAAGACCGTAAAAGAAAAAAAAAAGAAAAACAGAAAACAACTTTAGTTGAAGTAAAAAGCAAAACCTTTAGTTAAAAACCAAAAGCCATCAAACCCAACACCTGTGGTCAACACTACTTTTTTAACCAAACTTAAGTAGCTTTTGCTTTTTTCCTACACACTTCCTCCGGTAGCTCAATCTGTTTCCCCAGCCATAAAGCAAATAAAAGTTTTAATTTCATATGATGATGATTTTTAGTATTTCTGTTCGGGTTTATTGTATGTCCTTCTGTTCCGTTCTTCTTTCCTATCCTGCCATTCAATTTGTGCTAAACTCTTAGTTGTATTAGTTGCTAAGGATGTTGTTGTTGCTTTAGGTGCTATTTCTGCTCCTGTATATATTTGGCACATATGATTTATGACTTCCGTTTCTGTTTTGGCATCATCATTGCCTTTTTCTAACGGAGAAAATAAAAAAAAATTGCTGGAACCACTTGCAAATATTTTTTTTATTTTTCTCAAAAATTCTTTATTTTTCTATTTTCTACTTATATTTTTTTAGATTTTTATTTACTTTTATGTTTTAAGTTCTTTGTGACGTTTGGCTAGAAGTATTAGCATGCTTGTAAATTTTATATGTGCTTGTCTCAAAACCACTTTAACCACTTTACCAACATGCTTTACATGATTCTTACAACTATGGATTTAGTTTTTTCCACTTTTTATTTTTGGGTTGGTTGTAGTTTCTTTCCTTTGGTCTTAACTTCATCTATACATTTTTGGTGTTTCGTTTTTTAAGAGTAATAAAAGTAAATAAATTTTTAAAATAAAATTGAAAAATGCTTTGATAAGTTTTTTCTTTCATTATTTTCTTGTCAGAGCTTAAAGCGTTTGGTTCGTAAACAAATTTAAGGAAAGTTTTGTGCTCAAAGCGTAAAAGTATTAATATTTTTTACAACAACAAATATAAAACCTCGAAGATTTTTCAACTTTCAAAAACTTTTACCTAGAAAAGAAGATTTGTCGTAGAGTATTTTCTATTTCTAAAAGAAACATTTCTAGAGAAAATTTCTATTTGAAGATATTTTTTTACTTTCAAGCCGTCTCGAATAACTTTCGTGTCGAAACCCTTTTTTTTTTTTTTGTAAATTTTCTTTGGATAAATTATTTTCGAAACACAAGGTTCTATAGAAAATTGTTTTTATATAGGAAAATAAGTTGATTTTTAAGGGATATTTTTTGAAGATATTATTCGTCGGTTATGTGTATAAACATGTCCTTTTGGGGACACTTTTCCGTAGAAAAATTTTATTCAAAGACTTACAGAGATATCGTCCGCTCAATATTGGTTTGATCTACCGATCTACCATTTAAAAAAAATTGTGTTTGGTATGGGGTATATATATTTTGAGTGCCCCCTTTCTAATTCAAACCCCGTTTTACAAAATTTTTTATGGTTTTCGTGATATAAAGCAATAATTTCGCTACATTACAACTATTTTAAAGTTTATTAAGTATTATTTTGCTCTGCACGGTACTGTTTGGCGCATACTGCATATTCCTCATACAAAAACGTACAAACAAATTTAACTCTTGCTTTGCTTCATTGCCTTAAGAAAAAAAAGGAGTAAAAGCAAAATAAAATGTCAACGCCTCAACAGCAGTAAGTAGAAATACATTTAGAAATTGGTGTATGCGGCACAAAACAATAATTTCCTCTTTCAATAAAATACTATAAGCTTCTATGTTCGTTTAAAATTTTTTTACAACGTTCGCAGCAACTTACATTTTTCCTTAAAAGAAAAAGTGGTGAAAAAAAATGCAAAAAAAAAAATACAAAAAACTTCATGTTAAATTTCATTGTCGCTAAACGAAAAAAGAGCTGTCGATATTTTGAACAATGGTTCTAGAAGATTTATCTGAAAAATGGCTTTTAAAGACATTTTTCTGTAGAAAAACCTTTAAATACACTTTTCTAGAATACACTTTTCTATAACAAAAAATCTTTCAAATACTTTTTCTAATAGAAAAGAGTCTTTCGAATAATGGGTCTTTCTATAGAATAAACCTTTCTTTAAAAAAGAGTATTTAAAATACACTTTTCATTGGAAATGATACTCTAAAATACTCTTTTCTATAGAAAATAGTCTTTCGAATACGCTTTCCTATAGAAAAGAATTTTTAAAGTACACTTTTCTACTGAAATGTGTCTTTAAAATACACTTATCTATAGAAATTAATCTTCAATATGCCTTATATAGCATAGAGTATTTCAAATACACTTTAGAGCAATAAATGGTGAGGTCCTTAACAAAACGCAACAATTCCACTTTTTAATTTTAATGTTTTTTTTTAATGAATGTTTTTGTACCTACTAGAATCCTTCAAAACGCAACTATTTCAAATCCCTACATACATCTTATTGGATTGAATTCTTATTTTTTTGTTCATGTATTCAATAATTGCAAAAGTATAATTGTTCCGTTTTGTTATGGAGCTCCTCAAATAGACTTTTAAAAACACTTTCCTATAGAAATGAGCATTTCGTTGAATAAAATAGTCTTTGAAATACATTTTTCTATAGAAAATGAGTCTTTCGAAAATAGAAATGAGCATTTCGTTGAATAAAATAGTCTTTGAAATACATTTTTCTATAGAAAATGAGTCTTTCGAAAATACTTTTTGATATTAGAAGAGATATAATAGAAAAAACTTACAATTTCCTATAAAAAAAAGTTTTTCGAATACTTTTTTTCTATAGAAAAGAATCTTTCGAGTACAGTTTTCTAAAGAAAAGACTTTTTCAAATATACTAATATTCAATATATTTCAAAAATAGTCTTCCGAATATCCTTTTCTATAGAAAACAGTCCTTCAAATACACTTTTCTGTAGAACAAAGTCTTTAGAGTACACTTATTTATTAAAAAGGGAATTTCAAATATACCTTTTATTATAAATTACACTCTCGAATAAACTTTTCGATAGAAAAACGTCTTTTGAATACAGTTTTCTACAGAAGAGTCTTTTGAATGCACTTTTGTATAGAAAAGTTTGTTTGAATACATTTTTCATTGACAATATATTGGGATAAGTCCTTTAAACATATTATTTTTTATCAAAAATAACCATTCGAACAAAATTTTCTATAAAATAGAGGCTTTCTAATACATTTTATATTGAGAAAGTCTTTTGAAGAGGCTTTTCCTTTAAAGTGAGTCCTTTGATAAAAATGTTCTTTAAAAAATAACTTGAATGTAATTTTTTCATAGTAAAAGTATCTTTTTTGCATTACGAACTATAGTTTTTGCACCATTTTTTTATAATTTTAATTTCAAATTCCCATTCGTATGTTTTCGCTGATGTTTTGCATAAATATCACTTAAATAAATTAAAGCAATTTGGGAAAATTTACATGAATATCGTCATTAATTTTCAATACACTTTATATTGAATTGGCGTTTAGTTTCAAACCAAATTTTACTCATTTGTGTCAAGGGATTCATAATGTGGTCATAAAAGAGTAGTGCAAGGAAAAATAGCACAATATCAACTCTACTCCAAACAAAAGTTTTCTTTGAAAGAAACCCAGCAAAAACTTGGTAATGACTTGCCATTACTGAACAACTTACTTTTCAATGACTACTTCATACCATCTGCATTACATAGAAGTAGTTTGGTAATGGCTGACATATAATCTGATACCTAAGTACTTGTGTATGAGTTGATTAACGAAATTTATAATTCATTCGTAATAAAATGCATCTACGGTTGAAGTTTTTTCAAATCTAATACAAATTGATTTAAAATATTTGTTCTTACAATTTGTTTTTTTTTTAATTATAAATAAAAAACAATTTGTAATAAATTTGAATATGAAAAATTATGCTGTACTGAAATTTTATAGTCATGACATGTTAGTTGTAATTTTGGTGACATCGGAGTAATAAGTTATTTAAGTCCCTATTTGTAAGCGAATATGGTAATGACTTATTTAACTCCCTATTTGTAAGCGAATGTGGTAATGACTTATTTAACTCCCTATTTGTAAGCGAGGGTGGTAAGTAGTTGCCTCCAATAATTTAATCTTAATTAAGTAAAAAACATCGTTTTTTTATACAAAAACTACACTGCCCCGGTAGACTAGCTGGAAGTGAGCTAGTCTATCAGCACCGAGGTTGCGCGATCGAATCCCGCCAGAGACAGAAAAAAAAAATAAAAAATAAAACAAAGTAAAATAATATAAGAAAAAATAGAGAAAAAAAACATAAAGTAAAGTAACCCAGCAAAAACTTACATTGCAAAGTAATGAGTTAAAAAGCTAATATAACGACTCTTCACTACTTATACATTGGCATTTTAACTCATTATTTTAACACGGTGATGTCATTGGAGGCAAGTACTTACCTCCCTCGCTTACAAATAGGGAGTTAAAAAGTTATTACTCTGATGTCACCAAAATTACAACTAACATTGAATGACTTTAAAAAAATTTTTTTCTTGTTACTTTTTTTTTATTATTTTTTTTCTATTTTTTCTTATTTTATTTTACTATATTTTTTTTTTCTATTTTTTCTTATTTTATTTTACTTTGTTTTATTTTTTATTTTGTCTCTGGTGGGATTCGATCGCGCAACCTCGGTGCTGATAGACTAGCTCACTACCAGCTAGTCTACCGGGGCAGTGTAGTTTTTGTATAAAAAACGTTGTTTTACTCAATTAAGAGCGTAAATATGAGATTAAATTATTGTAGGCAACTACTTACCACCCTCGCTTACAAATAGGGAGTTAAATAAGTCATTACCAAACTACTTCTATGTAATGAAGATGGTATGTGGTAGTCATTGAAAAGTAAGTTGTTCAGTAATGGCATGTCATTACCAAGTTTTTGCTGGGAAGTAAAATAAAATAAGAAAAAATAGAAAAAAAATAATTTAAAAAAAAATAATAAAAAAAAAAAAAAAAATTTAAAGTCATGACATGTTAGTTGTAATTTTGGTGACATCGGAGTAATAACTTATTTAAGTCCCTATTTGTAAGCGAATGTGGTAATGTCTTATTTAACTCCCTATTTGTAAGCGAGGGTGGTAAGTACTTGCCTCCAATGACATCACCGTGTTAAAATAATGAGTTAAAATGCCAATGTATAAGTAGTGAAGAGTCGTTATATTAGCTTTTTAACTCATTACTTTGCAATGTAAGTTTTTGCTGGGAAAATGCCTTCTAAACATAGCAATGTGGAAAAAAATTCTTTAAATTGATTTAAAAGAGGCCAATTTACAAAAAAAAAAACTCGGGATAGTTGTGTATATTGAAGAGATTAATAAGTGCAAAGCTTTGTTCCCCTGACTTTGCGACTAAATCAGAAAATAAATTTCTTGTAATTAGAAAATTTTTCAAATGACGATAACTTTTTTGGATTTTTTTTCAAACATTCTGTGCTTGTTTTCTTTTCTCAACTGTTGATTGTGGATGTAAAGATGCTCAATTTGTAAACAACAATATTGCAATGCAAATAATGATAATAACATTTTGCTAAAGACCGCTAAAGTTGTTAGCAACAGGCTTGAAATATTTTTGGCACAATTGAATTTTGCTTACAATACACATACGTTCATAAACTTATAGATACACAAACATACATACATACATACATACATAAATACTTATTACAGCTATAATATAAAATTTAAACTTACACATACAGATGCCTGCATTAATGTAATTTCTATGTTATTGTTAGTAGCAGTATTAGTACTTTCATACATATTCAAGTTAAATGTTTGTGTATTAGTATATTTGTGTATGTGTGTACATTAGGGCATCCAATCGGGAAATCCCGATCCCGGAAATCCCGGGACTTTCGGGACTAGGCGAATCCCGAATCACGGGATTTCTGATTTTTAATCCCGGGATTTTCGGGATCCCGATTTTTTTTATATTTTGTATTATCCCTACAAATAATATAGGACTACGTGATCCATTGTGGCTTAAATGGACTACTTACAACATGGTCCAGTGTATTGTTGTATGGACCATGTTATAAAAAATTAACATGCAGTGCTGCCAACAACTGCATGATGTATACTTTTCTATAGTTAACAGTGTTACACATTGGTAGCCCTGATGGTGTCCATTATTAATTGTTTATTTATATGGTTATATGGTCCCCTCCTAGGACATCGAAATGTTAAATGGACCACCTTTTACCCATATAATTGGAGTAGGTTTGCAGTACTCCTACTCCTTTATGGACTACTCTTTACATGCATGTATGAACTAGTTTCGTTATCTTCAGGGATTTTTTACATTTTTTTAGTAATTTGTATAAATATGTATTTGTTTGTTGGTGTATTTGTGGACACAAAAAGTTGTTGTTCAAAAATAAACAAAACATACTTAAATAAAAACTTTTCTAGCTTTCATTTAAGAAAACAATAATAACAATATGTACAATTTATAAATAACAAAAAATTTTGTTCAAACTAATCGATTAAATAAGTTGAAAGGATTTTTATTAAATTTTTCAATTTTTTTATTTGTGTTAAAATTGTGCAATTGTATTTTAAAATGGTCCAAATGTTTTCCTGTACACAATTTTTTAAAATACATTTGAAAATGGTGTAATTTTTATATCAATAGTCAAATATTGATAAAAATAAAAATAATTAGTATTGTGGTTATTTTGTTGAACTATTTATGGTTTTTAATCCAAATTTTTAATTAGGCTTAAGTTCATGAAAAAAAAAATGTACTTGGACTTCAAGAAAAATTCTTGACAAAAGTACGAAAAAACAGAAGTAAAGGAAAAAACATGTAAAATCAATTAAAATGGATAATCATTCAGGAAAGCAAATTTCGATCTACCAAATGTTAAAAATACAATTTGGTTTAAGGATTGATGTTTGACTATTGACGTCAGCAGTCGTCGATGGCTGCGAGTGTAAGACGGCAAATCCATCTGAGGAGATCGAGTGGTTGCGATCGAAACATGTCATGGTAACCTGCCGGCCAGGGTTCGAGCCCGAGCCACGTCAAGAATGAAAGATTATCAATAACAATTTTGATTAATTTTCATGTTGTAAAAATTCCTTTCTTCATAAAAATAATTTAATGAAAATTAAATTTCATGAACTTAAGCCTAATTAAAAATATTACAAATTTGGATTAAAAACCATAAATAGTTCAACAAAATAACCACAATACTAATTATTGTTAAAGCTAAGGCACGAGCTCTATGTGTACATTTGTCCTTCAAGTTGTGCTGAAAAAGGTCAACAGAAAAGAGAAAGACAAAATGAAAAAACAAAAAATGTACTTGGACTTCAAGAAAAATTCTTGACAAAAGTACGAAAAACAGAAGTAAGGAAAAAACATGTAAAATCAATTAAAATGGATAATCATTCAGGAAAGCAAATTTCGATCTACCAAATGTTAAAAATACAATTTGGTTTAAGGATTGATGTTTGACTATTGACGTCAGCAGTCGTCGATGGCTGCGAGTGTAAGACGGCAAATCCATCTGAGGAGATCGAGTGGTTGCGATCGAAACATGTCATGGTAACCTGCCGGCCAGGGTTCGAGCCCGAGCCACGTCAATAATGAAAGATTATCAATAACAATTTTGATTAATTTTCATGTTGTAAAAATTCCTTTCTTCATAAAAATAATTTAATGAAAATTAAATTTCATGAATTTTATGTTTTTTTGTTACGTTTTTATTACATGATCTTTATGAATTGTGAGTAATAATTATTTTAAGCTTGTTTTAATTATATTTTTTACAAATAAATAATACCCATATGTTCATGAAATATGAGTATTTGCTGAAAAATTAAGTTTTTTTCATATTCCCGGGATTCAAAATAACCAATCCCGATTGGAAGCCCTAGTGTACATTTAAAAATACATTTGGATGTTTGTGTGTGTGTGTGTGTGTGTGTATGTGAACATATTGTGGCTTCCCTGTTGTCATTATTACTATTGTTATTATTACATTTGCATTCATATATAAACAAATAATCATAAACAATCAATAAACAAAAATACACACACACTCATACACATATAAAAACTTCAAATAGAAAATTTGTACAATCATTAAATTGTACGTGATTTTTATAAGCTAAACAAAACAATTTCCAAAAACTTTAAATCTGAAAAATGTTTTCCAGAAATGGTTTAATTTTTTAAATTTCTATTTTCTAACTTCTCAATAGGATGTTTCTTTAAAAGGTTTTCTGAAGAGACTTTATTAAAAAAAATTGTCCAACAACATTTTTTTTTCTAAAAAAAAATTTCTTTTTATATTATTAAAAACATTTTGTTTACAGAAAAGAGTCTTTCAATCACAGTTTTGTAAAGAAAAAAGTCTATTGAAAGCATTTTCTACACAAAATATTTTTAAGCACATACGTTTTTAAGAAAAGAGTCTTAAGAACATACTTTTCTATAGAAAAGGGTCTTTAGAACACACTTTTCTATAGAAAAGAGTCTTAAGAACTCACTTTTCTATAGAAAAGGGTATTTAGAACACACTTTTGTATAGAAAAGGGTCTTTAGAACACACTTTTTCTATAGAAAAGAGCCTTAAGAACACATTTTTGTATAGAAAAGGGTCTTAAGAACACACTTTTCTATAGAAAAGAGCCTTAAGAACTCACTTTTCTATAGAAAAGGGTATTTAGAACACACTTTTGTATAGAAAAGGGTCTTAAGAGCACAGTTTTCTAAAGAAACAAGTCTATTGAACGTTTTTTCTATACAAAAAGTTTTTTAGACATACACTTTTTTACATAAAAGAGTCTTTAGAATACCTTTTCTGTACAAAAAAGTTCTTCAAAAACTTTTAAATGAAAAGAGTATTTTGAGTACACCGTTTAATATGAAAGAGTATGTCAAGCACACTATTCCAAAAATAAAGCCGTCTTTAAATCACATTTATCCAAAATAAAGAGCTTTTTCCATTACTATTCTATGTAAAAAAAAAGACTACAAATTCTTTCGAACATGATTTTTAATTAAAAAAGTGTTTTTCGAAGATTTGTTTCTTTAAGAAGGATTGTTTCGTATTTAATTACAATAGAAAAGAGAATATCAATTATACATTTCTATAGAACATTGAACAATTTTTTATAAATAAGTACATAGTAAAGAAAAGAGACCACCAAACATACACAATCGAGCACCGTTTTTTAAAAAAAATGTATAATTCGAAAAAATTTTCTATTGAAAAATCTTTCGAAAATTCTTTTTTTCAAACAAAAAAGTTTTCGAAAGAAAAAAGTTTCGAGCAAATTTTCTAAAGAAAAATCTTTCGAATACACATTTTTTATAGAAAAAATTTTTTCGAACATAATATTCAATTAAAAATATCTTTTCGAACACGTTTTTTTATAAAAAACTAGTTTTTCGAATACATTTACTATAGAAAAGAGTCTTCCAAATACACACATTGAAACACTATTTTAAAAATATGAATTATTCGAGTACATTTTTCCATAGAAAAAAGTTTCGAATTCACTTTTTCATTGAAAAGAGTCTTTGGACCAGATACCTGCGCCTTGACGACTGAAGCCGGCTGAGCTGCGCCGTCGATTATTTTTAAAAGCCGAAGCCGCCGATTATTTTTAACAGCCGCCGCCGCCGAAATGTTATCGACTTAAGTCGGCTTAAAATCAGCCGCCTGTCACAGTCATTAAATCGAATATTCCCTACAAGAAATGCATAACCAAAACTAGAAAAAAATTTTTTTCATTCTTTTTATTTTTAATAAAAACAGTTTTTTTTAAGAAATAAAAATATTAATGAGTAAGATATAGTCTTTGTATATTTTTAAAGGTTTAACGGTAAAAATTTAATTGCAATTTTCATCTAAAATATTGAAGTCTTGATTCACACTATGAAAGTTTTCTTTCAGAAAGTATTGGTGAGAGGGATAGAGAACAGACTATTTATTCTTCTCTCCCATTTCACCAATCAACTCAGATTTTCTGAAAGAAAAGTTTCATAGTTTGAATCCAGACAAATCAATCTTTAATTAAAAGTTTTAAGTTTTTATGCCGGTAAATTTTTTAGTAATACATTTTAAATAAAAAACTTTTTATAAATCCAAATTTTCTAGATGTTGTCTTTTGATAACCAAGATACATGTGATTAATTTGGAAACTTTTGCTGTTGCTGTTCTACAGTAGTACATAAAAATAAAATAAAAAACAACGATAAGGAATTTTTTGGTAAAATTTGAGGCAATCGTGGTTTTTTGCTCAAATCTCAGCTATTTTTGTGTATTGATCTGGCTGAATTTTAATAGCAACAGATATCGGAGTAGATGTGAAATAAATATATAACTAACAAGTCCCAGATAAATCTGGAGTCTTTGGAAAACCCATTTTAACGTCCGAACAGACGGACAAAGTTAAACGGAATGACAAGTTTACATGTTCTCTTTTACTTTCGCTGAAGGGTATTATAAAATGAAGTTTGTAGGTGTTTTACTCCAAAGTATAAATTTTAGCCCTTTTTGCGCTTTTTTGAAAAAAAAAAAATGAAAGAATGAATGATAATATACTAAGGCCCGTTTTCACAACTTACCGATAGCTAAAAGTAGACTTTAAATGGCCTGATAAAAAGTGTTCCATTATTAAAACTTTACATTAACCTAAAGTAAGCGATAAAGTTAATTATGGTTCATCCTACCTGGTAGGTTAAAACAAAGTTGCAATAGTGGAACAGTTTTTATACGGCCGATACAATCCTACCTTTAGCTATCGGTAAGTTGTGAAAACGGGCCTAAGACTGTAATTTTTTCAATTTAGTCCTTTTCAGTTTGTTTTTCAACAGTATTTACGCGTTAAATGTTCAAAGAGTTGGCATTACTAAAACAATATACGTTTTACAGGTTATACTTGAGCCGACGGTGTTAATTTTTTTTTTTTTTTTCTGACGACGAATATTTTTTGCGACAAATTCTTCATTAGTGTCAATTCTGTTTTTACCATCAATCAGCAATTTTTCATTAAAACAACAGTCCAAGAAAGGACCGGAAAATGTTTTTTTTTATTTTGTTTCTAAAAAAAATATTTATTGTGCAAGTTTAAAAAATTCGACATTTTATAGAAAATAAAAATTTCTAAAATAGTTTTGAAAAAAAAGCCGTCGGAAAAAAAAATTAAATAAATTTTTTACAATAAAACGTTTTCTTAAAAACATAAAAAAAAACAAAAACAAAATAACTATATTTAAGCATTGTCATAAAAATTTCATTCTTCAAAACAAATTTAAATTAAATTTATGAAGAGCCCAGCCAGCAAAATAATCCGACGTCGTTCAGATATCTGAGAGAAACGTCGGCAAAAAAGTCGGAATCGTATACGAATTCTGTCAGATTTCTGACCCAAAAACGTATGAAGTGGTTGACACGAATTCTGACAGACATGTCGTGGGAAATTTTGCTTTTTTGTCGGCATTTCTGATAGACATCTAACAGAAATCCAATGAAAAAGGCATGGGAAGTTCTGATGTGTTAGCCGAGATTTTTTTTTGCTTTCGAACTGATAGCTGAAAAAAATAATTTTATTGCAAAATATGTACATAATTATAAATTTTACACGTACGTACCTTTTTTATGCTTTTTATCTTGAACAAATAAAACAAAATTTAAATTATTACCAACTGAATGGCAATTGTCATTATTTTAAAAAATAATAAGTTTCTTTAGACAAATCTGAATGAATTCCGTCGGAATTCTATTGGACATATCTGTACATAAATTTCCCCCGATATTTCCATGCGAAATCGATCAGAAATCGGCCAGACAATAGGTATATTCAATGTCTGACAGAAATCTGAACGAAATCTCTAAGAATGAAGTCAGACATTTGCACGAAATGTCTGATTCCGACAATGTCGAAGTATTTTGCTGGCTGGGAGGTTTCTGACAATACATATTAAATTTTTTAAAAATACACACAAACACTCAATTTACATGATGAATTTTATGACGTCCAATTTTGGACGTCATTTTTTTGTTTGGTAGCAAGCGGTGTAGAGAAGAAAGAGGGGTCGAAAAATAGACATGGTTTCTCTTTTCTTTTCCTCTTTCTTCTCTACACCGCTTGCTTCCAAACAAAAAATGACGTCCAAAACTTGACGTCATAAAATTCATCATGTAAATTGAGTGATAAAAAAAAATTCTAAAAGAAACGTTTAAGAAATATTTTTCAACAAAAAAAAAGTTTTTTAAAAATTTTTATTTGTTTATTTTTTACAAAACGAGTTTTTGCTTTTTTTTTTTCTTTTTTCGTTTAAATATTAAACACAGAAAAACAATATTCTTTTTTTTACACACAAAAATTTTTTTATTTAAAAAATAAAATTAAATATTGTGTTTTCCGTTCGTAATTTCCGGTCCTTGATTTTAAGTCAAATGTTTCCTATTACAGCAAACTTTTTATTAAACATTTTTTGATAAAATAAAAAAGTTTCCATTAAAATTTCGTTATTACAAATTCTTCATCAGGAATTTTGCGATTTAAAAATGTTGACAAAAATATATAAATAACTTTTTTTTGACTTAATAGTGTTTCATAAAAAGTGTTAAAATTTTTCCACTAAACACTTTTTATCTATTTTCTTACATATTCAGGCTGGTTTTTTCATATGCACACTGTTGAATTATATTTATATTAATGAATTTTTAACATTTGTGGTTCTTCCAACATATTCCAATTGTATGATTTTTCTTTTTTTTTTAAATTATTTCAAAATCAATGCGGCCACCAAAAAAGTTTGAAAAAAGCAGGAATTCATGCAAAATACCAAACTAAAACATTTATGCACACAGCCAATGAAGTGTTCTTATGTTATTGAATATGTACTTATGTGTGTGTATGTGTATTTTTTTATATTATATAGATAATAACTTCTCTTTTATAAATAAACACGCACTTGTAACAACAAAAATAACCACAAAAATTTTATTCTATTACGTACAAATTACGAATAATGAGAGCTTATATTTGTAAAATGAAGTTAGAAATTAAGGTTATTGTTCGAAAATAAACATAATATACTGTTCTTTACTGTTCGGTATGGTTGAAATATGGAAAACATACCATCACAGCAAAAAGTTTTGCACCAGTAAAAAAGCATTAATCAAAAATAAAATCAGTTTTAATTAAAAATTTCATCAAGTGAATTAAACGTTTTAATCAAGTGAACTAAACGTTTTATTTATATTATTTATTTGTTTACTGCTGCAAATTAATACTGTCAATTAAATCTTTAATACACTTGATTAAAAGTTTAACACTTGATTAAACTTTTAATTCCCTTGATTAAATTTTTAGTTAAAACTGATTTTATTTTTGATTAATGCTTTTTTTTTACTGGTGCCATATTTTTTTCTGCGATACGAAAAACCTTTTTCTGCTAAGATTACACTATCTCACAAGTCTTACGTATTTCATAATACTTTGTGAGATAGAAATCTAATGTAGCATGAGTTTGTGTTCACACCATCACAAAAAGTATAAGCCTCACACATGAAATAAAATGCAACCCTGATCCAATGAAAATTATTATTGTTTAGAAATTTTTTAAAAAACGATGAAGTCGTATGGGATGTCAAACTTTTGTCAAAATACTTGTCCTTTCGTGACACATTGCATTCACACTATCAGACTTTGTCATATTACTTGAGTTTTTGACATGTATTAATACAAAGTATAATAGTGCAATCTAGCCTTAAGCTGGTGTCAGTTTTAAATTAATAATTAAGATATTTTTTTTTAATTCTCAATAGAACTTTTCTTTAAAAGGGTTTCAAATTATTCATAAGAAGTTTTTTTTAAAAACACAATTTTGCAAAAAGTTGTTTGAAGTGTAAAAAGAGTTGAACAAACATTAGACATTAGTCAACGTGTAATTGCAAAAAACACTAAAGAATGCTCCAATTATTATTAAAATTGGGCTCAGTTTATGTTTTAAAATTTACAGCAAAATGCCAATTCGAAAGCTTTAGCTTCAACAATGTGGCCGCTCTCAACTGTACAAGTTCGGAAGTCCCTATTGAAAGACCTTTTATATGTGAAAATATTTTTGGTCCTGGTTAAATTAAATATTTGTTATATACAACAATTGGTTTTCATTAGTATTCAAATAAGAATTATGCTCTCTCTTTATTCATTTAGAATTTGTTAAACCAAACATTTTTTTCCCCATTTAAATTTTACTTTTTTTGTGCGAACAAACCAACAAACAAATACAGTCAAAAACAAAATTTGCTTGTTTGGAAAAACAACAACAAATAATAAATAATAATGAATTTTTTCTTTTTTGTAAATTTTTTGGCAAATTGTTTTGAAATTTAGTTACGGATTCGAACAAGGGTGGCATAACTCAATGAGTACAAAACGTTTCATTTTAATTCGGATGTTAGTGTGTAGGTTTGTGTGTGTGTATATGATATGATGGATATTTATTTTTATGCCAAAGAATACAGATGTAGATTATTTCTCTTTAGTTTTTGCTATATTTCTATAATCATTTTTATCTGATTTTGATTAAATTGTGTTTGGCACATTTAGTTGTTTGTGTGTGTGCGCGTGTGAGCTTAAATGTGTATAAATTTTCTAACAAACATTTTTATGTTGAAATGTTAATTAAAATTATCATCATTATTTTGTTTTAAATTTACACACAAATACTGACAAAATGGTAAACTAATGCACAATTTGTAATTTGTAAGAAGGGTATAATAAGTTTGTCATTTTATATGAAACTTTTTTAATAGTCATCTAAGCGCCCATAAAGTAAATATTTTGGGTCCCTGAGTAGTTCTAAGTCGATAAGGCCATGTCCGTCCGTCTGTCTTTCTGTCTGTGTGTCCGTCTGGCCGCTTATTGAAATCACTCTCACTTTCGAACGACTCAAAAGAAAAGAACTATATTGTTGTCAAATTCTTTCCACTTCTCCTTACCAGTTTGGGATTGAAAACCAAAACAATTGGTTTCATGGGAAAAGAGTTATGAATATAAATGTGCACCAACCACTTTAAAAAAATTGATAATTCTGTAAAAAAAGCTAATATTACTTGCACCAATTGTTATATAATTTTGCCAAAAACTTGATTTACGGCTCAAAACGATACTACTATAATTCATGATGATCGGTTCATAATTTACCATTGTTCTCATATAAAGCCCACTCTTGGAAAACACTTTAGTATGCCTAAAACTGTAACGAATAATGCTTCAGTGGTTAAATTTGGTATGTCATAGTTTTATACGATTAGCAATTACAAAATTATTTTACCCCAAGCTGTTCTTCCACTTAAATGAAAGGTGAGAGTGTCTTCTTTCGATTAAAGAAAAACATATTTCTCGAAAATTTTTGGAACAGAATGGAAACTTGAAACATCTGGTAAAAGTTACGAAATTTGTCATTATATTTTTGCAAAAAAAAGGTATTGCATACTTTTAGGTAAGGTTTCTATTAAATATTTTTAGGATAAGCAAATGATTATTTCATCAATTTGTAGTTAACAAAAGGAAGAATAACCACAATAAAACACCTAGGCCAAGTCCTTAAGTACCCGGATTTTTGATTTAATAATACCATGGTAGATAAGGCCATGATAGCTTTATCTCTCATTCAATAGGGAGATAAAGCCTTTTTTGTTTTTTTTTATTTGAATGGGAGATAAAGCCATCATGGCCTTAGCTCACATTAGCAATACTAGAAAATGGCTTTATCTCTCATTTCAGTTCCGGAGACACTAAAGTTAAGTATTGAAATCTGGCTTCGCATAATAAAGTTTTTCTGCGTGACGGCCTGCGGCCGTGCTTAGGGGTTTTTTCCTCCAGTAGGACGCGGCAGGTGGCTTCGCTGAATAAAGTTTTCCTGCGTGCGTCACAAGAATGAAAAAATGTTTTTCAATGATAATTCAGGATTTTCCCTTTTTTTACCATGCATAACAATATTCTGAAAAAATATGGCTTTATCTCTCATTTGCGAAAAATAAAAGGTCATATATCTCTCATTTCGCAAAATTTTAAATATGACCTTACCTCTCAATGATTGGCAATAAGGCTTTATGGCTTTATCTCCCATTCAATTGAGCAATAAAGTCATCATGGCCTTATCTACCATGGTTTTAAAGCACCCACCCCGGCACTGCTGGAAGCACGCCATGTATTCCAATAATTGAGCTAGATATAATAAATCCGGATCTTTTATTTGTTTCCCAATAAGGCTGGCATTCTCCATAGCCGTTAACAAAGCGCACGTTAGTTAAAAGTGGGAATATATTTGCCTAAGCCGGTCTTTTGTCATGGTTAAATGTATGTTGCATTTTTAAGAGTTAATTCCGCAAATGACGTCAAAAAAAGTTATTCATAAAGATGGAAGGCAGAGAATGCTTCATAAAGGCAGTTCAGAAATATTCATAAAAATATTGTGTACTTGCATTAATGCCGCTACTTCGTGAGCATCTCCCTTTCTTTCGTGGACATCTGTATTTATATGCCAAAGTTAATGTTTCTAGATTAAAAAACGACCAGTTGTAAAACAAACTGCACCAAACAGTTATTCTCATCGGCTCAGGATATTGCATGTTTAATTTTATGTTTCTAGGTCCAATAAAAAACAAGAATTCAAAAAGTATCAGTTAAAGAGGAAAAAAGTTCCAAAAATATCCCTCTTACAGATTCTCATTCACTGAGGACCAAGCATGTTTAATTATATGTTTCTAGGTCCAATACTAACGGAAATTCAAAAAGTACCAGTTAAAAAAGTACCAAAAAATCCCTCTTACAGATTGTCATTCACTAAGGACCAAGCATGTTTAATTTAATGTTTAAAGGTCCAATACTAACAGAAATTCAAAAAGTACCAGTTAAAAAAGTACCAAAAAACACTTCTTACAGATTCTCATTCGCTGAGAACCAAGCATGTTTAATTTTATGTTTCTAGGTCCAATACTAACGGAAATTCAAAAAGTACCAGTTAAAAAAGTACCAAAAAATCCCTCTTACAGATTGTCATTCACTAAGGACCAAGCATGTGTAATTTTATGTTTCTAGGTCCAATACTAACGGAAATTCAAAAAGTACCAAAAAATCTCTCTTACAGATTCACATTCACTGAGGACCAAGCATGTTAAATTTTATGTTTCTAGGTCCAATACTAGCAAAAATTCAAAATATACCATTTAAAGAACAAAAAAGTACCAAAAAATTCGCTCGCAGGTTCTTATCGACTCAGGACATTGCATGTTCAATTTTATGTTTATAGATAAAATATTAACTATAATTAAAGAAAGTACCAGTTGTAAAACAAAAATCTAAAGAAGGGAATTTTATTTCACGTATTTCTCCCTTTTTGGTACTTTTTTCTTCCCATTAGAGTATCAAAAATTTTACAGTGAATGGAGAAAAATGTTTTGAAAAAATTTACCAAAAACAGTTAAGACTTTCGCTTAAACATTCGAATTTTGAAAAAGTACCGAATTTATATTTGTACTTTTTAGATTTGTTTTGAATGTGATATAAGCTTTATTTCTAAGTTAATTGGCTTAAAAGATAGATGCGGTGACAACAATGTTCCAAAATATAGGTTTCACCCGTTTACTCACTAATAGGGTTGAATTTCAAAAAAGTACCAGACACTTGTCCGCTTATTTTTCTAAAGAACAACGATAAGTATTTCATTTTTTGTATCTCTATAATTCTAAGAACGATATTGTTTTCGGTTTTATATGAAGAACAGTGTAAAGAAATGATTGATTGCGATGGAGAAATTATACTTCTAGGCACTTTTGTAAAAGCCATAAATTCAAAAACTTACTTTAGATCAAATTGATGATTTAAAAAAAGTAATTTTAAAGCGGTTCCTTAATTATTTTAATGGAAGATGGCATATGTGTCAAGTAAATAAACAAAGTTTCTCATCAAAATAATAGCAAATATAAAAAAAGATGCTTCTGTTAGCTTCCTATCGATATGCTAAGTGAACAAACGGAAGAAGCAAGAAATAAGGACTGCAGGAAGTCTATTTTAATGTTTTCTAGGAACACAGACATTATTCCTCTTCCACTTGTCTTATCAGACCCTTTCATAAACAGCTTAAGACATGAGCCATCGAAATCGGATTTGGCATGTGACGATGTTCTTGAAGAAATGATAGCTAAAGAATATCTATAAAATGTTTGTCTATGTATGGGTTTCATGGGTGGTGGGCATGTTCGATCTTATTGAAACTCGGCAAGAGTTTTTTTTTAATTGCAATTTTAACTACTTTTGCTTGGATATGAAAAAAAGCCGAATTGGATTGCATGTGCGGGGGGCATGGCCGATTTTATTGGAACTTCGAATGTGCCTTTTTTGTTTTGGAAAATGAATATACCAATTTTAAAGACTTTTGCTTTAATAGGTAACATTTTATGCATACAAACTCATTTGTATTGCATGGGCGGTAGGCGATGGGCATGGCCCTTTCTAAATGAAACTTGACATGCGACCGTTTTTGGTTTAAAAAATAAATGTACAAAATTTTATGCAAAAAACCGATTTGGATTGCATGGGCGGTGGGTGTTGGGTGGGTACGGTGTTGATGATGTAAATTTTTTTCTTAACTTGGTTAATAAAGTGCTCCATGCCAATTTTCAATGATCTACGACCACTCCTTAAAGTTCTTGCACAAAAAAGGATGAACCATCCCATTGTGGAGGGTATCAAAGATTCGGCACAGCCAACTAAAGCACTCTTACTTGATTTTTTTTCTATATTTCTAAATAAATGTGTATGTGTGCTGATTTTTTGTTGTTGATTATTTCGTTATTCATTATTTTAACATTATTTTAACTTTATGGATTGTTTGCATTTTACTTTAGTTGGGTTTTTTCTAAATTTTTGCATAGCACATTTATGCATATTAATATGTATATTG
This sequence comes from Pollenia angustigena, assembly GCA_930367215.1. Lineage (NCBI taxonomy): Eukaryota > Metazoa > Arthropoda > Insecta > Diptera > Polleniidae > Pollenia > Pollenia angustigena. Next base: position 10,463,506 of record OV884058.1, read on the forward strand.
TATTTCGTTTAGGTTGTTTATATTCGTATTTTTTCTGGACTTCACTGAATTAATTATCTCTTCTAAATCAGTTCATTGTATTGTATTGTATTAAACTACTTTATTATCTCGAATAGACTAGAAAATACCAAAAAAAAAGAGATATCAAAAAAATTTTTTTTTTGGTTGATGGAGTAAATGAATTTTTAATTAGCTTCAAAAATATGATGTGCTGTTATTAGTTAAATGAAATAGGAGAAAAATTATAATAAAATACAATTTGTTTTTGTATTTTGTGGGATAATTTTAGTTAGAAAAAAGAAAAACGTTATTAAACGTTATTATTAAATAATTTAACACTTTGAATTCTATATAAAACTAGCTGACCCGATAGACGTTGTCCTGTCCAAATTAGGAAAAATGTTTGCGTTCGATTTTTAAAATCCGTTAAAAAGATACGAACATTTGAAAGAAAAATTAGTCGAATCGATGGAGCCGTTTTCCGATTTTAGGTAGATCAAAAAAAGTGGGAGTTAAAGTGGGCGGGGCAAAATTTTCTTTCCGTAAAAACCTAAGTTGGACCATGCCAATTTTTCGAAAGAAAAAATCATCCAAATCGGACAATTCGTTCTCAAGTTATGCGCTTAATAGAAAAAGTGGGCATAAAAATAGGCGTGGTACATTTTTCTTTCGATGAAAACGTAAAATGGATTAATACGAACATTTGAAAGAAAAATTTGTCAAATCGATTAAGCCGTTTTTTAATTTAAGGTAAATCGAAAAAAGTGAGCGGGGCAAAATTTTGTTTCCGTAAAAACCAAAGTTGGACCATGGCAATCATTTAAAAGAAAAAACTGTCCAAATCGGTCAAGCCGTTCTCAAGTTATGCGCTTAATAGAAAAAGTGAAAGTAGGCGTGGTAAATTTTTCTTTCGATGAAAACTTAAAGTGGATTAATACAAACATTTGAAAGAAAAATTTGTCAAACCGATGGAGCCCTTTTCTGATTTTAGGTTATTCAAAAAAAAGTGGGCGGGGCAAAATTTTCTTTTCGTATAAATCTAAAGCTGGGATCACACGATTGCCGCAAATGCACCAATATGGCACAATTTTGATTGTGCTTTATTGACGCACAATAATGAAATTGCACCAACCAAATATTCTAAAATCACACGATTGCCCTGTTTTATACAAATTTAATTGCCGCTAGTTGGTACAAAGTGAAATGGGTACAATAATTGCCGCAGCACAGTCACACGATTGTTCTTACTTGACAACTGTGAAAACAGCTGTTGTGGTAGCTTTTTCATTTGTTTGGAAGTTCTAGTTGATATATGTTCATTAAAAACGAAAAATGACAACTGTGAAAACAGCTGTTGTGGTAGCTTTTTCATTTGTTTGGAAGTTCTAGTTGACATATGTTCATTAAAAACGAAAAATTTGTTCATATAGGTACCTACTATACAATTTTTTGTTGAATAGTTTTATTTGATACATTTTAAGAAACCTTTATGAAATTCCAAAAATGAACAGTCTGTTTAACAATTACGAATGTTAACGTAATAGAAAATTTGTATGAAATAATATTATTTAAATATCAGTAGCTAAATTCTGTAACTTTATTAATTTAACTACCGATATCGTTTAGTTAAGAGAAGTCTCGGCTTCTTTAACAAATTTTTTATTTTCGTTTTTAAGTTAACAAATATTTTCTTTAAGAAATATCAATGAAAACTATTCGTAAAAGAGTAAAAGAAAAGTTTTATTAAATATCTTTAATAAAAATATTCGCCCTTAACAGATACATTGTATGCTTGAGTACATTCATAAGGGCATTTCCCCAGAATGGTCTACCAGGATGAAAAAATAAAATGTTGATTATCATCGTCATTTATTGCTTTTTATTATAAAAAAAGTCTTTGTTCTTATAAAAGAATGGTTTCATAGCATATCTCAGCTGGGCTGGAAACTGGAAAATTAAATAATTTCCTGTATTTTCTACTTCTTAAAACATTTTTATATACTTATTTCACATGCAAAAAATATGTTATGTTTACACTCTTTTTTCATAATCTCTCCATTACAATCAATTGCAAAAGGAGTATCAAGTTTTTTTGTTAAGGAAATTTAAAGACATTTCTGGGAAAATGCGTGGTGATAATAATAAAAAAACATATGGAATTTGTTTGTTTTCAATTTCACGTGATTCTAAAAATTAACGATAGTTGTGTTGGAATAAGTATTTTTTT